>OY757309.1:243329404-243811479 GCA_963583905.1 Stenurella melanura
TTTATAGTGTACATATCTTTAGAAGCACAATACTCTATTAATATTTTATACGAGTATTTTTAACGTAGTCTGATACAAATTAATTTCTATAAGGCTATTGTAATTTATTTGTGGACAACATTTGATGAATTTTACTTTTAAATAATAGTAATTAAATAATAATTATATACTTTCCAGATTGTTTAGATATCAATTGTAGTCAAATATTTACACGATCTAGTAGATTATTCAAATTATAATAACTTGGAATTGCAAAAAAAACTAGAAAATTTTCAGGTCATAATAGATATAAACTGTTCCTTAAGAATTAATGATTTTGTATATACAGGATGTTCCATAGTAAGTACCTTCCTCTAAGGGGTGAGAAAATATGGATGAACTTACGCATAAGCATCTGAAAGACACGAAAAAAATGTATTTCTAAAACCGCTAGACGTGTGTTTTGCTAAGGTCAGCGATATTCTCCACTCTCCCAGACATTAAAGAATACAGAGATAAACTTTACTTGCCTTCATTTGTCACTGTTTGCCCTCCGTTATATCTTCTAGACTAGCTACGCACTTACTGCTCTAGTAGTCATCCTTAATTAATATTTTAGGTACACTTCTTAAAGTTAATAGCCTCGCTAAACTCTGTGAACATTCGGAGTATTGAAAGCAGACGTGACAGAATTGTATAAGATCCGTTACATTCAGTGGCTGATTAGAATTCGATAATATTTGTATTTATTGAATGTAAGAGTTGCAATATGTATGATACTAATCACGAATGTTGTCCGTGACCTCATCATCTTTTAATTTCCTAATTCCGTATTATTCATCTCTAAAACGCATCGTTACGCTTCGAACTTCTGTCGTAGCCCAATCAGACGTTACTTTGTGTTATTTACATTCTAATGCGGTATTATTTAAGCTGATAGAAAAATGTCGTGTCTTTGAAAAAAATATAAATTGATGACAACATTGATAATTAGTATAGTATACGAAAAATGAAATATGTAAGTTTCTGTAGCTAAATGTTTGACGATGCAGATCGACACACAACATCCATGGCAAGTGGGTACCGTCCCAAGAACGTATATTTCCACTTTTACGAATAACCCAGAACTGAACATCTGTTTCTAGTAGTTTGATGTCTCTTGCTTTGACCTCTCAATCCTAACTGCTTTGGAATTAAGTGGACTATTTCTACCTATGAAATTCCTTGAATTTACTATAGTCAGCCTTATGTATCGGACTCCACTGGATGATGCAGCAGTCTTTTTGAACTCCAAGAAATAAAAATTGTGGGTAAAGCAGGAGAGTTTCCAGTATTATTTGTTCTTAACTATCAACTTAGAAATTGTGTGCTTGGAACAATAAATTTAAACATTTTTATTGCACACAACTTAATAATAATAGAAATAGTTAGTATATCTCACTTACTAGGTATGTTAAATATTTATGAAATATTTATAACTTGTAAATAATAACAAAATAAAATATTACGTTTTCTCTTTTTTAAAAAATAAGAAAGGTCACAAAAGAAAACAAAAAACTTACAAACTAATGCATATGCAAAGAAGCCGAATATAGATTAAAAACGTTTATTTAGTAAGAATTCCTTTAGTTTGATTTTAAATAATCTTTCATTCTTAATAAATTTAATTTCATTCGCTAACTATGAGTTACAAGTTACAATGAGGAGATTTGGAGAAGTTATTTTTAATTTAGCAAAGGTAACATAAATATTACATTACTGCCTCGTGTTTACATTATGACACCGGCTATTTAACACAAAATCTTGATTTTTAAATATATAAGTATATGCACATATCTAAAATGAATACATCTGGTAAAGTTAAAATCTTATAATTTATAAAAAATTCCCTGCCTGCAAGCATGGATATTTGAAACACCGGCAATGCACTAACTTAAAAATAACTTATATTTACATTTGGAGTTTGTAAAGAAATAACTAAAATTATTGCACGAATAGATCATACATTAGTTTTCAAACATATCTGCCAATTTTAGCTCTATTTGTAAGATAATGGACTGAGTAATTATTGCCAGGTTAAATGTTGGAGTCTTCATTAGAGTCTTCTCTTCTTTCATTTAAACTAACTACCAACTTTCTCGAATTCCATTGATGACCGCTCTTTTTGTAGCAAAGCTACGGACGTTTCTTGAGCAGTTTCTTGAGTAGGAAACAAAATGTTGTCATTCATAATATGATCGCAGTTCAAACGTTTTTAGTGATCTGCTATAACTTTACCATTTCTCAGAAATTTTACTGTAAAAATTTGTAACAGTATTAATGACACCAAGATAGTTTGCATATTCCTTAGAGCCATTTAATTTAAATTTGTTTCACGTAAGCAAGTTCTACATGATTTGTTCACTTCTAATCTTAAAAGATCCCTTTTGATATGGACGTTCGGTGTATTATAACCTGAAAAATTTAAATCTATTAATATTGCCTGCGTGAATGTTCTTAAGGATGTTCTATCCCAAACAGCGAGAATTACTTCTAATAAATAAAACAGTAAAGTGCTGTTAAAATTTTAGCCACAGTCACCATCTAGAACGGTCGTGGGAATGAAAAATGTGGACCGACTGATGTAGGCTTTTTAACACCTCATCTTATGGGAACTGGAAGATGAGTGCTTTTGGGATGGAAAATCCGTTAGATTTTGACGGGCATTTGACGAATGGAAAGCTAGAAAGCTGATGTTTTTCCCAAATTTTTTGTTTTTGCTCGACCATTTGGTTTGTTTAGTAAAAAGTTATAAAGACCGCCGTAATCGGAAGTGAGAACATGCCTGGATACGTGCAGCATAGTGGGACACTTGACTAATAAGAATAGAGGCGTTTTCAATGCATACAAAAAGTGGAGTCTACGAACCAGTATAAACTACTTACAAATATGAGAAAAAGGAAAAGAGTAATAATAATAATAATAATAAATCGTGCTCCGATGTTTTAAACATATCATGCTGTAGGGACAGTGCTAGTCATTCGCGAGGTCCCTACAGTTGCTTGAAACGCAGTGGGTTAGAATATTCTTAAGTAGTTGAATTTCATTTAAAGTGAATCTGAACAAATCGCTTTAGTTAGCAAAGAAGTAGTCAAATGAAATTGAACTGAATCCTCCCGTTTCTGTATTTATTTGAAATATTGAGGAATTTAACCATGAAAATTTCGATTTATTATAAGCTAAATTTAAAAAACATATATCGTATACCACCTTGAACGTTTCTTTTACTTCCACATCCACGTAGTGGATTGGAAGTATAGTAATCGCAAAAAAATTTTCAAACATTTTTATTCGTGAAATAGGTTTAGAATGTCATGAAACGTCGAGATTTTAAATTTGAGCGAAAAAAAAATTTCTGTCTGTCGGTCTGTCTGTCTGTAACTTTTTTTGTCCGCACGTTTCTCCGGAACGGTTTGAGATATTGACTTGAAATTTTGTACACGTATATATTATGACGAGATCTGGAACTGGATTGTTTTTTGAGGAAATCCGGTGAAGGGTTGGGGGTTAAATAGGGGAAAATAGGGAAAAATAAGTAAAGCAAGCTTGTAAGAGAACAGACACTTGAAATTTGGTGTATGTACTAGAAGTTAAGGCCTAAGATTTTTTTATAACATCTTTCAACCCCCCACCACCCCTACCCCATTAATGGGGTTGATAAAATAAAGTTGAGATTTTCATTTGAAATTTCGTACACGTATGTATTATAACGACGTCTGAAATTAGATTATATTTTGAGATGATTCCGTTGAAGGGTTGGGGGTTAATTTGGGGTAAATAGGGGAATATGAGTAAAACAAGTTGGTAAGAGTACAGAAACTTGAAATTCGGTATACGTACTAGAAGCCAAGGAGTCAGATTTTTTTATAATATTTTTCAACCCCCACCACCCCTACTCCAATATGAAAAGGGTTGATTAAATAAAATTGAGATATTCATTTGAAGTTTGGTACACGTATGTATTATGACGACATCTGGAACTAAATTATAATTTGAGATGATTCCGTTGAAGAGTTGGGGGTTAAATAGGGGTAAATAGGGGAAAATAAGTAAAGCAAGCTGGTAAGACCACAGAAACTTGAAATTCGGTGTATGTACTAAAAGCCAAAGCGTCAGATTTTTTTATAATATTTTTCAACCCCCACCACCCCTACTCCAATATAAAAAGGGTTGATTAAATAAAATTGAATATTCATTTGAAATTTGGTACACGTATGTATTATAACGACATCTGGAACTAGATTATAATTTGAGATGATTCCGTTGAAGGGTTGGGGGTTAAATAGGGGTAAATAGGGGAAAATAAGTAAAGCAAGCTAGTGAGACTACAGAAACTTTAAATTCGGTGTATATACTAGAAGCCAAGGTCTCAGATTATTTATAATATTTTTCAACCCCCACCACCCCTACTTCATTATTACAAGGGTTGATAAAATAAAATTGAGATATTCATTTGAAATTTGATACACGTATGAATTATAACGACATCTGGAACTAGATTATTCTTTGAGATGATTCCTTTGAAGGGTTCGGGGTTATTTAGGGGTAAATAGGGGGAAATAAGTAAAGCAAGCAGGTATGACTACAGAAACTTGAAATTCGGTGTATGTACAAGAGGCAAAGGCCCCAGATTTTTTGATAATTTATTTCAGCCCCCACCACCCCTGCTCCATTATTCAAGGTGTTGATAAAATAAAATTGAGATATTCACATGAAATTTAGTATGCATATGTATCATAACGACATCTGGAACTAGATTATATTTTGAGATGATTCCGTTGAAGGGTTGGAGGTTAAATAGGGGTAAATAGGGAAAAATAAGTAAAGCAAGCTGGTAAGACTACAGAAACTTGAAAATCGGTGTATGTACTAGAAGCGAAGGTCTCAGGTTTTTTTATTAGTATTTTCTATTTCTCCCCACCACCCCCACTTCCTTATTAAGGGTTGATAAAATTAAATTTAAATTTTCACTTGAAATTTGGTACATTTATATATTATAATTATATCTGAAACTAGATTATATTTTGACATGATTGCGTTGAAGGAGTGGGGGTAAGTAGAGGTAAATAGGGAAAAATAAGTAAAGCAAGCTGGTAAGAGTATTACAACTTGAAATTCGGTGTATGTCCTAGAAGCCAAGACCTCAAATTTTTTAACAATATGTTTCAACCCTTCCACTACCCTTACTACATTATTAAATGGGTTGATAAAATAAAATTGAGATATTCACTTGTAATTTGGTAGACGTATGT
The DNA here is from genome assembly GCA_963583905.1 of Stenurella melanura. NCBI lineage: Eukaryota > Metazoa > Arthropoda > Insecta > Coleoptera > Cerambycidae > Stenurella > Stenurella melanura. Next base: position 243,334,675 of record OY757309.1, read on the forward strand.
ATTATAACGACATCTGGAACTAGATTATATTTTGGGATGATTCCGTAGAAGAGTTAGAGTTAATAGGAGTGACTAGGGGAAAATAAGTAAATCAAGGTGATAAGAGTACAGAAATTTGGGATTCGGTGTATATACACTGAACTGAACTTGTGGTAGGTTCCTTGTGAAACATCTTGAAAATAATCTTTAATAAATTAAACACTGCTTTTAGATGAATCAATCAATATATTATAAATACTCTACATATGTTTCGGCTTACTAGGCCTTTATCAAGAGTATTACATAGTGAATACTAAAGTTTCCGATGTGCATATTCAATTTATACCTAAAAGTATTTATGTCTTAATCTATTTATGACTTAAGCTATTTAAGATTTAATTTAACATCTTTAATTATTTGAATGTTTGAAGTGGACCTAAGCTGATTATATAAATCAAAGGATATTTCTTAACAATTGGTTTATTATAGGGGTGTTTAGGAAATTCTGCTGGTCATAATAACAATAAAAATACAGGAATGTCAACACACTGTATTGAAAACAACCATTTCATAGATACTGATAACATAAATTTACTTCATTCAGAAAGAAAAGGTAAACGTTTAGATCTGCTAGAACAACTAGAAATCAAAAAATCTTTCAAGTACAACCCTTGTACCACAAATGACCAGCAGAATTTCCTAAACACCCCTATAATAAACCAATTGTTAAGAAATATCCTTTGATTTATATAATCAGCTTAGGTCCACTTCAAACATTCAAATAATTAAAGATGTTAAATTAAATCTTAAATAGCTTAAGTCATAAATAGATTAAGACATAAATACTTTTAGGTATAAATTGAATATGCACATCGGAAACTTTAGTATTCACTATGTAATACTCTTGATAAAGGCCTAGTAAGCCGAAACATATGTAGAGTATTTATAATATATTGATTGATTCATCTAAAAGCAGTGTTTAATTTATTAACGATTATTCGGTGTATATACTAGAAACCAAGGCCTCAGATTTCTTTCTAATATTTTTCAAACTCCACCACCTCCGCTTCATTATTAATGGGATTGATAACATCAAATTGAGATATTCACTTGAGATTAGTACACGTATGTATTGTAGTGACATCTGATTGAGATGCCTCCATTGAAGGTGTGGGAGGTCAATAATAGAAAATAAGTAGGGTGAACTAAAAACTTCATTTTTAACGTATATGGTAGAAACCAACTCCTCAAACTTTTCTATGAGATCTGCCCCAAATATTATTAAAATTCTATGACCAATAATTTCCACATACTAGAGTGCAAATATAGTCAAGATGTTTCCTTTAAAACGACTTGGATGAAGAATCTGGATGTGGAAGTAGTGATTCAGCGGTTTTTTGAAAAATTATAAATGTTGCCCGAAATAAGTCCAACTTCAAGGAATCTTTAATTGACAATTGTTCATGAAGCTCAGCCAGAAAGTCATTTAAATTTCACGATCGACGATTACAATAATTTAAATAAAAATTAATTACTCCCTGCTTTATTACAGTGAATAATGGAAAAAAATATTCTTTGAAATGTTCTTTTTCTGAGGCAATGGGAAATTGCCAATTAAAGTTTATGCACTCTTCCTTCGCTCTGGCTATATTATTATTTTGTCTACTCATGCATAGCTTCTCTTCCTTAAGCTTTTAACGTTCCGCTTTTGAGACTTTAATCCAAGACATTTTTTCAGTCTGAATGTATATTTACTGATTCATGTTATATCTGCAATTTTCTTTATAATGGTCGGTTCGGATATATCTGAAATAATAAAAATATGTTTTTTCGAGCATTTATTTCTAATTACAACTTTTCATATGCACTGTTTGGAAAGTTAAAATGTAGACACACGCTGTCTCAAATGTAGGTTGCACGTACTGCTACCTCTTTGATTATAAGAGATAGAGTAAATGAAATAAAAATGTCGTAGAGAATTATATGGGCATTTTAATGTTGCTTTAAGATTTGGTCTAACTTCTCTAGTTTTTTAAATAATTGGGTACAATCACAATCGTGCATTTTACCTGCATGTTATTTGTTTATATTACCTTGAATACGGTTGCCATAAAGACACTCATAATGACCACGGGCATAATGAGCGGGTGTTATGGCCTTATGAGAAACAAAGAAGGAATATATGTTTCATATTCCTTATCGTATAATGGTTTGGATTAGAACAAATCAATGGGGCTTAGATCTACGGATCCTGCCGAGCACAATATGGTACCATTATTAACGATTATCTTGCCACAATATATGTGCCTGCCTTGCTATTTTACTGAGGATACAACAATTGCATTTGAAAAATGAGTTCCAGAATTACGGTATAAAACTAAACCGTAGCCCCCTAATAAGATAATGGCTTTGTTCGTTTTTAGTTAACTAAGAAACTAATTTTGCTATATTGCAATACATATTTGAAGGCGAGGAGAATACACAAAAAATCCAATATGGCGTTCATATAAATGAATAAAGGCTGTTGTCAATACCTCAAAAACAAAAAGCAATGTTCCCTTTCTCCTTCCCTTATTATAAAGGCCCTAAACGAATGCATGTACAACATGCAAGTTTAAGTGACGTAAGAATTGAAGAATGTATGCAGAATTGTAATATTTTTCAATTATTCGAAAAACTGAAATAGCCAGATCAAATCTAAATCACCATTGAAATGCACACATTTTTAAAAACTTTCCCATTTAACCGTCGTTTTATCTTTTATAATAATGGGGATAGCAATACATGCATCCTCTGTTTGGGGCACATTGTAATATAATAAGTTAGTTTACTTAATCTGATCCACGTTTTGTTATTTTTAGTTATTATTTTTGGCACACTTTTTATTCCCTTACATATATATTTTTTTCTCTCTTTTGTCTCTTATTTTCTTTCTCTTCATCTTTCTTGATCTTAATTAATTCATCTTAATATATTAATTTAAGTAATTTGAACTTAATTTAGTTTAGTTACACAAACTTAATTTATACAACTTAAATTTTGTCCTGTAATTGGATTACTTTGTATTCTGTTGGGCAATAAAGTATTTATTATTATTTATTATTATTATAATACCCAAGTAGTCAGTTTGAAGACCTAGAAATGAAATTTAGTTTATTTGATATGAAAGACATATTTTTTTTATAAATGTACCGTATATTATTATGTAATGTATCATATTTCTGCTGATAAAAAAAGATAGCCCTTAATCTCTCTACCTGTTTTCGTTTTAGAAGCGCTCCAGGATGCGTATTGGCATTGTCTCCTATGACCCGATGCATTCCTAGAAAAAATGTACGTCGAATCACGGAAGACCATGTCGCACAATTTGCAATTATTACGCTGGACATTCTCTCCTACGTTAGGATAACTCGCGCTAAATATTCAAGCATCTGAAAGCGGTAGATTATGTTCCCAGACAATTTCTCATTAGGAGGGACAATATCCCCTGCTGTTTGGCTTCATCGTGTCGATGTTGTATGTCTCAGTTTTCTGTCATCGTGTCTCGTAAAATTTTGGAACACGCAGCGAAGACAGTATCTTCAAAGTAATTGAAAAAAAGGAACATTTATATGTAGCTAAAGGAGTTGAAGTTATTATTAAGGAAAATCCACTGATCGAAGATATTGTATTGAACACCTGCGTAACATGTATGTATACTGCTTCCAAAATCGTTGGAGTTCCTCTAGCTTGTGTACTACATACTGAGCAGACAGAGAGTAACTATACTCTAGCTCTTAGCGTTTTGAAAGAGTATCTAAGTACAAATGGATTTGGGGGCCTAGGATATCCCCTTTTGTTTATGCCAGTGAACGTAATGCATTAAATTCTGTCTATCCGTCCGTTTACTTCTGTGTTTATTCCGTCTTACGCAAGCTCTTTGGAGATGGCTTTGGGCATCCGAAAATCATATTTTAAACGAAGATCGAAAACCAATCATGAACATGTTTCGAAGCATAATTTAGTTTTTTTGCATTGAAGAAGCCGAATCACAAGAATCGGAGAATCAATGTAAAAAATATATTCACCTCTTGGGTCACATTGTATCAACTTGAGAAGAACAGAATTATGTTTGTGCTTCAGAAAGGACGTAGTTACCAGAGGTAATAACACAGACAATTATGTTGAAGCCTCTATAAGGATTTTAAAGATAGTGTGCTTCAGTGGTGCAAGGCGTTTAATGCACGTGCCCTTGTTGACATTATTGTTTGTGTTTTCGAAACTTATCATAAGAAACATTTAATAGAGTTCCCTAATTCAAGGCGAAGTCAGCCAATCTGGCTTTCTCTAAAAAGACAAAATCCTTCGATGTACATAAAATTGACTCAAACACGGAATTTCTTCGGCAGAAGATAAGTATCTTTTTTTACACGGCATTCGTAGATATATCAGTATGTGATTGCCCATTTGGTCAAGAAGGTCGTTTTTGTAAACACTTATGTACGGTCCAAGAGAGTTTTTCGCTGGTTTTCGACACTTCACCTTTACTACACTCCGAAGATAGGATTATTTTGGCTAAATTGGTTTTGGAAATGAAGCATCTACGGATTTCTACATAGATATGGATGTATCAACAATTACGACTAACAAAATTAGTGATCATTATTTCACTCAAACTATCGAAACAAGTATAAATAAACCAATGAGCTATGAAGTAGAAAAATCAGTCGAGACCCAACAAATAATATTCACTGAAGGACCGTCTGATTCACTACATATACGCGAAGCGACTGATTTCAAATCGAATTTTGTTCGAATTTCACAAATTGCACTTAAAAATTCAAATATCAACTTGACCAAAGTAATGCGTAAACTTTATCTTACACTTGGCCAGTTAACAACTGCTACACAAGTCCAGTCATATATTTACCAAATGCAAATCAGGAAAAAAGATTGGTACAACCTTGGACGGCAAATTGGAGAAAAATAAATCTAAACAGATAACCAAAAATAAGAGGCACTTTTCGGCCAACGAGGAAACAGAACAGAGAGTTGTCCTAACGCAGGAGAAAATGTCCAGCGTAATAATAGCAAATCGTGGGACATTGTCTTCCGCGATTCGGCGTACATTTTTCTAGGGATGCATCGTGCCATAGATAATGCCAATACGCCTCCGGCATAGCGTTCCAAAAAACGATTTTTGGCATTTTTCGTTAATCGCTAATAATTTTGTATTGTAGCAAAAGAGAAATGCTCAATCTAAACCTAACAATATATACCATATAATCCACCGAATAGTGTGGGTTTCATCATTACAAAAATAATCCGGATTTAAAGACCCCTTGGCTACCTGGTCGCTTGGCGCTTCTCAGAGATAAATAATTAACAACTTGCTCATAAGACACAAAATTTATATTTGTCGACACAATACATAAAATAAAGTTGGCTTTGCATGAATAAACTCCACCTGTACGTTCCTTCTAATGTTTTCGTAAAATACAGAAGTTCAGTAGGTGCTGAGACTAATTTACAATCTCAATTTAAGTAATTACCTCTACATAACACTTGCATGGCGTGTTCGTATGCACAAATACTGATTATGTGAAACACACAGTGTGAATTAAATCTAACTCGAAACACCCTGGAACTAAATCCACTATACTTAGTTTGAAATTAATTATTTCTAATCACGCTTGTTTGCTAATAAAAATACCTCGCAATAAATTTATATACTGGGTGTTACCTGCTCTATGTCATTAAAGAAACTTTTAATGGGAAACGACCATACAAACCAAAAATCTTGAATAATGTGAGGTCTAATGCCCATAGTTTTGAACAAAAAAGAAACATTTTAATTAATGACATTGTTTGAGAATTTTTGGAATCTTATGGTAGGTGTTATTTGTGTCAGATACTCTTCCTTGTGATTTTGGTCAAATAGTAATATTATAGTTCAAGTTGGTTGACACGGCTTACTTGATCGTTCTTTTTGAGTAATGCTTTTGTTTCTGTTTTACTTCCACATCCACGCAGTGGAGTGAAAGTATAGTACTCGTAAGAAAATTTTCAATTTTTTTTTTTTAAATGGGCTTAGAATGTCATAAAAGTCGACATTTAAAATTTGAGCGAAGAAAAAGAAATTCTGTCTGTCGGTCAGTAACTATTTTGTTCGCACGGTATCTGAGGAAGGGTGGATTTGGTATATATAGTGGAAGTCAAGGCCTCAGATTTTTTTATAATAATTTACATCCCCTCACCCCCCCCCCCCGACTTCATTAGTAACGGGGTTGACAAAATTAAGTTGAGATATTTATTTAAAATTTGGTACCCAATATGTACTATAGCGACATCTGCAACTAAGCTATATTTTAAGACGATTCTGTTGAAAGGTTGGGGGTTAAATAGGGGTAAATAGGAAAAAATAAGTAAAGCAAGCTGGTAAATGTACAGAAACTTGAGATTTGGTGTATATACTAAAATCCAATGCCTCATATTTTTTATAATAATTTTCAACCCCCCTCACCACCTGCACTCCATTACTAAAATTGTTGGTATAATAAAATTGAGATATTCACTTGAAATTTTGTACACGTATGTATTATAACGACGTCTGAAATTAGATTATATATTGAGATGATTCCGTTGAAGTTTTGGGGTTAATAGGGGAAAATAAGTAAAGCAAGTTGGTAGGAGTACAGATACTTGGTATTTGGAGTATATGCCAGCAGCCAAGATCTCAGATTTTTTATAACTTTTTTCAACACCTCCAGTGATAAAATAAAATTAAGATGTTCACTTGAAATTAGGTACACATGTGTTATATAACGACATCTGGAACTAGATTATATTTTGAGATGATTACGTTGAAGGTGTGAGAGGTAAGTAGGGGTAAATAGGAGGAAATAAATACCTCAAGCTGATAAGGGTACGGAACTTGGGAGTTGAGGTATATACTAAAAGCCAAGGCCTCAGATCTCTTTATAAGTACAAATTTTTTGGGCTCTAACCATCGAATTGTTTCGTAATTCAAACTAACATATAATATATGTCGTATCTACACTCCCGTCGGAGGGTTTCCGATTGCGCTCACGTCAGGTAGGTAACGTTGTTCTTAATGCGACATCGTGGCGATCCCGTTACTCCCGTTAGTTTATAAAATTATGAACTTTACTTCAATCAGCTGTTTGAGCGGGAGCTGTTCGTGTTTGGTGGAATATAAGTAATATTGTACACCGGAACAATGCCTTATTTCCAAATTTTGAGGTAGGTCAAGGTCGCCCGTTGAAAGTCAGTAGTTGGCATCCGAGAAGGGCAATTAGCATTTGCGCCATTTTGGCAATTTATTTTCAATTGCAAAGCGGCCGCAAATAAATAGCATCCTAACCTAACCTAAAGAAATCACATGAAAGAATGAAATTATTATAGGAAAAAGAAGAAAAACATTATTTCTCTCCTTAAATCAAACCTGAATTTGTGAAAAAATACATTAATTGTTACAAAATAAAAATAAAAAATTTCAGATGGTCTAGGGGTTAAACCCGGGACCTCTGACACCCTAACCGAGAACATTATGCATGTGCCAACCTGTATGAGATCGATGACAATCACCACCATAGCACGGGATAAATAATATCTCTTCTTACATACACCCTGACGGGAGCGCTATCGGTAACCGTCCGACGGGAGTGTAGATAGAGTGTATAATATAAAAGTTTATATATTTGATTATAGTCCATCGTTTAACAATATTGCGTACATTGAGGTTAAGGGAACATCCATAAATTACGTAAGATGAATCTTGACGTTTTTCTGCCCCCCACCCAACTCCACGTAAGAAACTGTAATAAATAATTCTTCAGCCAACCGCCCACCCACCCTATTCCTTACATACGATATTCATTTTTTCAAAATTCTTTTAGGGGTAAAAAGATGTTATATATATTGCAATTTATCTCTCTATCTCATTCTATAGATATTAATAGTAGTTTAGGCGAATAAAAGTCATAAGCAATGAAAAAATTATATTCAAAAAAATCTTACGTAAAATCCTTTTCAAATACCCACCCAACCCCATATAAAAATTTATAAGATATTAGCAGAGACCCGCCCTCAAATACCTTACGTAATTTATGGATGCTCCCTAAAATAGTTTTGTTATTAAAATATTTCTGAAGTTTACATGCGATGGCCAGAATGTCAAGGAGCTCCAATTTGAAACACAGGTTTGAAGAACATGTAGTAATTCGGAAAATTTTATATTAACATTGGAAATTTTTAAGGAATCGGTAGTGTAACGCTAGATGTTAGGAAAATGTGTAGAATCTAATAAGGGGGCCGTAGAAGCTATATGAGGTATATGTTATATGAGTCCTGGGTATAGGGAGGTTAAACGTTTAAAGTATAATAAATGTTCGGTCGCGACCGCTGGATGCGATAGTCCTATCGGAGTATTCTTGGTTGTTTGGACCGAAGGTTCCACGATTACGGGGGTACTATTGGGGGAAGAAAACGTTGGATCCCATTCTTGCTACATTTATTTATAAGCTCTGTTGAGGTTTATGTGCACTATAAGTGAACTTGGCGTAAAACATAAGGTTTTCCTAGACACTTAGGGTAATGGGTAATTTGGTATGTTGGTGGGCTAAGTCAATACACTGTTTTCAAAGATGAGGAAAAAGGAAAATATATAAAAATGATTTTGTAGATGATAGCCAGTGTTATTAACATGTAGGTAAGGGGTGTGCGGTTTTCAGAGTCGTTTGGCAATTTGTGGGTGAGGGGTGGCAATATGTACATGAGAATTTTTTTCATGCTACGTTCATTTTCAATGCATGTGATAGAAGTTTGCTTGGTGGCTAATTCTGTAATTTTATTTTACAGGAGCCTAATTATTCAATTTTAGGAAAATTTTCGTCGAAATTATCAAACTGTAATGATAAGATTAAGATTCGTAACAAAAATTGAAATACTGCTCCATTTTTTTCATTTGATGTTGTTTGAGAAAAGTTCTATTCGGAATTGAATTTCTGGAAAAATTGCACTTAGAAACAAGTTCAAAGTAACATTACATAACAAAAGAAACAGAACTAAGACAAACGTAATTTAAACTGAATGAAGGGCAACTAAAGTTTATATTTTAAAAAGTAAATTTTTACTTTTAAATATATTCAGGTCACCGCGTCATACCTAAAATGTCCAGTATATATTTTCTTCATAGCAATATCGCAATATTTTTAATGTCTTGTCCCCTCGTACTTCTCATGATTTGCCAACAATGTTCTATGACATTGCAAATGTTTTAAATGCTTCCGGTCTTCAAAGCAATTTTTAGTGGGTAATCGATATCAGTTTTTTATTTTGGCGTGTTTAGTTGACTTTTTGTGTTTTATTTTGTTCGCAAATTTTCCAATTAAACTTTAATTTATATTGTGCGAATGAAAACTATTTTAAGTGATGATGCTTTAAATTTTTAGACTTTAGCTTGAAGGAGCTGATGATTGGACATGTCCACTGCGACCTCTACGAATCTACTGTGGTACTCCTTGGACCTTCGGGCTCCTGACCAAGACATGGTCTTTACTAGACTTCGAGTCTGTTGAAAAGAAGCTCCTTAGTACAGTTATTAGCCCTTGGTGTCTATTTCTCGCCAAGCCGCCTTAGTCTATTCAAGGCTTTTACAGCTCTTGACATGGACTGAGGTTTCCGACGAGAACTTGATGCTCTTCTATATATCACCAAAGTTCCAAAATATGCGTAATAATGAATTTATCTTTTTAGTTTTAATATTCATCTGCAGAATCTGGACATTTGAAAACTTTCAGATTTGTTTGTAAAAAATTACAATTTAGCTAACCCAATTTCAATAGTTGTTGGTTATTCAGTTTACTGTTTATAGCTGCCGCGGTTAATCCCAAAAAAGGGCAGAATTGGGCAAATTAATCTAAAAGCACCAAATTTTGCAGGAACATTTTTAAGGCCATTCTAAAGGATTTGACCCGGAGGGCAAGCCTAATTTTTGATTCATGGCGGGTCAAGATGGCGGATATTTTTTATTATTTTAAATTATTATTTTATTTTATTTACTTTATTATTTTAAAAAATATATATACTTTAGCGCAAACATATCAAATAGCAACCCTGCGTCGGACTCGAAGAACACGTGGAAACGACAGTTGGTCGGCTTGCCCCACTCCAAATTTTGAAGGCAAATTCAATTTGTCGCTTTTCTACGGTTGTTCTTCTCAGACGCGAGTTCGCAACTGACCTCGTTCTTGTTTTTACTTGTGAATGTACAGACACGCGACTTAAGCAACATGTATTTTCATGTTGTTGAATAGAAAAATCAAACAAGATTTTTTTTCTACTGATCAATAAGTCAGATAAACAATATATAGATAATATTTCGATTTATTTTATAATTGTATTATAATAGATCATATTCCCACACATAAAAAATAAAAGAAAATCACCCCTAAGGTACCTGTTACATAATATATGCTACAATAAATAGACCTTTTACATATAAAGATTGTCAGTGGCGGGCATTTTTTTTTTTTTGGAGAGATTTTTTAAACTTTTTTTATGTGAGGGACGATCTCGGGGACGATGTTTTATAACGGGATATATGATTTTTAAGCATTATGGACGTAAAGGAAAACACATTGGGAAAAACCTCTCTAGGAGGACAAGTAGTAGTAGATTGGTCAAGGTGTCGATGTAACAGTCCGGAAAAACTACTTTGTCCTGCACGTAACCCGGTCGAGAAAACATGCAATAGTGGCTACGAAAATTTTTCAAAAAGTGTTAAAACTTTAAATCCGTTTTCGTATGCCCTGCCATCTCGCATGTCTATTAACATTTTTGGTGATGAGGGGAGTATTTTAGATGGTTTAATTAAGAATGAAGCCAAATGTCATAAATCCTGCATTAGACAATTTTTAGAGCCGAGACTAACTGCGCTTATTAAAAAATTAGATATAGGTCCTACATCTGAAAAAGCCGAGGAAGCAGCCAAAGGCAGCGGCAATAAAAATACGCGTTCTAAGGTAACATTTGGGGTTCCGCAAAATCAGTTATGTTTTTTATGCAAAAAGCCTGAATCAAAAATACAAGCATTACATAGATGCGAAACTAAGCAGATTCACGAAAGAGTATTAGATAGTGCTAAAATTATGGAGAATTCAGAACTGTTAGCAGTGCTTAATTCTGCAGATTTAGTGGCACTGGAAGCAAAATATCATAAAGAGTGCCTCGTTGATTTATATTGCAGCTTACAAAATCGCTATCCAGCTAGGAAGAGAAAGATGTATGGGCCTCAGGGGTTTTCATGCCTTTACTGGTTGTGACAGTGTATACTTCTTTGGCGGAAAAGGAAAAAAAGGAGCATGGAAAACATGGATGTCATGCGAGTCAGCAACCGTCGCATTTATTTTTATGTGTTTCCCGAATGACCACATTCCAAGTCACATTCAAGCACTTCTTGAAGACTTTACATCAAAGATGTATGTTGCAACTACAGGATTCTCCAAAGTCGATCGGCTCCGAAAGCAATTATTCTGCACTGAAAATAAGCCTCTACACCTAATTCCTCCTAGCTCCGCAGTACTGTTACAACATTGCCTTCGTGCTGCATATCCAGCTGGCCTAATTTGGGGCAGATCATTGGATATGTTACAGTGTGACCCACCGGCACCAATTTCTTGGGGTTGGGTGCAGCACAATGAAGTCTGGGAACCACTTTGGTCAACACTTTCATCTATATGGACAGCATGCAGGGAGCTGGAAAAGTGCAGCTGTAAATCAGGCTGTGATTCGGAACGTTGCTCGTGCCGGCGCGCAGGACTCACTTGTACATTACAGTGCAAGTGCAAGGATACATGTGTAAATAAGTGGTAAATAGTCTAACATATATATTCTAATGATTTATTAACCGATTTACTTTTTGTTAGTGCATATGAAGAAGATTTGCCGGTCTAAGCTCATAGGAATCGAAATTTCCATACTGGACGTACACTTTTAACCACCCTGTACAAATTTATCATATAAATTAGCATTGCACTAAAAAAGAGTTGTTTTAATATATTAGGTGCTAAAAACTGTTGATAACCAACAATTGCGAATTGTTAGTCGGCCATTTTGAAAAAAAGGCGCCATTTTGAGTCAAACTCAAAAAATGGCCTTGCCCTCCTGGTCAAAAATCTTATAATGACCTAAAATACGTGTGTGCCAAATTTCATGCTTTTAGACAAATTTGCCGAATGGTTGGATTAACCGCGGCAGCTATTAAGATCTAGATAGAGAGCCAGCTGTACAGATTTCCTGTGTACCACAGACCTACAGGGAGCCACTTTTCATATAAGCAAACTTTGCCCACGTCATGAAATTTTGGTGTCACTTTCGGTCACGATTTCTTTATGTTTTCGAATACATGAATAAAACTTACGTCAAGATTGGTTGGTTTTGAAGCTTACAATGAGATTATAGTGGGGTAACATGCTTATATTTCCCACAACCCTGATACACACTGAATGGAAGTCTTTTTTTATTTTCTTAAATCATAGATGGTCTTTTTTTTAAATGAAAGTACAAACCTTCTATTATTACAAAGAATAGGGTGCGTCTTCTTATTTGCCCGCATTCCACCATGGCTGCTTCACTCACGCCAAAATTCTATGACGCGGGCAAAATTTGCTTTTATGAAAAGTGGCTGGCTCCCTGTACGCCTGTGGTGGTCCTTACTTACTCACATACAGTTCTTCATGTAACTTAAGAAATCTGTACAACCGGCTCTCGGCCTAATCATCTTAATAAAATTTTAATTTGTGGCCTAATAAATGAATCGTTGATGAAGAAATAGAACTGTTTTACTGTCCTAAACCAACGTTTTCCCATTATTATTCCATTTGAACGTCACAATTTTTAATTCATATTTTATTTTTGTCTTCACCACATACTTTTATAAATAGGAGGTGTAACAACTAAACCGTAAACGAACTACTAATGTATTCAATTTTTTCTGCGGTAATTAATAATCAACTACGAAAACGGTAAAATAAATTTATATATCTTAATTCTCGCGGAGTCAGCCATGCATTTTTTCTGGACGAAAGGTAAATTTATGAAGTTCATTATATCGCAAACAAGTCGCTGTAGCATGTGGCTAGGGAGCAGCGAAGAAGTAGAACGCAGGGTCCAATTAAAGAGATGAGTTATGTTCATAATCTGGATAAAAATGGACTTTTTAAGCATCATGTTTTAGAAGCAGATAAAATCGCTGTTTCAATTTACCCAGTAAAAATAGGTTTTTTGTAACTCGAATTAACACGGTTTATGTTACAACATAATTTTAATTGAGATTTGCATAATAGAGACTGCTAGATGGCAAGCGTTTTTAAAATAAAAGTCCTTTAAAATGAAATATCTCTACACATTTTAATTCAAACGTGTATGGTGGCTGGAGTTATAATTTATTTCTTTAATATGAGACTTGTCACAGCACGAACAGCTTGGTTTTAGATATACGGTGATCTATGCTTGTACTCTAGTTTATTTATTTGCTGAATATATTTGATATTTGAATTTAATATTTATAATTGAAGAAAATATAAATTTTCTATAGTGAAACTAGGCTAGGTGTGAATGTGTTCATATATTCTAATTCCAGTTCATTTAATTTTCGTAAGGCCAACTTTCCTCTATTATATCAGCAACTGCTCGAGGTAGACTGGTCTTTTCTAAATGAATATAAAGAAGTTAATACTGCCTGCCAACATTTTTATGATAAGCTAACTCAAATGTTTACAATTTGTGTACCAAAATTTACACTCTCTAAAAATAAAAGAAAATTTCCACCATGGTTTAACTATGAAATTGTTAAGAACATAAGAGCCAAAGAAAAATATCTAAATATTTATAAACGAACGGCAGATGTCAATGCGCTAAATGAATGTACAATTGTACAAGGCTTAGATCAAAAATTAAATTGGATATTAAAACTGCCTATAAAAGCTATACAAAGCGAGCTGAAAATAACAATAATCAGGATCCTAATAAATTCTGGTCATACATCAACAATAAAAAAGGAAAGACAAATATCTCTAAAGACATGTATTACAATGACGAACATCTTGACAACCCAGAGGATATTGTTAACGCTTACAAAATTTTTTGAAAAATCGTTTTTACCAAGTGCACCGGACAACATAAATTCAGATGATAATAGCTTAAATAACAATAGCATTAATTTAGTTTCCTTTTCTGCAGAAGACGTCATAAGAGCATTTAAAAAAATGAAACCGAAGCTCACCATCGGGCCGGATGGTATTCCTGCATTTTTACTGAAAGATTGTGGTAACATATTCGCCCATCCACTAAAAATTTTATTTAATTTGGTTATAAAATACTGTCCTTTTCCTGTTATCTGGAAGTATCTAAAGTATGTCCAGTTTATAAAAAGAGCAACAAAAATGATATAACAAATTTCCGACCAATCACTATCATTTCTAACTTTGGCAAAGCCTTTGAAATTTTGCTGCATAATTGCATATATCCTCGTGTCAAGAACAATATATCCTCTCAGCAGCACAGATTAATGAAAGGTCGATCTACAAACACCAATTTAATATGTGCTACTCAATATATATCAGAGTTCATTGAGATGCAAGTTCAAACAGATGTAATATATTTTGATTTCACAAAAGCATTCGACAGGCTTAATCATAACATTTTTATTAAAAAACTGTCCTACATTAGAATGTACACTTTTTAAAATCATACTTGTCAGATAGAAAACAGTACGTCGCGTTCAATGGATTCAGGTTTACTGATTACTGTTCTGGTGTACTTCAGGGATCTGTCCTCGGGCCACTCCTGTTTAATATATTCATCAATTATATAGCATATGAACCAGATGTTCATTTTTTAATGTATGCTGATGACCTCAAGCTACTACATAGAATCTCTAGCATAAATGACAAAATTACAAAATAATATATCTAAACTCAGCGCTTGGTGTGTCGAGAACAGTTTCACATTAAATTTGCAAAAATGTAACGTAATGACATTTTCCACGAAGGATGTTAATTTTACATTTAACTACTCTCTAGAAAAGGAACCATTAACTCGACCCTCTTCGTTTAAAGACCTTGGAGTAATTTTTGACAAAAAGCTCAGCTTTGTCAATCATACAGACACGTTAATTTGAGACGTAAATGGAACACTTGGTTTTATTATACGCATTGGGCGTGATTTTTCAAATATCTCAACGTTAAAACTATTATATTTTTCTTTTTTGCTATCTAAACTAGAGTATGCGTCTCTTGTTTGGCAACCCTGCTATGACACTCATAGTCTTAAATTAGAAAACGTGCAACGCCACTTTCCTAAATTTCTGCATCTAAAATCTTATAGCATATATCCACCAATTGGTTTTCCACAAAGCGATTTACTTCAAATGTTTTCAATGCGTAGCCTATCTGAAAGACGCAACGACTTTTGCCATAAATTTCTTAAAAAAGGTGATTCATTATGATATTGACTGTAGTGAGATACTCCAGAGACTTAATTTCCATATTCCGCGAATAAATTCAAGACAAAACCAAACTTTCTACCTTGCTATAGCCCGGACTAATACTTTAAAGTTTTCACCAATCTACAGCATGTGCTCAAGCTATAACCACAGCCAACGTTATATCGACATCTTTAATAAACAGGAGATTCTGTCTAAATCGTTTGTAGTTTTTGTTCTCTCTTTTTATTGTAAATAAATTTAACTCTTTATTCTGTCTAATATTTATATTTTCTTTTGTTGTATATCTTTACTGAAATGTACGCTAGTAAATTTAAGTAATTTTTGTATGATGTATGTGTTGTTTCCCATCTTGTAAATGGTCTTGTACTGTTAAATGGTGTATGAATAAAATAAAAATAAAAATAAAAACATTCTATTAGTTGATCAATAAGGAAAATATATATTATGTTACTTACTCTACTGGCATGGTCAAATTACCATTTCACTTCGTATTTGGACGGACTTGTCCATACAGACCAGCGACCTGGTGCATTTTAACCCTGTTGGGTATTTGAAAAAAGTTTATAGCTACCGTTTTGCCGCTTGGCATTTTTTACCCACCTAATCCATAAATTAGCCATTTATGATCGTTTATTTATTTAACAATATTTAAAAATAAATGTTAAAAAATTATTATTTCAAATCATAATCCAGATTTTTATATTTGGCATTTTTGAGACGATATCGTAGTCCTCGTGTGGTTATGCAAAAAAGTGGAAAAACAGTATTTCATCTATTTCTTGATTTACTAAGTATTATTTAAAAAATCAATTTCCCTTTTACAGCTAAAAAATTAAATTAAATCAAATTTCAGATTTAACAAAAACCGGTTGTCCAATCCCAAAACGGAAGAGTTTTAAGTGAACGACCAGAGCAAAATTAATTTTATATTCCCAATACATTGTCAAAGCCTTAAGGATACGAATATTGAAATCGCTTTTGCCATTCATTACTCGATCCCCACTTCTCTTATTATTCTCTTAGCTAAAGTGCGTCAAATTGGCATCAGCAATATCTCTTAGCGAATTCTATGTTTCAGGTCCGTACGTGCTGGCTTGGAAGAAAGGCATTGCTGTTCTATCGGCGGGAAACGTGAAGGCATCTCCCGATCCCCGCATCAACTTAGTGCACGGGTACAGCCTGGAAATTAAAGAGGTCGGCCCCCAGGATGCAGGGGACTACGTCTGCCAGATCGGGACGCTCGAACCAAGAGAAATCACGCATACCGTCGAAATACTTGGTGAGTTTTAATGGAAAATCGATGTTTTACATTTATTTATATGTTCCGTGAAATGCGGAAATGAGATCCGTTTTGCATTTATTTTTATTGATATTAGAAACAAGGGTGTGAAGACACGCACCTTTCTTATTGAGAGAGCGGCTCATTCTTTAAATATTTACCGCCCCTAAATGACAGAACTCAGTTGTTGAATGTGTACCTCTGGAATCTACTCGTTCACATTATGCTTTAATATTAAAGAACTTTGTCAGCGTTGGTGATGAAAAGTATATGAATTCAATTTCAAGAATCTGCTTGATTTAATAGAAGATAGCTAAGAGTAACACATATAAATATAAATCATTGAAACCAGCCACTAGATAATTAAAATACAATAACAAACAGTTATGTTTTGCATATGATACCTATGATACATATGACATCTGAATGTTGTAGTTATCAGGTCTGGCACCTGGGAAGTTAGGTGTACCTGACTGTATAAACTTAAGATTAAGTAAGTAGACTGGTAATAGCTAAATCTATATATCACTTATTGAGCATAGTATATCATAAATATAAATAATTTAAAATTTAATATAGTTTCATTAATTTTGATAAATATGTTTTGCATTTTGTAAAATGTTTCTAATTTTCTTTATTTCGTAAGGTAACAGGTTGTAGAACTTGGAGGCTCCATAATTAATATTGTTTTTACTCTTGGGTATTTTAAGGCGTTCAATATTTTTACTTCTGGTACTATAGTTGTGGAATATGTAATATACAGGGAGTTAGTGATAGATCCTTGAGAACGATTAGTTAGCATCTTCCAATTTAAGGATAATTTATTATAGGTATTTGACGAACTATAAGCATATAAAGAAAGTTTCTTCGATTGCAGCGACATTGCAGATTAATTATTTATTTATAATTGAAAACTAACGTTTTGAACATTCAGCTAGCAAACATTTCATTAATATTTTTACACATAGCTTTTTTAGTTCCCATATAGTTATTTTTTCTGATCTTTGCAAAATCATATATAAAGAATATGTTTCAATTCAGCTAGCGTCTGCAAATGGGTTTGTAAAACTTTGAGCAAAAGCAATCCAGCGGAAGCTAATCTGCAGACGATTTCCGCGTACAGGAGGGCCAAAAAAATTTACTTGCAAGAAAAATGGGCATTTGAGAACTATGAGTTCACGTCTGCCATTTAATTGAATTATCATTAATGATGGAAATTTTCAAAAAGTACTTTGCATACGATTAAGACATGCACATGCGTTCGCAGTAATTTTACTTCCACATCCACATAGTGGATTGGAAGTATAATAATCGTGAGAAAAAATTCTAAAATTTTTTTTCTTGAAATAGGCTTAGAATGCCATGAAACGTCGAGATTTTAAATTTGAAAAAATAAATTTCTGTATGTCCGTTGGTCTGTAACTTTTTTTTGTCCGCATGTTTTCTCCGGAACGGTTTAAGGTATTGACTTGAAATATTGTACACGTATATATTATAACGAGATCTGGAACTGGATTGTCTTTTGAACAAGTAAAGCAAGCTGGTAAGAGTACATAAACTTGAAAGTTTATATATGCACTAGAAGTCGAGGCCTCAAATTTTTTTATAATATTTTTCAACCCTCCACCACCCCTACATTATTATTAAAGGGTTGAGAAAACAAAATCGAGATATTGACTTGAAATTTGGTACACGTGTGGCCCTTATTTATAGGGGTGGAAAAAAATTTCTAGATATTTTAGTCAGGACCCCCTCATTTTGTTCCTTTATATAATATATTAAAACGTTAGAAATTTCAGATCAATCGGATAACATTAACCCGTGCCGACTTTGAATTTAAATCAGTTATTCTACATTTGATTTTTTTTAAATTGATGTTTTTCTTTTTCTAGGTTCGTTGTCGTTTTACATTTACGTGAGTGCTTAATAATGCCACGAAATAGTGTTTTTCTTGTTAATAAAATAAACAATCAAATCTCAGGTAGTAAACTACCTTCAAAAAGAGACTGCTTAAGTGTATTATTTTATGACATGCGAGTGGTGAAGTTAAATTTTCACGAAAGTGCATCCCTTGTTATTGACGAGTGCTTAATTTTCTGGAGAAAGGCGAGAATTCCTACCCAAGACCGTTCGGACTGTATAAAAAAATTAAAAAAATTGTATGAGGAATTACGAACACTGGAAAAAAATAAAACGAAAAAATCTGAAATATATAGGAAGAGGGAAACAGAGTTCGAAAATAATTTAAACAATTTGTTCGATATCGCACATGCTAATGCCTTAAATATGATACGTATCGACGAAGATAGGAAATTTCTACTCGCTCAACGAGAAGAAGGGCGTCCAAGCTGCATGCTGGGAATTGACATGAAATTAGCTGGCATTGAAAAAAGAAGAAAAGATCGAGCAAAAAGGTTAGGTCAAAGAAAGGAAACGCAAGGAACAAGCGCCTCGACATCACAAACAGGTTTGAATCGTTTGTAACTAAGACTCTATTTTTGTTAAATAAATGAAAATGTAATAAATATTCCTTTAAACCAATTCTTTATTTCAGGGCAAGAATTTAATATTTCTTCCTCTAGTTATGATGATGAGGAATTATTAGAAAACGTGGACATGGAAATAGAGAACAACCCTAACGACAGTTCTTCTAGTAAAAATCAACCAGAGGTTCAAATTTCTCCCATTTCTACTATTATATCAAAAATTAAAAGAGCCAGATGTGAAATTTTGACACCTCGACTTTCGTCGGTGCTTGATAAATGCAAAATCAGTGACAGAGATGCGGTTCACTTAATCACAGCATGCGTAGAAGCAGCTGGTTTGGATCCTAATGAATTTGTTATAAACCGAACATCATTCCAAAGTTCCCAACAAAAACTGCGAGAAAAAATAGGCATAAAAGTTAAATCTAAATTTCTTGATTTAAATTTGAAGTTTGTTGTAATTCATTGGGACTCTAAATTACTTCCAGACATCACGGGGAAAACAAATGTCGATAGGTTACCTGTAATTGCATCTGCTCCAAATGGAGCAACTGGAGCAAATGGAGCAACTTCTAGGTGTTCCACAAATTCCATCTGGAACAGGATTGGAAATATCATCGGCAGTGTATGACACTCTACAAAAGTGGTCATTATTAGACAATGTGCAAGCAGTCGGGTTCGATACAACAGCATCCAATTCTGGACGACTAAATGGAGCATGTATTCTTCTTGAACAGAAATTAGGTCAGGATATATTATTTTTGGCTTGCCGGCACCACATCCACGAACTCGTGCTTCAAGGCGTTTTCGTTGCCGCCAGAATTTGTCCTATGTCAGGTCCTGATATTCCATTGTTTAAGAGGTTCCAGAATTCTTGGAAAAGTATGAATCACAAACAATTCTCTACATCCATGTCAGATCCTACTCTTTACAACCGCTTAAAGGGTATAAAGGAAGAAGTTATATCATTTGCGATGACAAAAATTAAAGAAGAACATCCACGTGAGGACTACAAGGAATTTTTAGAACTAGCAATAATATTCCTCTGTGGAATTCCTCCTAAGGCCATTAATTTTCGTCAACCAGGGGCTCACCATCTCGCAAGATGGATGGCAAAGGCAATGTACTGCTTTAAAATTTATCTATTCCGGGAGCAATTCAAATTAACGAAATCAGAAGAAGCAGGTCTGAGAGAAGTTTGCTGTTTTGTTTCTACGTGTTACATTCAAGCTTGGTTTTCATGCACGGACGCAGAACAAGCTGCTCAAAATGACATGACTTTTTTAAAAAAATTAGAAAATTATAAAACAGTTAACAGAACAATTGCTGATGTTGCCATTAAAAAATTTGTTAACCATCTTTGGTATTTAACTGAAGAGACAGCTGTATTTGCATTGTTTGATGATAGAATAAATGATGAGAGTAAGACACAAATGGTTCAAAAACTGTCAATAATAGATGATAACAACGATACAACAGAAGAAGAAATTAAAAAGAGAATCATCTTAAAAGTGGAAGACGTTCCATAGTTTATCAGTAAGGACCTAGCCGAACTACTCAGCCCAATATCGTTGAAGACACTGAAAAGATTTGATATTTCTACAGAATTTTTACAAACTCATCCCAGTACGTGGAAGGACAATGAACATTACAAAAGTGCCCAGTATATTATCACCCGCTTGAAGGTCGTGAATGATACCGCCGAAAGAGGCGTAAAATTAATGGAAGAATTCAACAATAAAATTACGAAGAATGAAGAGCAGATGCAATTTTTGTTACAGGTAGGGCAGGTGCCTTACTTTTTTTAAACTAGTTAAATATATTTAATTTGATTTTTTTTTCAGACAGTACAAGATTATAGGAAGCAGTACCCAGGCCACAGTCGTGCAACACTAAGTACAACATATGTTTAATTTTCTATATAGAAATAAAAAAAATTATATTTATTTTTATTAAGGTTTCCAAATGTATTTATAATAAATTTTAATGTAATACCACTTACTTCGTTATAGAAGACCATTATTTAGACAGACACTACTAAGTTGATGTAAAACAATAATAATAATAATAAAGTCATACTAATAATATTTTCATATATTTTGATGAGAAGTCGGCACGCACGGGTTGGCATTATCCGATCGATCTTAAATTTTTACAATTTTAATCTTTTATATAAGGGAATAAAATTAAGGGGTCCTACCTGCAAAATTTCAACCTTGGAAAATAAGGGCCACGACTGTCGTATATACAGGGTGATTCACGTAGGCCATTCATTAGAAGTTTTTCAACTTGCAGTTGGATTAGAAACTTAAAATTTGGTATGCAGCCATAATAGATCATGCCCGTTCTATCTAAAATATTTTCAGTCCTCCAACTATACAGGGTGTGCCAAAAATTGGTACCAACTTTCTTATTTTAAATGGAAACCTATATTTTTCTTTACATGGTTCGATTGGTCTTCTAATTCTGAGTTTAGAGAACCTAAGTTATGGTAACTTATCTATTATAATTTTTGACATATGTCCAATTTTTTGAAAAAAATTGCCGCTGCAGTAGTTTACGAACAAATTTGTATCTCGCAAACCTTTCAAAATTATGAAACCAAATTTGTGAAGCAGTTAGCTGGAAGTCCAGGCTAACTTTTGATGTCCCATCGGTGGTCCCATTTTGTACCATATGGGCGCAGTCGATTTTCAAATGTCGCAATCAAAAATTGTCAAAAAGTCATTTTTTTCAAATGGCACCTACTATTTTTTTTCACATAATTCGAAAGAAAATTGAATTTTAGGGTGAGTTACTTAAGCATTCGCTATACCTAACTTCACCCCATATCGAGTTATTCAATAAAAATCAAGAAATACCTTATCTTGCCGAGAGATTCCTTACTTCATCAAGTATGCCATGGAAACAAAAGACAGTTGTAATAATTTTTAAAGAAAAATATGGATTCTTATTTAATTACACACAACACCAACAAATTATTATTTACGAATAAGAACAATGTTGACGAAATTCTGTCAGTGAAAACGGTGTATACATTGAGCATTTGTATTGAAATAATTATTTTGTTAATCTGTTTATTTATTGTTATTTTGTTGTTATTATTTATTATTGCAATACGATTTTTGAATAAAAATTAAAATGAAATGATTGTTTCCAAAGCCTACTACCCTTGAGAAAAAAAAAAACAATATTTTTTTCAAAAAATGCCAATAACTCAAAAACGACTGTAGATAGACATACACATTGTTAATAAAAGTGGCCCTAAAATTCAATTTTGCATTGATTTCTGGCGTCAGAAATGGTAGGCGCAAAGATGTGCTGTTGAAAGTAGAATAATAGAATATTTGAACAAAAAAATGATGGTCACATTGAACATTCACGTCAGAATTTCGTCCACATTGTTCTTGTTCGTTAATAATAATTTGTTGGTGTTGTGTGTAATTAAATAAGAATCCATATTTTCTTTAAAAATTATTACAACTGTCTTTTGTTTCCATGGCATACTTGATGAAGTAAGGAATCTCTCGGCAAGATAAGGTATTTCTTGATTTTTATTGAATAACTCGATATGGGGTGAAGTTAGGTATAGGGAATGCTTAAGTAACTCACCCTAAAATTCAATTTTCTTTCAGATGATGTGAAAAAAAATAGTGGGTGCCATTTGAAAAAATTGACTTTTTGACAATTTTTGATTGCGACATTTGAAAATCGACTGCACCCATATGGTACAAAATGGGACCACCAATCGGACATCAAAAGTTAGCCTGGACTTCCAGCTAACTGCTTCACAAATTTGGTTTCATAATTTTGAAAGGTTTGCGAGATACAAATTTGTTCGTAAACTACTGCAGCGGCAATTTTTTTCAAAAAATTGGACATATGTCAAAAATTGTAATAGATAAGTTACCATAACTTAGGTTCTCTAAACTCAGAATTAGAAGACCAATCGAGCCATGTAAAGAAAAATATAGGTTTCCATTTAAAATAAGAAAGTTGGTACCAATTTTTGGCACACCCTGTATAGTTGGAGGATTGAAAATATTTTAGATAGAACGGGTATGATCGATTATGGCTGCATACCAAATTTCAAGTTTCTAATCCAACTGCAAGTTGAAAAACTTCTAATGAATGGCCTACGTGAATCACCCTGTATTATAATGACATCTGGAGTTAGATTATAATTTGAAATGGTTCCGTTGAAGGGTTGGGAGTTAACTAGGGGTAAATAGGGGAAAATAAATAAAGCAAGCTGGTAAGAGTACAAAAATTTGGGATTTGGTGTATATACTAGAAGCGAAGGCCTCGGGTTATTATTTAAATTAAATTGAGATTTTCACTTGAAATTTGGTACACATATGTATTATAACGGCATCTGAAACAAGATTATATTTTGACATGATTCCGTTGAAGGGGTGGGGGAAAAGTAGAGGTAAATAGGGAAAAATAAATAAAGCAAGCTGGTAAGAGTACAGAAACGTGGGATTTGGTGTATATACTAGAAACCGGGGCCACTGATTTCTCTGTAATATTTTTCAACCCCCACCCCACCACCTCCAATACATTATTAAATGGATTAATAACCAAATGTATCTTTAGCAGATTTGAATATCGATGTTAGGTAATCTGATTAATCGAATCATTGAGTGACAATTTATTTCATATATTGGTAAAGACGGTGGAAGTTCCGACAAAAAGGGCAAAGGTCAGTTATCAATACCTATATTTTTAAGCTCTATTATTATATTCTTTCTACCATAATAAGTATCCCTTCAATTCCCATCTCCGTAAATCATTTGTATTCTATAGGGCTTCCAATGCAATTTTCTTGAGGATCTGATTTGAATGATCCACCTTTATTATTTACTGAACTAAAGTGAAGTTGAGGTGAATAGAAGCGGCATTATCAAGTTACTGAGGGACACTAGAAATGGTAGATATCCTCCCTCCCTAGTTACCATAAAATCTTGAGTTGGATACGCAATTTGCAATTGCAATAAATACATGAAAATTTCATAATCTTAATGTATGTACTTCAGCAAACGGAGTTTTCCAAATATAATGGATGTCCCCGCCGGCGCAAATACGGGTGGGGGGGCGGGGGAGTTTAATATACGGACCACGTGACAGTTGTCAGTTGAAACCTTCCTGTTGTGGGATCCGTCTTATGTTCAATACCCTTTTAACTTTAAGAAATTCATTTAGGTGTAATAATTAATAAAGATTAATAAACAAATAGAACTAATCTTTTTAGTCCATGTGTATATGTTGGCAGCTTCCCTCTCTGTTCTGTGGGTTTCCCACACTACTTTTAATAGCTGGACTCGCTGTTTAACCCTTCTTAGAAATCAACTTGATGCTTGTGACCATTTTCAAGTTGTATGTATACGCTTTTAGGCTATATATATCTTAATCAAATATCAACTACTTATATGAAATAACTAGACTCGTGTTAATGCATGTCAATTAATGTAGAATTGTCTACGCTTTAATTGAACACAATTTCGTACAATTTCTCACAGTTTAAACCGAGATTATTCGAAATTTCGTATAAGGTACAAAAAACGCGCCTGCCTTCGACGTCACCTAAAACAGACCTATAACATGGCGTTAGTATTTTTTTAATATAAATTAGCAAAGGAAGTCATCGTGATACCTAATAATCATGGATTAAAAGTACACCTCTTCTAGGTTTAGAATGCTTCTGGATCTCCTCTAACCAAGATGTATGCAGATCGTATTTTTATTGTATTTGTGGCAAATTATCGATAAATGATATTTGCTTTTCATGAGAAACGAAATAGCGCGCATGTTCTGAATTTCTCTCTCTGAACCTCCACTAACTGGGATGTACGCCAATCACATTATGGTATTTACAGTTTACAAAAGAAAGTTGTCTGGATATGGGTTCAGACCATACTCTTCTTATGTATTTTTCGACGCTGAATTCGAATCTATTTTTAGTTATGTTCTATCACATCAGGATTTTGAGATATTCTAACCTAAAAGTAAGACATATTTGAGCTTATGTAGGTTCGAGAATTTGTTTCTCAAGAAACCATGTGTGGGATCTTAAAGTTTAAGTCTTCACCGTGTCGAATAACTCGATGCTAGTTTCTATTTTATTCTGTTTATTGTAAATGAGAAAAATTGGGGTGCGTTCTCTAATCTCAAAAATTAAAAAAAACATATTTTAGCGGTTTAAAGCAAATATTAGTAAAAATGAGATGAGGTCATACTCTATATGACTATCTCATTTTTGCCGCATTATTTTTAAAATCAGTTGTATATGAATTTGACTCTGAATTAGATGTATCTGTATGCAATATTCTACATGGAATTGTAAATAAAGAATTCGAACTAATTGTATTATCTAAATGCTGAACATGTTTCATGAATGTTACCATATTTAATGATGTAATTCACCAGGCAGCATACATTTTAATATTTCACAGATACCAACGAAAAATAAACAAATGACCCACTATCATGGCTTAATAAGCTGTAATAACAACGAAATTTACCAATAAAAATGTTTTATTAGCCAGAAATGCTTTGTCATAAATAAAACGAAGAATTTTTCGTTTATCGACGCTTATAAAAATCTCAGAGTTATAACTTTAAATTTAATTTTTCTCGAAGCATTTATATATTGACGGAGAGAAGGCCCTTTGATATATTTCACAGTTCAACAAATAAAATTAGATATCGAAAAGCTGATTCTTATGCTTAATTCCCCTCTATTAAACGAATTCCGCCTGAGAATCAATTCACGGAAAATGCCACCGGAAGCAAGGAAGCCGATTGGGTCAGGTAAAGGTATCAAAAGTCAAGATGTTCAATACCTGTGTTTAAGGGGTTTGGTGATTTTATACACACACATAAACAACTCTAATAATATAATATAGGAGGTGAATTATTCTTTTTCATTATTAATTGTATCTGCATTGTAGAAGTAATACCTACAAAATATTCCCTAAAAAAACTTAAGAGAATTCCACGCCATATTACTATTTAATGATATACTAGCATATTCTGAAAAATCCGAAACGCTGCAAGGAATACACAATGGCGGGAGTTTGATGTTCTGGGATTATACATTTTGTCTTAGATATTAAAATTGTAGTGGGATTACTTTGCTTTTACCAACTGGTTTTACATTAAATTGCTGTATTCTATAACATCTGTTCATATTCAGTCTATAATGCGAATACATAAATTATATCCCAAACGTCTATTGTAACCATGTAAACATGTATTAAACTGACAATGGCGGTTCACATACTCTCTAATTATATTACAATCCGTTTAACTTAAATCCATATGGCAATGTTGTGAGTTAAACTTAATAAGCTTTCGTCTGTAAACTAATTAAATTTGAACACGGAGCAAAGTTTTTGATATACTTTATACTATCTTAACTAATTAGGTGTAACCAAGTGTTGCAAGTAAAAGCTAAGTAATTTATTTTATTTTCTGCGTGCTTTTTTGCTGCCTCATATAATAAAAGATGACCGTAATCCGGAAATAATTCAACATTCTAATGATAGGAAAAATCGCTGCCTAAGGAATCACTACTTCCACATCCAGATTTTCTCCCTAAGTCGTTTAAAGGAAAAATCTTAACTATATTTGTACTCTAGTATGTGGAAATTATTGGTCGTAGAATTTTAATAATAATAATTTAATATTTGAAATAAATATTAGAAAGAAATATGAGGCCTCGGCTTCTAGTATATACACCAAATCCCAATTTTTTGCATTCTCACCAGCTTGCTTTACTTATTTTTCCCTATTTACCTCTACTTACCCCCACTCCTTCAACAGAATCATATCGAAATATAATCCAATATTAGATGTCGTTATAATACATACGTGTACCAAATTTGGCAATCTCAAATTTATTTTATCAACCCTTTATTAATGACGGGTGGGTGAGGCGACGCGACGGGATGGGGGCTTCACTTCTAGTATATACACCAAATCCCAAGTATCTGTACTCATACCAGTTTGCTTTACTTATTTTCCCCTATTTACTCCTACTTAACTCTCAAACCTCCAACGGAATCATGTCAAAATATAATCTAGTTCCAGATGTCGTTATAATACATACATCTACTAGATTTCAAATGAATTTCTCAATTGTATTTTATCAACCCCTTTAATAATAAAGTGGGATGTTGGGTGGATGGAAAATATTATTAAAAAATCTGAGGCCTTCGTTTCTAGTATACAGGGTGTCCCGAAAATAGTGGGCAATCTCTTGGATTTGGGTAGAACTAGTGAAAATAAGGTCACAAGTTCCTACATTTTTCTTACCCCCGAGGTACCCCTACGATGATATTCGCTCTTGAAGTTGATGATTAAAAATTGATTTTTCGCGATAACTTTTTTATTATTCAATCTATTTTAATCATTTTTGGGTCAGTATCATATTATTTTAATCCAGTTAGGTCAGTGTATTAGAATCTTGGATAACATTATTGAGGGCTCGGGGGCAGAGCACCCATTGCCTTAATAAGTTGTAAAAAAAAATCAGCCTATTTTGTTTTATTTCCAAAGTCATTTGCAACTTTTTGAGCCCTTTTTACGTAAAAAACGTATACTTGTTTGATGTCGGTAATATGAACCGTTTTCGAGATAAATTCACTTAACGATGAAATTGCGATTTTACCCTCAACCTTTCAACGTACAAGTTCCAAATACAATACCGTTGCATATCTCGTGATAATACGTTTTTTTAAGTCTGGGGCCTTGGAAACTTGTCATTTTGCCAAAATGAAAATCTCGACGTTTCGTGACATTCTAAACCTATTTCGGCGAAAAAGTTCTTAAAATTTCTTTTACGATTACTATACTTCCAATCTACTATGTGTAAAATACGCTTTAACTCATTATGGCCCCATTCCATTCCAGGTTCATGTGTGTCATAAATATAAACAGATTCTGTTTTATTTTATTACTATTCAAATAATCTATTATCGGAACTTATAACTATATTAATTAGTTAAGTGTCACATACCAAATTGTAAACATATTGATTAAAGTACCTAAATCACATTACAATAACTGTAATTTCACATATTTGGTAATCAAAAAGTTAATTAGAATCACGTTTTTTTGTAAGCATGATAACTTAACAGTTAAAAGTCCGATTATATTGAAATTTAGACAGTAAGTTAGTGTTAGCCAGATGAAGAGCCCTGTTGTTTTTGAAAAGTGTAAATAAAAAAGTCAATAATTATTTTTTTTAAATTTTAAATTAATTTTTATTGTTTTGTAATGAAACAAAAAAATGTCTAAAACGAAAACAATCCCACTCACCTGGGGAGGGTTGTTCACAAAATGAAGAAAAAGAAGAAACGAAAGAAAAAAATAATTAGAGAAAATTTTAGAGAGAAAGTTTAGATATGAATATTGTTACATTGCAAAACTGGCTACGCATCAATTCCAATAGGGAATATTGGAATGTTTATAAACTTAAAAGTAATAAATTAGTCACAAATCCGATAAGTATTTATTTACGATAAAATTGCGAAGAAAGAGCAACAATTCTACTCTACGACCTATGGACAAATATTCAACTGTCTTACTAATCATCACAGAAATCATCCCTGTCTCTTAGACCAATATCATATACATATTAAAGTGCTATAATACGACAAGAGCTGGATCTAAAATCAGACTGCATGGTATGTAATGTTATTAAAGTATAAGTGAAAATTTAATTAAAATATTTAATATTGACTTATTTGTACACATAAGCTTAATTGCAATCATTGCACGAATATTAAAATTATTCTATTTACAATCGATAGAATGGATGGGATTTCCCTGGATGATTTAAATTCAAAACAAAAAATGTTATATTTATTTTATAAATTAAAAATACTTTGATTTCGATATTGCAATTATATATGTATATAATCTATGGGATTTTTGCTTTGAAGATTTGATAAAAACATGAAATATTCCCCTAAATCACAAATATCGTGCTATATTAATTAGATTACTAAAGCTGCTGTTTAATAGTTACTGCTTTATAAATGTAATTGCAATATACGACCTACATATTGCTTTCATGTTGTATACATTAAAACCAGATAAACCGTGCAAATTACTATTTAAAATTTAAACCACCAAAAATTAATTGGAAATGAGAATGTCGTATTGCTTAAATTAGTTTTACCATTTATAGAAACATGTAGAATATCTAATCATTTTAATAAGTATTACTGCGATTGAGGAGCCAGATATGCCAGTACAATATAACAATCTAACATATTCAGTGAAAATATCAACACACTGAAAAGCACTACGTTTTTATATCCTTCTAATGAAAATAAGTTTGAAAGAACTATTTAACGAGAAACGATTAAAACGCCTGGATATTATAATGTTCGAATTAAAACACTATGTAAAGAGATATCCACTCGGCCATCCTATTTAATAAATGCATAACTAAAATTTGAAGAGAATTTTGAATCTCTAAATATGTTTAAAACTTTTTCAATAAGAGGAACCGTACAGGATTTGCCAAAGAGCTATCTATCGAGACGAACACAATGTACTTGGTCCATTACTTTTTACGATATATAGAAACATTTACCAAACTGTTTTAAATACGAAAAGTGCGGTTTTCAGCTTTGCGGATGACACTGTAATACTCTAGGAGGTAAATTTTTCAGCTGCCTTGACACATAAAGCAGAAATTGTATTAAAAATGTTTAAATTGTGTTTTGGACATTATGAACTCAGGCTGAATTATGAAAATAGGAAGTACCCTTTGCTTCATACTATTTTAAATGTAGATAAAGCTATACCTGAGATAGAAGGAATGAATTATCTAGTTCTAGATCTAAACCATAATATAACCATTTTAGGTAGAATTTACAAATAAAGCATAAACTAGGCTTGTTATTATCATCACGCTTTCAATATTTAAACAGAATATTACAGTGCGATCGAGAGAGAATGAGGGTCACGTGATACAGAGAAGTCCCTAAAATTATCAAAATCGGTTTCTATTCTACGTACATTATTAAAACTAATTTCCTATGTTCCTAGATAGGGGAATACTGGAATGCAGATGGCCGCCACTTTATTGCCAACTGATCGAACGCGTTGTTTTAACTGTATATATTGGAAATTTTGTGAGGTTTTGAAACTTAATTTTGGATTATTTAACATCCACAGTTATCCTTAATCAATTCATGTGGCGAACTTTGTTTGTTAAGATGGAGACCGAGTTAATATTTTACGAAATTATTTTAAGATGTACAGGATAGGTGTATGGAAAAAATGTGGTGCTAACAGTTTAATATTATCAATAATTAAATAAAGACTTTAGCACAGATGTCCATGCATCTCCGAATATTACACACACACATGTATTGTGATTACATAATTTTTGAAAAGAGTGCATAATTAAAGGAATAAGCCCAAGGTATTCACAATTCCAAGCTATCGAAGTTGTCGTGTTCCAACTTCAACTGTTCCTAGTTGAAAAATCGAAGTAATTTAATAAAATTAATAACACAACCAAAATTTGACATTTATGTGATACAAGGTCCATTAAAGCACTAATGTAATGAAAAGTTCAATTAGTTTCTATTTAACATCGTGGGAATTTGTATTTGATGTCCCTTAACTGACAAATGTGAAATATCACAATTTTGTCGCGCACACACAAGTTATATAAATCACTAATCACTATCACCAACATGCAAATGTTGAAAGTATCGCAAAGTAGTGTGAGTGGCACACAAGAAATCTTTAGGGAGCAGCACATTCATTTCTTTATCTCTCTATATATTTACGACAACTCAAAACAATATATTTTTCATTATTTCAGTTTCAAATTTCTATTTTTTATTTGAGGGCGGTAAATTTTTATACATTTGTATAACCTAAATGTTTCATTAGTGTACGTTAAAAATTACAATCGAAAAAAATCGAATGAGTCCTCATTTAGAGAAGGTTAGGTTTACGATATTAGATAACTTTATTGTGTTACTTAGTCTCCTAGATATAAAATTAGTAGACTTATTTGTTATAAAAATTCATGTTGAGGTCACGTCAAGCAGAGAGTCTATTTAATAATTAAAATGTTTATGCAATATTCCGGTCTGCCATCGTGATAGTACCATTATCAACAAACATCTTCACTGATTCACTTTTTGTGGTTTGGCATATCGTTAACGTATAACAGAAAAAGTAGAGGTGCTATTACTGATCATTGAGGTACCCCTCGAGGTATATTAAATTTCTCTGAAAAGTAGGTACCAGTCCTCACAATTGTTTTATGATTTACTGCAGGCATGAGGTTATGATCTCAAATCGAATGCAAATCGCATTAAACATAATATCCAGATAGTGCTCGTTAAAGGGCCTTAGTGTCAATCCCAGCGACACGATTATTATTCCGTTTGCCAAAAGGAGAAAATTAATCATAATAGCTCCGGTCTTAAATGGAACAGTACTGAACATTTCCAGTGAAGTTAAATATCTAGGCATAATTCTAGATCAAAAACTTACCTGGAACTCACATTTAGAAAGACCACTTAGCAAAGCCATTGTAGCTATTTGGACGTGCCGCAGGCTGTTCGGTAAGACTTGGGGTCTAAAACCGAAAATAATCTACTGGTCTTATCTTTTGGTTGTGATACCTATGCATCATCTGTATGATGCTAAGGGCTAAGGGAAAATCAGCACGTGAAAAGTAGCACAAATTGCAACGCCTTGCCTGCTTAGAGATTACCGGAGCAATGTGTTCCTGTCCCACAGCAGCTTTGGAAGCAGTGCTATACCTACTTCCTCTATATTTTTATGTAAGGAAGGAGGCAGCACTTAGTTCCCTAAGGCTGCAGTAGGTACCATCTCTCAAACCAGGCGATCTGGTTGGTCACTTAAGGATCCAGGGGTTAATCCAATTGGAATCCAAGACCAAACCCACTGACTCAATGCCAGTCAAGCGGGACATCGACTAGCCGTTTGATGTGCTGATTGAAAACCGTCAGACGAAGAGTCGAAGCCCTGCAGTTGGACGAAGGGTTACTCGTCTGGTATAGAGATGGATCGAAGATGGCTGAAGGGAGTAGTGGGGCCTACTTGCAGGCTATCCAGAGCCTTTGGTAAGACCCCAACCATCTTACAAGCAGAAATTTATGCTATATATCCATGTGCTCAAGAATGCGTAAATAAAGGCATTCGAAAATTTATATACTCTCAGATAGACAGACAGAGTTAGACGCTCTCACGTCTTACACGTGAACTGAAAATTGCCTGGAAATGCAAACAATTCCTAAAGCAACTGGCAAAAAACAACAAGGTTACCTTGATGTGGTACTGGGGCACAAGGGAATAGAAGGAAATGAATTAGCTGGCACCCGTGCAAAAAAGGTGCGAATGTCTCATGCTTTGGGCTGGACTCATCGTGTGGCTAATCTAAGAGGCACGTAACGGAAGAGATCTTCAAATAGGAGAAGGAACAGAAAGAGTCCAACTGGAGGAATACTCCAGGCCAAAGACAAGCGAAAAAGTTCATAACTTATTCGACAAAGAATGCCCCAAGGCTTTTCAAAGTCAAAAAGTCTGAGACCATTGCCACTTGAGATATCATCTTAAGAACATGGAGAGGGCAGATGATATTACGTGGAGATACTGTGATACTGCAATAGAAACTGCTGAACATATTCTTTGCGAACACTGGGCTAAAGTACCTAGAAGGTGGAATTAAGGCCTGAAGACATAGGGAAATTAGCCCCCAGGAAAGTCACAAGCTTTGCAAAAATCTTGGGAGTCCTGAGCAACAACTAATTGTAGGTTAATCCACAAAAGATCTTTTAGGTCGATGTTCAGGCTGTTCAGAGCCGAGCGACCCCTTAAGCAATCTACGAGTAAGAATGGTAAGGACTAAACTTTTGACAATGCTAATGTCTTTGTATATAGATCCATTGTAATAAAGAATTTATTATTATTATTGTTATTATTATTCGATGAATTCAGAAGGGTAAAGAGAATGTATGCTTTTGAACAAAATTACATCAAAATATGTTTTGCTCTCTCTGTACGTTATACACGAACGTAAAGAAGATAAAAAATAAAAGTGATTGATGAGGTATTTTATTTGAGGCTAATTCAGTGTAACATCGATTCCCTCGGCCTCAAGAATGTTGAGGATTTTTCTGAGGCACAATATTTATTTAAAATAAGCCGTTATAATGTAGTCTGCGATGCATGCGCGAAATATGTAACATTTTATACGCGACCGAACTTTCGATCCTGACTCGGAGAGATCGGTCCAACAATATCACACCTCGGCGAACACTGTCAAAGCCTCCAAAGCTGTCTTTTGATATTTCACCAGCGACAGAATGTATAGTTTATAACGATCCCCGCCTACGGTCCTTTCAAGTCCTGTGGGTCTACGGAACTCCTCCCGATGACAGACAGAGATAGGAATGTCAAATGTAACGTGAAATTTATAATCGATGAGTGGTTTGAAGAGTCTAAAAATTGGTCGCCTTTATAACAGTTGGCACAACTTCAAATAATCTATTCTCGTTTCATGTTTCTTGAGGAATTTAATATCTAAACTCGGTACTTAATTTCAGTTGTTGAATTATGAAGTATGAGATTCCTCTTCCCCATCAAGTTGTAGATGCATCGAGTTGAATTTAATTTAGAATTACTCTGACATTTTTAAAGGCAACAATAAAATAGAAAAAAATATTTCGTTTTATTTATGAGGAACTACTAAAGCGCTGAGAAAATGCTGAAACGGACAACATTATCATTAAAGCTCATTTACTCTTTGTTTAAATGTCTGTTCATTTTAACTATTGCGGAAACTTAAATGCTTTAGCAAATTAAATAATTCCTAACATTTCAGTATGCTTCAAGTTTTTCATTAAAGATATGACAAAGATCAGGAAAATGGTTGTTGAAACAGAAAAAAATAACGTACGAATTTCTGCATAAAATTCAAACGTTTTACGAAATAAAATTTCACCGCAACCCGTCGCCATTAAATGAAAAACTGGTACCTAAGGAATCACTAATTACACATCCAGATTTCCCATCCACGACTCTTTAAACGAACACATCTTGATACTATATTTGCAATTCAGTGTGGGAGACTAATTGCTCATAGAATTATAATAATATGATATTTGAAATTCTCTGCCCCAAAAATCCATAAAGTAATTCACCACTTTAACACCTTTTCTCGATCTCGATACACTTTTTGAGAACTTTTGTTCTCGTACACACACTAAATCAGTTTTATTTTCTTAACTCCTTTAATAATGGAGTGGGGGTAGGCAGATGGCATAAGAAAATTGAGACCCTGATTTCCAGTATATAAACCAAGTTGCTAGACTGGCACTCGCTTGCTTTACTTATTATTTACCCCTGTTTACTCCCAACCCTACAACAACACCTAGTACAGACAATGAAGGCAATATTTTGTAATAATCTCACAAAAATTAATAAAAGGATCATCCTCGGAATTCAAGTAGGTAATAACCTGTAGAATAGTATGATGCATTCTTTGCACTTCCAAGTTCCGGGAAAAGTCAAAAAAATTTGAAAAAACTTTTTGATTTTCGGTTTTTTTGCTCTAGCGGCTAAAATAATAAAAGTACAGAAAGAAATTTTCGACAAAATTTGTAGCTCGTCTCTTTCTCTACAAAAAAAAATTAAGCCGTTTAGGAGATAAATCCAGTTTTCCACTTATAGTTTTGAGCCTCTCAGAAATGTGCGGAAAATAAAAATTCTCTGGGAGTTTCGTACGACCGGACACATCGATCGATAATTCTTACTATTCAGAGCCGCTGAAAAAATGAAAACAACATAAAATGTAGACAAAAGTCTCAGCTTTAATGTGGAACTAATCACAAAATTTTACATGATGAGAATAATACCACGATTGAGGGCTAGAGATCCATTCAACTCTATGCCCTAATATGATAATCACAAAATTTATAAAAAATTTTGTCATAGAGAAAACGTGTTAGAAAATGGCTTAGTAAACTTTATACAGTTGATTTATTCATATCTTTGAGTTTCATGCATATTGTCTATTTCTCCCGTAACAATGGGTGCTTTTTCACTACATGGATTCGATTCCACGCGCTTTAGCCTATATTTTGTAAAAAGTTTATTGAAGAATGTTAAGAAACAAATAAGTTATGTATGTTTTACTGTATGATTGTGCATTTTCTGAACGTGTATGAATAATGGAGACAAATTGAAAAGTACTGCATGCATTTAAAAAACTCATAAGTCGTTGGAAAGAATATATTTTATTATATATTATATTATATTATAATCCATACATTAAGACTGTGCTATTATTATTAATTACGATATAGCGAATTCAACTCCAAAATTTGGAGGTGATTGATCGATGAGAAATATACCCTCTACTTTGATCGCAAGGCATATTTTTCCAACAAAAGTAATTGCAATAAAATGTTCGGATTAATATATCATTATATAAGAATATACAAGAAAAATGAATTATCATTGTAACGACTCCCGGCAAAGATATGAATAAATCTGTGATAAAATTTTTTAGGAATTTTGTGATTAGTTCCACATTAAAGCTGAGACCTTTCTCTACATTTTATGTTATTTTCATCTTTTTAGGGGCTCTGAATACTAAGAATTATCGATCGATGAGCCCGGTCGTACGAAACTTCCGGAGAATTATAATTTTTCGCGCATTTCGAAGCGGCTTAAAACTATAAGTGGAAAACCCGATTTACCTTCTAAACGGCTTAAGTAAGACAAAAATATGTAAAGACCTTTTTTGTAGAGAAAGAGACGAGCTACAACTTTTGTTGCGAACTTTTTTCTCTATTTTCATTATTTTGGCCGCTAGAGCAAGAAAACAGAAAATCAAAAAGTTTTTCATAATTTTTTTCTATTTTCCCAGAACTTGGAAATGCAAATAATGCATCATCTCATTCATAGGTTATTACCAACTTAAATCCCAGAGATGATCCTTTTATTAATTTTTGTTACCCTAAATGGCTAATTTGCCTGTACTAATAAGCTAAAAATCTAATATAGTTCCAGATCCCATTATAATGCATAAGTGCACCAAAGACCAATGTTAAAAAAGGGCTGTTTGGTCCATCAGGTAGTAAAATGTAGACACCGTCTTTTTTTTTACTAATTTGGAGTGCTAAAAATGAATACGTCACCCCGAAAAATTTAGAATTTAACAATTTTAAAAGGACCTTTCTGGCCCATCCCATAGTGGGCCAGAATCCAAAATTTATGGCAAAAATTCTGAAACAAATGTACTTATTGTGTGTAGGTCATGAAGGGAAAAATAGTGAAACAAAATTGACACCCTCTGGGGGTGAGATATAAAAAAACCTTCGATATTTTTGAAACTCAGTTTACGTACTTTTGATACCTAAATGTGTACGAGAACAATAAGGGAAAAAATTATCAACCCCTGGAGGGTGAGTTATAAGGGTTAAAATTATAAATAATGCACGATTTTTTTTTCAAACTTGGTATATGTGTTGATTGAACTTAGATATTTATTAGAAAAATATTTTTAAACTACCTTCTCGTCCTGGGAATGATATGTATGAATTCAGAAATTGTTTAATCGGTATTTTTAGAATAAGATTAAAAAAAATTACATATTGTTAACATTGTGGATGTTTTTTTTTTCCTTCTTCAATTCTTTGGGACTTCCTGCTACATGTATGTTTTCTTTCTAAGCGGTGCTATGGGAATCTACAAAATATATCACAATTAACCAGTATGTTACTGGTAAAAAACCTCTACGCCTGTGACGTTTACGTCAAAGGATCAGTTAAAGGTTGGTTTTTTATAAATAAACAAAACAAATAAGTATAAAAACTTGAAATTAAATATTTCGCCGACGTTTCGGAAATTAATCTGTTTCGTTTTTCAAGGCTTTTTTGAAAAATCTTTTTTGCTGTGTATTTCATCATTAGAAGAAATGGTTTTGGCCCTATCATACAAACATTTTACAACACCCCTCTTAACGTGCATCGACTGATTTGAGTTGAAATTTAAATATCTGTTGGTATCTAATGATGAAATACTAAAAAATGAGAAGCGGTTTATAAAGGAAGTTCTTATTAATAACCAATACCCTGGGGGTTTTGTCGATAAAACCTTCATAAATATTGAAAATACCAATCAGGTACGACAAAAACCTGAAAAACGTTACACAGCGTTAATTCCTTATGTATGCGGATTATCCGAAAAGTTGCGCCGCATCGGTGATAGATTTGATATTAGGACGGTATTTCAAACAAGCAACACTTTAAGATCTATTCTGACAAAGACGAAACCAACAAACCACGAGCAAAATTCAAAAAACTGCATTTATAGTATTCCGTGTGAGTGCAGCAAACAATACGTGGGTGAGTCATCCAGACCTTTTAGTGTAAGATTGGGCGAACATCAAAATTATATCAGAAAAAATGAAATTCAGAGGTCCAAGATCTGCGAACACGCGTGGGAGAACGGACATAGAATAAACTGGGACTCGGCAAAAATTTTAACAAAAGAGGCAGATAGCAAAAAAAAGAAAATTAAAGAATCCGCGATAATATTATTGAATGAGGATAATTGCGTGTCGAATTGTTCCGTAGATGTCTGTACAACCTGGCTGTCAATGTTAAAAGAAGAACTTCACAAACTTAACATTGTATAGAAACTAAAAAACTGTTAACTATATCAACAGTTCTATGTAAATAGTAAGTATCTATGGATATTGAATATAACAAACATTCTTAGAGCTGTTTATTTGTCATACACAGAAAAAAAGATTTTTCAAAAAAGCCTTGAAAAAGGAAACAGATTAGATTTCCGAAACGTCGGCGAAATATTTAATTTCAAGTTTTTATACTTATTTGTGTTGTTTATTTATAAAAAGCCAACCTTTAACTGATCCTTTGACGTAAACGTCACAGGCGTAGAGGTTTTTTACCAGTAACATACTGGTTAATTGTGATATATTTTGTAGATTCTCATAGCACCGCTTAGAAAGAAAACATACATGTGACAGGAAGTCCCAAAGAATTGAAGAAGGAAAAAAATTAAGATAATGCCACAAATAACATTTAGACAATATTGTGGATGTGGAATAAAAAGAGGCATTCAAAAAATAAATTTATTATACATTTTTGTACAGAAGTAATAAATATAGTAAGACCTATCAAGAATTCACACTTGTCTACCTAATCAATCCGAATCGATGTCATCAGAAGTTGTGGTTTCAGAGGTGCTTTCCTGTAGTGTTTGTGTAATCGAAGTCGCTGCCGTTTTGGGTACTTCTGGCATTGCTAATAGACTTAATACTTCAGAAGGTAATATTGTTGATCTCTTTTGGGGCAATTTTCTAAGTCCTGTGATGAATGGGTTGGACGAAATTAGCAGGCAAGATCTTCATTCGTTAGTTGTCTGGATGATTTTCTAGTGTGGCTTGGCCTGTATTGTTTAAGGTCTTCATTCCTTGACTCCTGAGCTTTTTCTGAGAGCTGACCGATTGGCAACATCGCACACTCAACCATTTCAGCTCCATGTATGAGGATTTTGTGCACCGATGCTGGTATGTAATATCATCCGTAATTAATTGATGACAAATAGATTCGCTGTTTCTTTTGCTCGGCAAGCGCCCTTGCCTTTAATTCATTTTTCTGTGGGAAAATTTCTATCGATTAAATTTGGGCACTTCTAGTCATTCGAATCAGTTACCGAGCGTCAGTCGTTCGCTTGATACGTACAATTTCAATATAACACCTCATACTTGACCAAATTATTACTTATTACTTTCAAACCGGGATGAACCGAAGTCTAAATTGCATACCATAATTTGAAAAAAACTATAAGAAATCGACCAGTAAGAGAGCTATGTTTAGAACACGTTGTGCTTCTTTTGTAACTTAAATAGAATGTACCCATTAATTTGTATTTCTTTATCCCTAACCACCCAGCCTCTTGAGTTCTAATTCTAATGGCTTGACTTCTAATGTGTTTCCGATAGTTTTCACCAAAACGGGTAACGAATTCGTTCTCAGCACCCCAAAATTAGTAAATAAGGGAGCTTCCACACTTTACCACCTGATGGGCCGAGGAAGCCTTTTTTTAACATTGTTCTTTCGAGTCAATATCTTAATTATGTTTTGTTATCAATGGAGTCAATAACGGAGTGGGAGTGGGGATCGCAAATGTCATAAAAAAACAGAGACTATGGCTTTTAGTATACAGTGTGTCCCGCTTTTCATGGAGCCACCATCTTATCGTGTTCATCTGATATTCGAATATTTTGAGATTTTGGTGGTAAATTCTGGAATGGAAAAAGGAGCTCTATTTTCAAAAATATGTATTAGCGATGTAAAAAAAAACTAGCAATATATTCTTAATCGCCACATTTAGAAATCCCTTCGTATAAGGTTACATAGTGTGGTTTTAAAGGTGTTTATGATAGGGGCTGTGAAAAAACAATTTATTGAAGTAAAAATAGTTTTTATCTGTAAAACGGAGTTTCAAATGCGAATAATGTATTCATTACTTGTTTAGAGTGATGTACTGAACTAGTTTGAATTGATTTTGATTGACTGATTGATTTGCCAGCGTAAGGGGAGCATTGCTGCCGATTATTTTAAGTCTCCATGCTTCTTTTTAGTTACCATCTATCATCATCGGATGGGAAGTGTATGCATTTGCGAGATGATTATTTTTAGATCACATGCTTCTTTTATGTTTCGGTCTATCATCATCTCCTTGTTCATTCATCTTCTAAGTTTTCTGTTTCTTCTGTTTCTGAATCCAGCAGTGTGCACCGCCTCCTGCCCGCTTGCGTCCATAATTATATGGTTTCATGTTTCCCAAACATCTGCTCTTTAGCTCACCGCAATGAGCTTTTATGTATATTCACCGTTCCGCAGGTAAATATCCATTTACGGCGGAAGTGCAGAGAAGGGCTCTATCTCGCACCCTGTATATTGGTTTGCTTTTGAAGTAATCAGTTTTAGTTTCCTCTTTCCAATTCTGGGTGTTTTTCTATTTCATTACCTGTATTTAATACCTTTTCAATTATAGTTTTTATTTTTTTTCAATTTAAATAAAGAAATAAACTACATTAATAAACTAAACTACTAGTTAAACAAAGCTTATCTGTGTTATCCACAGATGGCTGTGTATACTGCCTTATAAACACATGTTGCTTATTACAGCATCCACTTGAAAAGTGAACACAGGTATAGATTTTATGACCAGGCACTGCACTTTTTCGGATTATTTATATACGCTTTTGTGATGCTAGGTCCAACTAATATAATTGAATCAAATATCAGCTATATGAAATAGCTCGTGCTAATTTATATCGTGCTAATTTATATCAATCAATGTGATTTGTTACCGTTTTAATGGACTTTATTTCGAAATTTTGTAGGAGCTGCCAAATACGCGTCTGTCACCTAACTCGATCAACTTTGAACTCCCTTGTACTAGTTTGAATTGATTTTACAACAAATCA
Organism: Stenurella melanura; assembly: GCA_963583905.1. NCBI lineage: Eukaryota > Metazoa > Arthropoda > Insecta > Coleoptera > Cerambycidae > Stenurella > Stenurella melanura. The sequence continues at coordinate 243,375,468 of OY757309.1, forward strand.
ATTATTTATTTAATAAGACAAAAATTCTAATTCACACATATTATATATTTAATCCTAAATATAGACCTAAATAAGCCATAAAAACAAAAGGTTTACTTATTTTTACTTTTCGGTTAGCAATTAGCAGAAAACATTGAGACAAAAAACTTCAAGCGTTATGAAGTTTATATCATTTGCTTAACTTTACTGAACTTACCTGCAATGTATTTATTTATGTTGATGTTTATTGTATTAATAATTATCCTTAACCGCCCAGTCTAGTGGACAAGCATAATTATATTTTTTTGTAAAATCGTGCAATTTCTGACTGTGTTGGATGAATCAATTATATATCGCTAATTTAAAAGTAAAACCTTCTGTTTCCGAGATTAGCCAGCAACTGAATTCAACGGAACTGTAACAAACAATTGCATCGTTATTTCACTACTGAAAATATTGAATAATTACAGGTTTTGCTTTGATCTGTCACATAAAAAAACCTGCATTAGAAGCTATGGAAATGCATTTGTGATGTTCTAGAACCTCAGTATGTTAAAACTTTGTAGAGTAATACGGACATTTGACCGGCTTTTTCGTTTACATTCCATCTACTTTATTAGAAGTGGACTACACTTGAAAATGTTCTGTTACCATTCTTGAAAACACATATAATCGATAGAATTATAAGTTTTCTCTTCACAGAAATATGAAATAAAATTCTTAAAAATACAGTATTGAGTATTTCCAATGCTCATATTGTTCCAATACCAAAAATGGTCTTTACTATCATCTCTTTCCAAACTCTTGGAAAGAGTAATGCTTTATAGAATGTTATGTTTATTGCAAAAGATAACGTCTTATATAAAGCACAATATGAATCCAGGAAAACTGTATCTATTGTTAAGGCAGCCATTTTAGAATTTATCAATATACTTTACAGCAGACAGGATAATAATGAAGAGTGCATTGGTATATTTACGGATTTAACTAAGATATTGGACATGGTTGTATATCATCTACTCTTACATAAGCTACATGATTACAGTTCGAGTGTACACAACTGAGTAAAATCTTATTTACTCGGTAGGTCACAACGTGACGAAATAAATAGATGCAAATCAAGCACGTTAAAAATTAATTATGAGTGTCCACAAGGTTCAGTTATTGGACCTGTGCTGTGTATTTTTTTGTTACAAATGATATTCCTAATACAGGGCAAGGAAGAAATTTTAATATTTGCGAATGACAACAGTTTTTCTTGTTCCAACTCAGATATATATGACACATCTAAAATAATTTAATTTTGGTTCAACAGTAGTGAATAATATTTGATTACGGAAATGTTTTTATTCATTTAATTCCTAGCAGCGACCTCAATAAAACTAATTTAGAAAAAATGAAGAGTAAATCCATAGAACTGGTCACTTCAGTAAAATGCTTAGGACTATATTTAGATAATGGTCTGAATTAGGAAATGCAAATAAATTTATTATTATTTATTACCACCGATATGTTGACTTTTACCTAAAATGAACTCAATATACAAGAAAATTTAGAATGCCAGAAAGTCCATTGAAAATGTAGGGAACTGAATAAGATAATGTAATATTTTTAAATCTCGTAATACTAACAGAGACTTTAATATATGTTCGGGAAATTTTGTTATGCAACAAAAATTATTTTTGATATTTTCCTCCACACTCTTGTAATGTTAATATTAAAACTATTATTTGCATTTCATTTACTAGTTTACTATACAGGGTGTCCCGAATTCCATAGGCCAAACTTCACTAAGTAATACAACTTTTCAAAATAAGAAAAAAAGTTCCTATAAATATGGGTCGGGAAGTGATTAGTTTCCGAGATACAGGGTGTTCAAATAATTCTCCTGAAAACGTTTTTTTATGAATATCTTCTAAACGTCTCAAGTTAAGCAAATGATAATTTACACAGGAATTTAACTTTTTATGCTATTTAATAAAAAATGACAAATATGTACGACAATCATTCAGAAGCGGGTGAAACTAGGTGGCCTAGGTATAATTTAGCCCCAACTTTATTGTGTGGCATTTTCAAATTAATTTATGAGCAGAACTTAAAAATTTTAAGTTTTCTACACCAAAAAGTTTGTCTTGTTTTTTCTCTAAAATTATCAGTTTTTGAGTAAATCTTATCTGAACTTTATTCGGGAAAAGTTTTTTTATGAATAATGTTAGCAGAACAGAGAAAACAATGACAGTAAAACAAATTTTGATTGATTGATCATTTTTTATTAGACAACAATGAATTAGATTAAATTAAGGTAAATTACAAATTACAAGAGTTATTCAAAGTGCATTTCGTCAGCTTCAACACATTTCTGACATCTGCGCCATACGGAGTGTGTAGCTTTACGAATGAAATCAGGATTAGCCCGCAAGTTTTCACATTCTTCGAGAATTCTTTCTATTAACTCTTCTCTCGTGTTTACAGGATTGCGTAGACTTTGTCCTTTAAATAGCCCCAGACAAAGAAATCAAATGGAGTTAAATCCGGTGAACGGGGTGGCCAAGCTCTTGCACCTAATCGACCGATCCACCGTTCAGGTTAATTATTGTTTACCCACAAACGGTTCTCAACAGCAAAATGTACATTTGAAACCAGCGTTCATTTCTTAAATTAAGAGGAATGTCCTCCAGATATTGAAAAAAATGGTTATTTAAAAAATTATTAAATAATGATCCATTTAAACGGGGAGGAAGGATGTGGGGCCCAAAAAAAGTCCCGTTTATAACACCACACCATACATTAACGCTAAACTTCTGTTGAAATGTCCTAGCGCGAATTACATGAGGATTCCGATGAGCCCAGATTCTTAAATTATTAAAATTAAATGGTCCATTATGCTTAAAGATAGCTTCATCAGTCTAAATAATTTTACTTCCGAAATCGGGATCTTGTTCCATGGCATTTATAAACCAATTACAAAAATTGATACGCCTTTCGGAATCACCTGGTTGAAGGCTTTGGACTGGCTGCATTCGAAAAGCTTTTCTGTGGACATTTTTGAGAATCAGGAAAACTTTATTTTTGAAACATGCACAGCTTGCGCACGTAACTGTTAGACCGCTCTTCTGATGTTAGTTATAATACTGTACGTGCCGATAAGCATAAAATAAATGCTTACTCTGCACAGATAACATTATGTTATAAATGTATGTAAATGCACTAAGATAGTCAGTTCTATTCAGTCTCCCGACGTATAACTTGTTTTATTCAATAAATTTCGTTTTTAAAAACTTTTTGTTAGCACAAATCTAACTTGCTTAATTTATTATTATTTTTAAATTTGGCCAAAATTATGTTTTTAAATCGCCTATTTCGCTGTTTTTCATTTCTTTGATCTCTTTTAAGTTCAAAATTTCTAAATTCTAGGTGGGTTCGAATAAAAACATCTTTAGATGGTTTCCTTCTATTAGGAAATCTTCTGCGATATTCGCGTATCGCGGCATTCGCGTTTCCATTACAATATCCATAAATAAAATGAATATCCGCGTGGAGTACGAGGATATTCATATTACTACACATGGCCATTTTTTACATTTCAATAGAACACTTTTTCCAAAAGGAATTAATAAAACTACAGAGCAATGAACTACAAAAAAAAAACAAAAAACAACAATGTCATTATTGTCACTCTGGCATTGCATGCTAGATTATTTTTCATTTGTTACGAACATCACAACCACGGCACACTCCTGCATACCCAGGAATGCTGGTAATAATGGTTACTAATTAATAAAGTTCAGATAAGATTTACTCAAAAACCGATAATTTTAGAGAAAAAACACAAGAGACTCTTTTTGTGAAGAAAATTTCAAATTTTTAAGTTCTGCTCATAAATAAATTTAAAAGTGTCACACAATAAAGTTAGGGCTAAATCATACCTAGCCCCCCCCAGTCTCACCCACTCCTGAATGATTTTCGTACATAGTTGTCATTTTTTCTTAAAAAGCATAAAAGCTAAATTTCTGTGTAAATTATCGTTTGTTTATCTTTAGACGTTTCGAAAATATTCATAAGAAAACATGTTCAGGAGAATTACTTGAACACCCTGTATCTCGGAAACTAATCACTTCCCACTCACGTTTACACGAACTTTTTTTCTTATTTTGAAAGGTTGTATTACTTAGTGAAGTTTGGCCTATGCAATTCGGGACACCCTGTATATCCGATGATTATATTCGTCCTTGTAACGACGAATTCACTGTCATTTTGTACCAGGACTGTACGGATAACAAATGTATTATTATTTTACCGACAGTGTATATTATCTACCACCTAAAATGCCAAAGTTACTGTTTGACTAAAGCAGGTTAATTATAAAACGGTTCTTGAAAACGAAACTCCATTTACCTAATGATACAATTTTTAATTCATAGGAGAGGGTTATACAACTTTGCGCACAGATGCATATAAAAACCCCAGGTGTGATCAAAGTAAAAGGGTAATTCACTTCCCTGATCTCTAGGGATGTCATGAAAATGGACTTAACATGTGGGCGGTTAAATTCTTATACAAAGTTTCTGAACTAAAATTTTAATTTCTAAGGTGGAAAAGTAAATAATGTCAAGGTGATATTTTTACTTAAAGTAATATTATGTACGACGAGCATATTCTCAATGTGTCCAGGGATGACGCAATATTTTGTTAAAGGTGCTGACATTTAAGAGTAAATTATTGCTGTCAAAAGTTCAATAATAATTATTATGGCAGGTGGTCAGAAATTTGGAAAATTTGGAAAACAGTAAATGGTGAAAAAAATATATTCACACCTTTCATTTAGATTAATCTAGGTACTTGCGTTATGTCAAGTCTTAAATACTTACAATAACACACCACAGACAAGTAAAACACAATTTTATAAAATTAAATTGCAGATAAAATATACAATAAAAAACGTGAGTGAAGATAAATCTGTATTTACTGTATATTTACTATATCAACATTCATAAGCAGGTTATGATAGAAATAAAAATAGATAGAAAAATTATAAAAAGGGAAAACTTACCTGATGTCATTATTTAAAGGTACACCTTTTTTTCTCTATAGATTTATAAAAACTAATTATTCATTTTTAATAACTATTTCATTAGATCCCACCAATCTATGGTGTAAGTTAGAATTGTCTTGACATTATAGATCTATACGCCTACTTCAAATGCCCGGCCCCTCGTAATATGCAAAGATACAGTATGCTCTTTAATTTTGTTTGTTTATAGAGTTTCGAAAAGTTTTGCGCCTTACGCTTTCCGCCAGAGCATACTTAATTAAATTATTTATTTTCCCTGAGATGATTAATTAATTTTGGAATGGAGCTCGTTGCATAGGGGATGGATATATTTCGTCACATAGTTGTTTATATAACATATTATATTAATTCAATGAAATCTTATTACATTTTAATAATATACTGTTTCCTTGATCTTACTTTTAAGGATAATTTAATACATTACAGAAACACTGATTTTGTTTTCATTAATATAAATATGTTTCCAAAAGGTCTCTAGAAACGAAAATAAAGAGAATAATTATTTTACTAACAAAAAATACTAATAGTTATTTCAACTCAAAAAAAATCTTATCACGTTTAAGAATATAAACACATGTTTATATTCTTAAACTTTTCTCAAAAAAATACTGGCCACGGCTACATGCCACGATCAACATTGAATTACAAGAAATAGAATTACTTCCACATCATAGATTTTAAATTTGAGCGAAAAAAAATGTCGGTCTATCTGTCGATCTGCCTAACTTCTTTGTCCGCACGTTTTCTCCGGAACGGTTTTAGATATTGACTTGAAATTTTGTACACATGTATATTATAATGAGATCTAGAACTGGATTGTTTATAGAGCATATCCGGTGAAGGGTTGGGGGGCTAATAGAGGTAAATAGGAGAAGATAAGTAAAACAAGCTGATAGAAGTACAGAAACTTGAAACTTGGTGTATGTACTAGAAGCTTTCATAATATTCACCACCCCCACTCCATTATTAAAGGTGTTGATAAAATAAAATTGAGATATTCACTTGAAATTTGGTATACATATGCATTATAATGGCATCTGGAACTAGATTATATTTTGAGATGATTCTTTTGAAGGGTTGAGAGTTAAATAGGGGAAACGTAAAGCAAGCTGGTAAGTGTACAGAAGTTTGGGATTTGGTATATATACTAGAAGCAAAAGCCTCAGGTTTTTTAAATAATATTTTCCATCCCCACCACCACCACTCCCTTATTGAAAAAGTTGATAAAATTAAATTCACATTTTCACTTGTTTGGTACATGTATGTATTATAGCGACATCTGACACTAGATTATATTTTGATACTTGAATGTTAGTACATGTATGTATTGTAATGACACCTGATTGAGGTGATTCCGTTGAAGAGGTGGGAGGTGGTCGGCTGTGAATAGGGGAAAATAAACAGAGTAAGCTAGAAACATCATATTAAACGTATATGGTAGGAACCAACGCCTCAAACTTATCTATGACATCTACCTCAAATGTTATTCAAATTTTAAGACCAATGATTTCCACATACTAGAGTGCAAATACAGTCAAGATGTTTTCTTTAAAGTGACGGATGAAAAATCTGGATGTGGAAGTAGTGATTCCTTATAGGCAGCGGTTTTTTATTATTACTTCCCTCGCATTGCGAAGGGAAGTATTGTATTGGAGAAAAAATCACCCTCCGAGATTATTTCGGATTTTCGCGTTACAGATCATGTGATTACGAAATCGTAGGTTTTTCTGTCCGTCTGTCTATCGGTCTGTCTGCTGGGGTATTAACTAAAATACTACTTGAAGGAGAAGAGCCAAATTTGGTATGTAGCTGACGCTACTGCCCCCGAAGAAATTGTTAGATTTTCACTGGGTGGACCGACCGTCTAATGGGTGATTGTGATAGTGGAGACATTTTTTTCCACGTTTCGTGGCATTCTAAACCTATTTCAGAAAAAAAAAATACCACTAGAATAGATGAAAAAAATTTGTTTTGCTCATATATAAAATTTTCACGTTTCAAGACATTCTAAACCTATTAAAAAATAGAGTTTTGTGATGGTTTCTTTAAAAAATATATCACCGCTAGAATAGATGATGGAGAAAGAATATTTTTGCTTAAATTTAAATTGTCCACGTTTTAGGACATTCTAAACTAATTTAAAAAAATATTATTTTTTTTTATATTTACCGCTAACTATAGAAAGACGATGGAAAACATTTCTTTTTGCTCAGATTTTAAATGTCTGCATTTCATGACATTCTAAACCTGTTTCGAAAAAAAAAAGAAACTAATAGCCAGGATAGTAGCAAACAGACAGTTGAAAAATGGAATGTGAAATATGATAGGTTAAGGCCTTGGGCACATTAAGGCTCTAGCTCTACCTACAAGGAAGCGGAGCATCACTCAGTCTGAGGATGACGGGCATCTCTTTGTCTATAATTTCACTAGTCCAGGTTTAAGTCAGCTTACTGTCTGTGAGCGAAAATCTCAGAAGAGGATCCGTTCACAAACATATTTATATATGCAGCGACAGCCTTGCGGGCTCTTGCATACATAAAGTGACCTCTAAGCTACTTCTGAACTGTCAAAGTATTTTGACTGAGCAGTGTGAACACAACTCGGTGAAACTTATTTGCATGCCCAGATACAGTGGTGTGGAGTGCTACGAGGAAGCAGACCGTCCTTCAGAGGAGCCCTAGCTCCTTTTCCTGGCCCTGAGCCAGCCCTCGATCCGCCAAGAGCTCTGGTTCAGTCAGAACTACAAGACTGGACCATGGCATATTTTAACAACTATTGGGCTTAATCCCCCGGAATGAGGCAGTCGAGGTTTCATGTAAAGGGGCCGTCGGACAATTCAACCGTGAAGTGGTTGCTTGGGCTCGATAGAGAAAGATTGAAACTGTTAGTAGGCCTGAAAACAGGGCACTGTCAATAAGTATCTTCATACAACGGGGTTTAGGAACGACCTTATTTGACGAATGTATGGAGTAGAGGATGAAATCATCATTCATATTCTGTGCAAGAATAGACGCGCCTCTATGTGCGTCACGGCATAGGTATTTTCACTTGTAATCTCCCAAGGGCTTGAATTATTGCCGGAAATTTTTCGAGTACATGAATTTTCTTAAAAAATTCATGTATGAGAAAAATTTCCTGCAATTAATTCAAGCACGCGGGGAATTCGGTAAGAAAATTTCACACGAAAATAAATAATTAAATAAACTCTAATTTCAACTGACATTTAGATTATTCTAAGACACAACAAGGTATAAGATTAGTAGGCCATGAATGGGTCTTGTTGACAAAGTGACAGAAACGCATCAGAATTAGTAAGTAGTGTTTTTGTGTCAAAAGTTAAAATTATAAGAGTTATTTGAACACGGAATACGTATATTAGATAAATATATCTCTTCAACCTATTTTAGTTTCAGGAAATTACTGAAAATTGTTTAGGACAACTCTATTTGTGTGTTGTGGAATAAGTTTTATTCACTAAAATAGGTGGAACATTGTTTTCTTTATATATTTTCATGTTTTATACACATAGCATAGCACAGTGGCTTTGATACGCCATTAGTTATTTATCATTATTTCATTGACAATTTAACCAATTTAAGCTCAATATGTCTTATTGTTAAAGTTATTTGCGAGCTGTTAAAAGAATAAGATTATAGAGTATGGAAAAAGAACATAATATAAAATATGCGCATATTGCGAAGAACTTTGTGAAGTTAAAAAAGCCATCCAAAATTGGAATACTTATCATACCTGATGAGAAGTGTAATATGGAGGAAAATCAAATTGAGAAGTTATTGACTATCATAATTAGGTATTAAACGCGAAATAAAATGTTGTTTCACAAAGCTCAATGATTTCTTTATAATTATCTCGTTTAATTTGAAAAATAAAATTCCATTTTTATGTAATAGCAAATGTCAAATATGTTTATATGTCAATAATTTGACAGAAAAATTTCCAGTTATTAATTTCGTTCAGGGTACCCTGGAGGTTGAAAATTTCCGGAAATTTTTTGGGTTGCCTTGGTAACGACACAAAAACAAACTTCTGATTGGTTAAGAAGGTGACGTGTGAAATTTTCAAAAAAATTTCTTACAACCGGAGGAGCTATGGGATCTACTCTGGAATGGATTAATAATCATCGTGGAGAGCACTAGTCTTTTCTAGGAGATCATACAGGTCGCTAATGCACAATGGGCCGACGGGCCTAAGTGCTGCGGACAAAATGCACTTACATTCTTAATAATAATATAAAGTAACTATATTAGTAGGAAATGTAAACTAAAATTGATATATTTCTTAATCTACGTAATGTTATTGCGACGCTGAGAGACACTGTATGTTACACAGTATCAATGCCTCGTGTATCTTTGTACATTTGACAGCTGAATGAAAAACTTTAGAACATTTTGATTTAAAATTATAATATAACATAGTGTATATCACACATGAGAATTTACGCGCCTCTGGTGGTCGCAATGTACTACGAACATGGAGCAATGTCAATAGGAAGTATTAGACTATGCTGTTCTACATGGTTGCCACACATATACACGCGCATACAGACATACATGTTTTATATGATTGCTGATAATTTTGAAATAAAAACATACAGTGTGTTCCATTTGAAAAAAATTAGTTATCACAGTTCAAAGATGTAAAAATTTTATTAATCGTGAAGAACACCCTGTAGAATAAGGTTCGACCTTGAGACGCCTGGAAATTAGTATCCGACTTCGACTAACATTAATTACTAAACGATAACCGTCAAATTTACGAAAATATGTTCTTTATAGATTTGAATCTTAACCACGATAAATGAATTTTTTACTGGAAAAGGTGGAGTAACATGGCAATGCAGCAGTCTAAGTTAAACAATGATATATGCCTGGATAGAGAATTAAGGCCAAATATAAGTACATGAATAAATGTTGGAAGTTTCATTAAAAAAAATCAAGTAACTGCTCACCACCACTATTAGATGGATATTAAAAATTATATGGTGCAGTGAAAATTTTTATGTAAAAAATCACCCTTACTATCTGAAAAGTACATAGCAGTCAGATGTCCATCCCGGGGGGGAAGCGTGGGCGGGCCTTCAAAGGCGATAATTTTTAATTAAAATAAAATCTTTAAGTGCAGTTCTGAAATGTTCTGTAGTTATAGTTTTTAACTGTAGAAATAATTAAATAAATGCGGTGTAATTTTAGGATAAGAAATATAGCTAAAAAGTTCAAAATAAATTTAAAAAAGTACACCCGTACAGGATTCGAACCAAGAAATCGGTTGTAAATGTCGTCGCTTAACGCGACAAAAAAGCAAAACTGAAATTTTGAAATATTCATAATTAAATAAATACGTCAGCTGGAAGTCTTCCTAATGTCGATATCGAAAGATCGAAATTGGCATTTTCAGAGCATCGTTAATTGAATGGGAGAAATCAAAAATTCGAGCCGACAGAAGTGAACGAAAAATAATATTTTTTGACACTTCGCCAATTTGATTTGTTTTTTGTTCCATTAATGTCACTGGCACGTTAATAACCGGAAAACCTGGAAGAATAGGGAGAATTTAAATTTAAAAACAAAATCGCCAGAACTGCACCTTGACCAATGTCAAATTTTGATAATTTGAACAATTTTCTTACAACTTTACCGACATCTGGCTACGTTTATTCTCAGACCTAGACTTCTGGTCATAATTTTACCCAATTTCTACAGTTAAAAAGTATAACTACACAAAATTTCAGAGCTGCATTCAAAAACTTTATTTTGATTAAAAATTAAGGCGTTTTGCCTGGTTGCACACCTATGTACTTTTCAGCTAGTGAGGAGGGTTTTTACATAAAAATATTCACTGCACCTAATCATTTTTAATTTCAGTAGGCTATATGTAAAACATCCTTAAAAATAAAAAAAAATTAGAACATGTCGCTCTTCACTTTCTACAATTTTTGTTTGAGACATTTTTTTTTTAAATTTAAATTTTAAACGAGATATTGACTATACACTCTCCTCTGACACCCTGTACAGTCTATTTTCTATGGGTTTAATCTTAAAGAATTGTATTGTTATCGATACTACAAATGTGTGCAAAATTTTAAGTGGTTTGAAATTTTACTTGCAATATTTAACTGAACCAAGTCATTAAAGAATATGTGTTGAATAAAAGCTTGTAAAAAGCAGCTATCCGTAGTTTAGTCGTTAAAATTCACGATTCTTGGGATGTAATCTATGATTACATCACCGTTTTTGCAAATAAAATAATGATCGATGTCTAGTATAAATTAAGAAATTCCATGCAATGTTCGAATTACACAACAGAAAGTAAGCTACAAAAAGCTTCGTTCAAATTCAATTAACCATAGCAACTTGCAAAGTAACGTTTCTGGTTTGGTGGAACGTCTGCTCCGTGATCTCGGTGTGCTTTGCGGATGCGAACGCTTACAAAAACAAGAAATATCTCTAAAATTTGTTAGCATTGTGTGTTGCCATAATTGCAACGTGTGCTCATTTATCTCAAGATTCTACTAGGGTCTTCATTTGCAGTAACCGCAAAACCAGGCAATTGCCATTGTCGATAAATAATGTAACTTTATTATTTTCATTTTCTTGCTCATGGAAAAATATATGAGCGACTTTATGGCAAACATGTCATATAAAAGCTTCGGTATTGTGTTTTTACTCGCACGGAAAATATTTTGCTTTGTGACCGAAAATTTATCGTTATGACAGTGTGTTTAATTCTTCAGAAGTATATTACCCATTTTTCTTGCTAGTCGGACCATCAAAACAAGATGAAACATTTAAGTGTACATAAAACTAATATCACTATCTTTTATTGCAATGAAAAATTTACTACAGTAAGTTTCATCTGGACAATAATTATTATATGTAAACATTTAATAACTATGGATTAAGTGGCATATTTTACTTGATTTCTAATATTTTAAATAATAGAGAAAAACATTATAGTGCAGTCAACGCAACGGTTGGACTCACCTCTAAGTTGTGTGCTAGTTAATGGATTTTAATGAAACCTTGTGCAATGTGTGTGTAATGACGTTAATGAAAGAGTTGAAAAAAGATTGAAGTAGGAAATGATCGAAATTAGGTCGAAAATGAAAATAAAACAATATATTTACCTTTTTTTGTCCAAAATAAGATGTTCTTACTCTTGTGAATTTTTTCGAAAAATGCATATTTTTCGAGATATGGCCACTAGAAAATTCCTAGTGGGTGAGGAGAAATGTAAAAGCTGAGAAAAAAATCTGAAAAAATTCAAGTGAATGTATCATCGAAATGCAAGATTTTTTTTATTTGCAACTTTTCCGTAAAGTGCGGGCTTTTCTGGAAAAACATGAAAAACTACCCCTTTCTTTGAAATTGTAGCGCTTTAAAAATATGTAATTTAAAAATTTGAAAAAATCCACATGTATGCATTGGGTCTTCTAAACATTTTTTGTCTCTTGGAATTTTTTTGTAACTTGCTAATTTTTCGTGTTATAGGCAGATTGCAGGTTTTTCACGATAAATAATGTACTACATTTTTTGCACATTTTCAATTTAAAAATTATATTCAACCTTTAAAAATGTTATAACTATATAGGTTTCATATTTTTTTATAATAATATACGTATAAATCACGCCCATTTTTCGAATTTTCATGTATTTTTCGATTGAAAATGTGCAAAGAATGTGGTACATTATTTATCGTGAAAAATTGCTTGTAACTCGGAAGATTAGCAAGTTGCAAGAAAATTTCAAGAGACAAAAAAGGCTTAGAAGGCCTCAATGCGTACGTCTGAATTACATATTTTTAAAGCGTTACAGTTTCAAGGAATGGGGTAGTTTTTATGTTTTTACGGAAAAAATCGTTGAAAACGGACTTTGCAGAAAAGTTGCAAATAAAAAAGCCTTGTATTTCGATGATACATTCACCGAATTTTTTCAGATTTCTTTTTCAACTTTTACATTTCCCCTCACCCATTTTTAGGAATTTTCGAGTGGCCATATCTCGAAAAACACATATTTTTTGAAAAAATTCACAAGAGTGAAAACATTTTGTTTGGGCCAAAGAAGGTAAATATATTCGTATTTTTCATTTTCGACCTAATTCTACAAGTTAACAGAACCCGTCATAAAAGGGGTGTTTTCTACCAATTCCAATCATTTCCTACTCTAATATTTTTCCATCGCTTTTATTAACGTCATTACAAACACATTGCACTAAGTTTCATCAAAATCCATTCACTAGTAAAGTTGTGTGCAAAACATAACATTCAAAGCGGCATCCCTTAAGAATTACATCGTAAAGAGACTCGCCTCGCGCTTGCAAACGAACACAATAGTAAAAAAATCGGTAACGTTATTTACACAGAACTTCCCTCGTTATTTGTGCATGACAGTCACTCAAAAAATTATTAACTACGAAATGACATTGGGAATAATAATCGGAATATAATTATTGGTATTATTACAAAGAAAACTTGATAACTTTTGGTCAAAAAAATATACAGAGTGTTCATCCAACAGCAAAAGTTCAATATACTAAATAACAGGTGCCAAATATGGAAGGCTTGCGCAAATACCTTTATAAATGTCCACCATGACTCAATTATTTCTTGGGATGCCATTATTCAATAAAAGTATATAATAGGATATGCCAAATATTATTGCCATCTCTCACATTCTCAATCCCACATTCACGTAATGGAGTGGAAGTATAGTGGTGATTAACATATAGAACAAATTTTCAAAAATGTTAGCTGTCTATTCTAGTGTTAAATTTTTTTCCAAATTGGTGAAAATATGTTGCAAATTTTTTTTTCCGAAATAGGTTTAGAATGTTATGAAACGTGGAAATTTTAAATTTGAGCAAAAAAAATAGTTCGTCTATTCTATAATGGTGATAAATAGATTACATAAACATGTTTAAATTTTTTTTTAATTTTTCTAAAACATTTTTAAATTTGTTTTAATAAATTTGGAATCCATGGAAACGTGGAAATTTTAAATCTGAAAAAAAAATTCCATCTATTTGTGGTAAAATTTTTTCAAAAATTTTTAAATTTTTTTTATTTTTCTTTAAATAGATTTAGAACGCTATGAAACGTGGAAATTTTAAATTTTGAGAAAGAAAAATTCATCTATTTTGGTGGTAAAAATTTTTTCAAAAATGTTGGTAAAAAATTTTCAAAAATTTTTTTTCTTTTAAATAGGTTTAGAATGCCATGAAACGTGGAAATTTTAAATTTGAACAAAGAAAAAAATTTTTTTAGTGGTAAAAATTTTTTCAAAAATGAAAAAAATTTTCAAAAAAATTTTTTTTCCTGAAATAGGTTTAGCGCGTCATGAAACGTGGAAATTTTAAATTTGAGCAAAAAAAAATTTTTTTCATTATTTATTCCGTTTAGACGGTCCACCCTATATATTTTTCAGTGAAAATTCTACCAGTTCTTCGCTGACAGTAGGGTTAACTACCTACCAAATTTGACTGCTCTCCGTCAAGTAGTTTTTTAGTTAATGCACCAACAGACAGACAGACAGACTGACGGAATTGAAAAACCTATATTTTCGGAATCTACGTGTTCTGAAACGTCAGAATCCGAAAAAATCTCGGAGGGTGATTTTTTCTCGAATACAATACTTCCCTTCGGTATGCGAGGGAAGTAAAAAGAATAAAGGAAGCCGCAAATGCTGCTTATATTTTGGATTTGAGTTTACTCAAGTTAGGGATTTTGGTAACTTTAACGCTCCGTTGGCTGGACTATTATTTCATAATTAAATGCAAATACAAGGTAGAAGTGGTCTAAAAATAGAAACAAAGAAATCAATATATTACCAGCAAAAAATATTAATAATAATTACAAGAAAAACCTTAACACAGATAAGTATAGGACATATAACTTTCTCCACAAAATACTTTGCCGGCTACATGCCACAATCTACTTCGGATTGCAACAGAAAACATATGCACATTGCGTGCAGTGTGTCTATCACAATAATGTTATTTTAATATTAAAACATCCTGCTCCGTCAAACTAAAAACCACTGAAACAAAAACACTTACCGAAAATGGTTATACCAAACTTTACAACATTCACAGATTCGTGTTTCGATGTTTACATCTCGTCATTGTGACTCTTTTAAAGCTTAGAATGAACTGAAAAGTTATTTCTCAGACAGATATCATTGCAATATTATTCATGGTACACTTGAACATAACATTCGGTAAATGTATTTACACAGAACTTCCCTCTATATTTATATAGGGTAGTCACTCTAAAAAAATATTAATTAAGAAATGACATAATATGAGAATAATAACAGCAATGCAGTTAGCCCTGTTATTACATAGAAAACCTGAAAACTTTTGGTCAAAAAAATATGGAGCAGAAATTAAATATTAAAAGATGCCAAATATGGAAGGCTTGCGTAAATGCCTTTACAAATTTCCACCATAGTCGAATTATTTTTTAGGATGACCAGACCACCCTGTATGTTTTTCACTAAAACTGTAATAGGTGGCTTCCTTGCCAATTGTGTTAACTACATGCCAAATATTATTGTCATCTGTCACATTGTTAGTTGCACATCCACGTAGTGGATTGGAATTATAGTGGCTAAAAAAATTGTTCTATTTTTTTCTTTTGAAATAGGTTTAGAATGTCACCAAACGTAGAACTGTTAAATTTGAGCAAAAAAATATTTTCTTTCGTCTTTTCTATAGTAGTGGTAAAAGAAATTGAAACAAATATATTTTTTTGAAAACATATTCAAAATGTTTTGAAGAAACATGTGGTGTCACATGTCATGTGATCAGATATCATGCGATACAGGTGATCAGTTGCTGTTGTGCCTGAGTGGAGCGAGGCCAAAATTGTCTAATGTGCAACTTCATCACAATTGGTGTTTGCAGTACTATCCTATTTACTTCCACCCACTCATCTTTCCTTAATTTGTCTAGGTGGTCTTCACTTGCTCGGTCCACAACTACAATTACTACATTGTTTTGTAGTAATTTATACTTAAACCATACTCAGAGCTTACAAAGGAAACACCAAAATTGAAGGCTTTACTCAAAGCGTTTTCCCCAACCAAGTTGTCATCATTTACATTTAATCTAAGAGTGGATTCCATTTTGTTGCTAAATTATTCAGTGAAGTCTGAAGAAATTGACCTAATTTTGCTCTTCCTTACAATTTATTTAATTTATCTTATGTCCTGATGATAAAATTATTCAAAGAGCATAATATGAATTACCTTAGGTATGTTGCACTGTTTTAATCAATTACTAATCCACATCCTTTGTTGCTAATGGATGTCGTAGGAACAAACTACAATTTTAATATATTTTGCTTGGGATATATAGAGGACATCGGGTGCAGACTTCTGACATTTTGCAGACCGTTAAAGCTACTGCAGCGTGCAATAAAACCTAACATTTATTCTATTCCCAGTAAAACACTTTTTGTTAATGCACCGGGACAATCAAATGGAAACAACAAAGAGGCGAAGACAACTCAGGATGTAGACCTCTGGTTGTTTTAATACCTGGTTTGTTATATTTATTTGAACTTTTGCCGGACATACAAGCAATTGTGTGAAGGAAAATATAAAGTTTAATTATTTCCATTTACATGACAACGTTTTTAATAAGTTTTTTGGTGGAATGTGTTATAATCAACACATTCTCGGTGCTAGTATGTCGCCTCTCATAATTTAAGTCTGCATTCTAAAGAATTCAAATAACATATGTACCTAGTTGTTTTTAATATAGTTTGCATTTTATGACACAAGAGTCTCAGGAAATTTATTGTCCTTGAAGAGTCTGTCAATGGAGGTTCTTGTTACATTTCTTTCTTCTGTAATTATGATCTATCTAGACATAGAAGAAAGTAATAAAAGCTCATTATAATTGCAAATCATATAAAAACATAGTCAGGGCGCGTATTATTAATTTCTTTCTGTTATACAGTGTGTCCCATTTAAAATGTACCCATTCGGATAATTTCGTCATTTCTAGAAATCCAGATTTGAGCATTGGCACAATTGTAATCCTATATAAGACGTACATTTCGAGGCAACCAACTTTTTTCAATTTATATTCAATCAAATATTAGGATTTAATAAGGGACCATACGCTCTAAGTTGCCTCTGAAGCGTATCAGAGAACACATTTGTGTTGTGCATGACCCTTCAACAACATTCTTACATGTAAAATTAATTTGTACAACTTATTAATATCATTATTCACTTTTATTAATAAAAAATATTGTTCTTATTGTTACAGAAAGATTGAAAAGCGATAGCAAACATGTCTTTATAGATAGATTTTAGAAAATATTGATGAATAGTCATCTTTCATCTATTTTTATCCTTTATTTTGTCAGTTAAACAGTTCTGAAACAGTCTCAATGTGTTTCCTCTAATACTCACATCTTGTTAAGTCGTAGACAGCGTTCTCAGTACTTTTTTGGTTTTAAAACAATACTGCTTTTCATAAAACATTTTTTGTTTCAAAAAAATTTACAAACCTTTTTTTAAAACATTTTTCAAAAATTGTAGCAAAATTGTTTATTACTGAGATTGGTCTGTAATTGTTCAGTTTCTGGGGATCGTCATTTTTATATATGTGAATAACAGTGGAAACTTTAAAATCTGTAGGTATTTTAGAAGTTGCAAGGATTAAGTTGATGATATGTAATAATAGTTATTTATTGTATAAGTGTTTTAGATAGCGTTTTATCCACGCAAGAAAATTTAAACTCGAGAACGAAAAGTTTAATTTTCTTGAGTGGATAAAACGCGACTAAAATACGAATGCTATACAACGTTTTATCAACAATCACGATCATTTAGAATCAGATTTCATCAAAAAATGATTTGACATTTCGCTCTGTTAGCGGCTGTAACGTCAGACATTATTGAAATTAATTTAATAAAACTTGGAAAGTGTTGAATGGTTGCTATTCGGTTTTGATCGTTTATCGATTCCATTTGTAAAAATGTGTGAAGTTGGTGAAAAATGCAAAAAGCGATTTCGTTCCTGAGAGAATCCTTCGGGAAGCTGAAGAAGCAACTCTCCAATTATTACCTGCGAAGTCCAGGCAGCATTATGAAAAAGTATTTTCCGAATTTAATGAATAGAAAGAAAAACGGGGGATAATGACAATAAATGAGGAAGATCTGCTATCGTATTTCTTAAATTTCAGTAGTTTGAAAAGTATGTAATTTCATCCATGTCTTCGAAATATTCTATGCTGAAGGCCGCTATAAAGGTCCATAAAAACATAGACATTGGAAAATATAGTAAGCTCACTGCCTGTCTGAAGAGTAAGTCGAGAGGGTACAAAGAGAAGAAAGCTGCAGTATTGGAAAGAGCACAGGTGGAAGAATTTTTGAAAAGGGCTTGCGATAAAGAATATTTGATGATTAAGGTAATATGTCTTAACATTTTATACATTGTAGATAATAAACTTTGAAATATTTTAGGTTGAACTAATAACGGGGGTGTCTGGTGCGTGTCGTTGCTGTGAATTGAGGAATTTGAAAATCAATAATGTAGAAGACAGGCGCGCATATCTGCTTGTTTCTATACCAGATACCAAGACCAGCGTCTCACGAAAATTCACAATTATGAAAGAAGGATTCTCTATCGATACTATGGAGACGTATAGAAAATACATGTTCTTACGGCCGAAGAAGTTATCCAACGGCAGATTCTTTTACGGTACACTAATCAAAAATGTACTTCACAACCTGTTGGAATCAACACTTTGTCCTTCAAGAGTTGCTCCATTTTTGAATGTGGCAAACGCAGAAGCTTATAGCGGCCATTGCATGAGGCGCACTTCAACAACTTTACTGGCTAATAAAGGTGCTGACCTCACAACAATTAAACGACAGGTGGGTGGAGAAGTTCCGCTATAGCAGAAAGTTATATCGAGGATTCTATATCCAATAAATTTGATATCGCAAGGGACTCCTGGTACTAGTCGTTCCTTACAAGAGGAGACATCCATTGTTTCTAGAGATTTATCAAAAACAAAAAGCACTATGCGTCCTGAAACCGAAGACAACTACAAGTTGGAAACGAAGTAAAATATGATAAAACAAATAAGGAAATGTCTATTAATATAAATGGTAATATTAATATTAATTAAAATTAAATAGAATGGTATAGATTTTAGATTGTATTTTTCATTATTCCACTAGTGGAATAAAGTCATTTCATTATTACGCTAGTGGATAAAGTGGTACTTTATATGCCTCCTAAGTGTGGATAAAACTCCAATTATAATGTGATTGTGGATAAAGGTTTTAATATGTAACAATGAATATTTTTTATTAATTCAGCAGATATTCCAGAGGTCCAGAGGTTGCTTTCAAGAAGGCAATACTAAATTTAAGCTCATTCTCAGTGATTGGGTTTAGATACATCGAGTTTATAGATACATTTTTCGGTAGAAACTCATAAAAAATTATTAAATACATCTATCTGCCTTTTCCATATTATCAAATATAAGTTTATCATTATGTTTAATAGTAATTATTTTTTTATTATTTTTTTTGCGACTTGTAATCTCCCTAACGATATTCCATATATGTTGATAATTATTCTTAGCCTGTTCAATTTTTGTCTCATTGTAATTATTTTTTGTTTGTTTTAGTAAACTGTTCAATTTATTTCTATATTGTTTATTTATCTACCTGTATTTACCTGTCCGTAGCGCGTCCTTTTTCATTTTATCTCTCTATGTCTTATAGAATTTATTAAACCAGCCGTAATCCATGGTTTTATTATAATTAATTTATTTGTTTTACATATTGTTCTTGTTGCTATTTCTACGTATGTTTTAAGTTTATGGATAAAGGACGCATATATTTGCACTGTATTACCTCTTTCCATTCTTCACCTGATAGCAATTATAGTTTTTTTAATTTATTTTTTTAATGGCTTGTTTGTACTATAATTACTATTATTATTAGCATTAGCCTCATTAAAATGAATCGAGAGCGATAAAATGTAATGATCTGTAATAGTTGTTTGATATATGATCGGTTTTATGTCTATAGCTACTATCTTTTTTTGATTCCTACGGTTAACAAAAATATGATCTATAATGCTATCTGTAATTTCAGTTACTCTAGTAGGTTTGTTAATGTATGGTATAAAACCTTTTTGAGCTAAGAGATTCAAATAATTATGAACGTTTCGATCTCGCGTATCTAAAGTAACTTAAGCAACAAACTCCCCCAAGTAGGCCCCATTTCTGATATTTTGCTTCACGTTCAATGTATCGAAAATGTTATTAGAAAAGGTCCACACGCGGTTACAATTCTGGTTATGAAAACAAAAAGTATTAAATTAAATGCAAATTTGACAAAACTTTGAGTTAGTAAAGTAAAGACCTAATTTACAATAGTAAAATGAATAAGGTTATTTGTTGATCAATCCATAATTAAGGAATTTTTCGTCATTGGATGAATGAACATATTCCAATGCGCTGGATAGGAAGGACTACCCCTTTTGAACTCTGACCCTCTAAGCATTATTAGCAATATTATATATTTTTGGTGATTGTAGCTCTGCTCTAACCATAAGATAAATAATTCTCAAATTTTGATTTTCACTTTTCAAATATATATAGTAAAACCAACTAATGACCTAACAGATCCTCTTTGTTTTATTAGTTTAGCTAAAATAGTTTTTGGTAAAATAGTTTTAAAGAATAGTTGCCGGCGCATGTCTTGTCAATCATCACCAGGACCAATGGAGGTGACAGGCTGAATGTTTGCCAATCGTGTTCTTATAACTTGCCAATATTATAACAAGTTATTTCAAGAATCATTTTCGGGGACCGTTTCGCCAGGTTATTCCAGCTAGACCCTTTAAAAGATTTATTATAAAAAATAAGAAAATTGTAGGGAGTTACACGTCCCGTTGTCACCCAGTATATAGGATAAACTATATCAAATCCCCTACCAAACCCTCTCCGTGCTAATGAAGCAACGCTTGACCGCGTTTTTTAAAAACCCCAGCATACTTCCGTATAAACCTCTCACTGGTCAAATAGAGCTTATCGCAATATTTAGCTCTTCTCACTTTATTAATTATTAATAAATGTTACGCAATAGATTTTATACATCCATCAAGATTTCAACACCTAGGGAAACGTCGCGTTATTTAATTCATGCCCCCGTTTTAAAACATGGTAGGTTTATGACGGGGTAGACATATTAATTTGACGAGGGTTGCTTGTGTAAAAGCATTTTATGAGGACAATGATTAAAGTGAAATAAAGTGAAGTAAAATGACTCCGTTGCTTATTTAAAAGATACAATCCACTAACGCATTATAATTAAACGGCAAAAAACATTACCCACAGCGTGTTCAAAACTCTTTGTATTTGTGAGTTACAAAGACTCAAATACTTATGTTAAAAGGCACTATAAACTGGTTGAGTTAATACAAAACAAGTAGCGTGTCATTTTAACTCAGAGAAGGCAAGCTATTACTAAGCCGTTACGGAATAATTGAAATTTTCCTGTTGTTCTAAGAAAATCAAGAAAAGCCATTTTTAGATTTAGTAATTAAATCAAATGATTCCACATACGAATATATGAAATATAGAGTTATAATAAATAATATGTAGAATAATTTTTTACTTCCACATCCGCGTAGAGGATTGGAAGTATAGTAATCGTGAAAAAATTTTCAAAAATATATTTCATTAGATATGTTTCATTAGATTGTCACGAAACGTCGAAAAAAAATCCTATCTATCCGGTCTGTCTGTTGGTCGGTAACTTATTTTTGTCCGCACGATACCTCTGAAACGGTTTAAGATATTGGCTTGAAACTTTGTACACGTATGTACTATGACGAAATCTGGAACTTGATTGTTTTCTGAACCTATTCGATGAAGGGTTGGGGGTAAATAGGGGTAAATAGAAGATAATAAGTAAAGCAAGCTAGTAAGAGTACAAAATTTTGGAATTTGGTTGTTATGCTAGATATCAAGGCCTCAGATATTTTTATAATATTTCCATCAACCCGCACCACCCCCACTCCATTATTAAAGAGGTTGATAAAACAAAATTGAGGTATTCACTTGAAATTTGGTACATACAGACTGTCCATTTTATCAGGGCCATCGAGAATATCTCACTTAATATCGATCGTGCAAAAAAATTGTACAATACGGTTTAAAAACATTTGAAATTCATTGCCTACTTTAAGAGTTATGACGGAAAATGTCGAAAATGCGGAATATGTCTAAGCAAAATATCTCCGTTATTTGAAGAGATACGACGAAAGTTCTGAGGCGAAAACTTGTTGCAAAACCGAGTATTTCAACGAGATTTTGTCTACATTTTTTCAAAACCGTTGTATTTTGAGATTTACTCTTCATGGTGTTAAAAAATAATTTTGAAACGGGCGAAAAAGAGTAGCATTAAATAGAATATTTTTCTCCCTTTTCAACGATATATCACATGTCATATTTATTAGTTGGAACTAACCAAGTAATTACAAAAACATTTTTTAAACCAATATTTTTTTTAACTAGCAGCATACTTGACGTGGAGAATTACGATTCAATAAAACGATTAAAATATTCAGTTCTTGAAACTTTTACTAAAATCAAACATTAATAACAATTTAAAAAAAGAAAGTAAATTCAGCAAACAAAAATTAATAATAATAGGAGTGCGCCGATCCATTAATATGGAAAATTTTTCAAATAATGGATTTTTTAAATGTACTAGCCTTTACAAATGGACTTCTGAAAGTACACACTGTCATAGATCAACTGAGTTTGAAAATAGTTTTTCAATAAATGTGTGGTTAGGTATTTTAGGTACTAATTTAGTAGGTCCTTATTTTTATGATGGTCACCTCAGTGGCCAAAGGTACCTAAACTTTTTAAGGAACAAATTTAATGAATTCTTAGATGACATGACTTTAGACAATCGACATAACTTTGGATTTATTCGATGGCCCCTCCATTTTTCTGATATAATCCCTATGGATGGCCTTTTATTGGGGTATATTAAAGATAAGGTGTTTTCGACGACATCGCAAAATGTAACGGACTTAGAAGCTAGAATTCAACAGGCATGTATTCGGTTACCCCATAAATGATAAGTCGTGTTTTGAATGCAGTACCTCCGCCGCATCCTATTGTGCATAAGAAATCGCAGTGGACATTTTGAACACTTGATATCACTTTTTAAAAATTATTTTGAGAATTAGATAAATATTAATGTTCTGTGTGCTATATTCATTATTATTATTATTTTTTTCTGTTAGCTGAATTTACTTTATTCATTTTAATTGTGTTAATATTGGGTTATATTAAAGATTTGAAGAACTGACACTTGATATCACTTTTTAAAAATTATTTTGAGAATTAGATAAATATTAATGTTCTGTGTGCTATATTCATTATTATTATTATTTTTTTCTGTTAGCTGAATTTACTTTATTCATTTTAATTGTGTTAATATTGGGTTATATTAAAGATTTGAAGAACTGACTGAATTTTTGAATCGTTATATTTAATCATACTTCTCCACGGCAAGTATGATGGCAGGTTAAAAAAAAATTATTGCTTTAAAAATATTTTTATACTTACTAGCCTAGTTCCGCTAAATAATATGATATGTGATATATCATTGAAAATGGAGAAAAATATTCTATTTAATGCCACTGTTTTTCGCTCATTAAAAAAAAAAATTTCAACACCTTGAAGAGTAAATCTCAAAATATAGCGGTTTTGAAAAACTTTAGACAAAATCTCATTGAAATACTCTGTTTTGCAACAAATTTTCGCCTTAGAATTATCGTAGTATCTCTTTAAATAACGGAGATATTTTACTTAGATATATTCCGCATTTTCGATATTTTCTGTCATAACGCTTAAAGTAGGCCGTGGATTTGAAATGTTTCCAACCCATTTAGTAGCTTATAAAAATCTGCACAATTTTCGTGGAAACATTTTTTTTGTACGATCCCCATTAAGTAAGATATTCTCGATGGCCCTGATAAAATGGACACCCTGTATATATACTATAACGATACCTGGATTTAGATTAGATTTTGAGATGATTCCAATGAAGGGTTGGGGGTTAAACAGGGGTAAATATTGGACAGTAAGTAAAGCAAGCTGGTAAAAGTAAAGAAACTTGGAAGTTTTATGATATTTTTCAACTCCCCCACCACCCCCTTCCCTTATTAGAGGGGTTGATGAAACAAAATTAAGATATTCACTTGAAATTTGGTACACATGTACCTACATAAATAATAACGATATCTGGAACTAGATTATGTTTTCAGATGATTCCATTGAAGGCTTGGGGGTTAAATAGGAGTAATTATTGGAAAGTAAGTAAAGCAAGCTGGCAAGAGTACAGAAACTTGGAATTTGGTGTATATACTAGAAGCCAAGGTCCTAGATTTTTTATAATATTTTTCAACTCGCCCACCACCTCCACTCCATTATTAAAGGGGTTAATAAAATAAAATTGAGATATTCACTTGAAATTTGGTACACGTATATGTTATAACGACATATGGAACTAGATTGTATTTTATTATGACATTTGCTTCAAGTATTATAAAAATGACCAATTATTTTTACATACTATAGTACAAATATAGTCAAGATGTCTTCCTTTAAAGAGCCTTGGATGGAAAATCTGGATGTGGCAGTAGTGATTCCTTAGGCAGCGGTTTCTTACGGATGATTCTTATAGTAAAAATTATCTTCCTTAGTTTCTGTATGTTACCGACACTTGCTCATGTTCTCCAAAGGATGGAAACCACCCCTAAATGAAATAATTTAATATTGAAAAAAGGCAACAAAAATTGAGCATCTAGGTAATGTATTAACAAAAGTAACACTTGATATATATTTTCTAATAACTGGCTAATTACAGTAATAAGATGGTCTGGCTATATCTATCTCTACTAGTAATATATGACTGTGGCTGCAAAGCCATTCTCACAGGGAGGAAGTGACACTGGGTATAATACGTATAGTGCATAAAATGAAGTTAAAAATGTTGTATGCATTATACCAATTACACAAGCTTTCACACCGTTTTAAGAGTAGTTTTGCATTTATTGGCCTTCAATCGCCTAACAAAGGTAAAAAAACTTTTATTTCTATAATTGAAGACCTGAATAACTTATAAATATAAAAATTCATTTAAACTTTTTCCTTATATGTGTTCTTTGTAAAATACAAGCATAGTTTACCCCGTTATTACAGAGGAGGTTTCCCCTAATGAAAAAAGGTTTACAATATCGGACTGGGCAGTAGGTGTCGACAATTTTAAGACATTTTGCATGCAATATGGTCAATTTCCTGCAGAATTATGGTAGTTGAAAGAACAGGCAGATTTTACGGTTTCTCTTTCACCATAAAACTTTTTAATTGCGCGCCGGCTACAATATAATCCTTCGCATCGGATCCTTACCGCTTATCAACATTCATTAGTTTTGGAGTATTTAGGGCGTATGACGTTATTAATAAGTAAAGTACGAAATTTGATTTATTTAAAGGGATAAAACAAAAGTTTCGTTAAAACGCCTTGGTCAACTTTTTCAAAAAATGCACGCCACAGATTCAGTATGAAAAATTCCATAGACTTCAAGGAACATCTTTGACGTGTTTCTTTAAAATGCTTATTTTTAAAGATAATTGCAATTTGCTCCGTCTTCCCAACCCCGTAGTCCTTGATACCGAGATTGACTCCTGAATGTTCCAGAGAAATGAGGAAAAATTAACATATTCATAGTTGAACTCATCGTTTTTGCTTATATTGAAGATTTTATGTTATTTCTAAACATCAAGGCTGGTGCAGTAGAGTAAACGTGGCGTCTGCTATCCCTTGTTATTCGTTTTCATTATGAATATGGTATAAGTCATATATAATAAGTAACCCCTTTGTACTTTTAACTTTATTTCACGTAATTCATTCTCATAAAATGCCTTTAATGTTCTCTCTAGTAAACATAAATAACAACGCTCGTTTGGTGATGACTGTAAGACTGCAGACTTATGGAGCCCTGATTGTAGATGTACGAATCTGTGGTCACGTATGCGTAATAACTGATCATGACCATCCTAATGTAGCCTCTATAAACCACATATCTGTTTTACGTTTTACGGACGTCCACTGTCACACATTTATATATCTAACCCTAAAAGTTACTCCATAAAACTTAAAGACTCGTTAGGTGTGCTTTTAGTAACACGGCACACGATGGTTGTAATAAGTAATCCAGAAGCTCAAAAATCAGCGAGCGACCTAAATGTACCTGAGGATTACGGTTACTACTATGGTGGCAACACACATAACTATGTATTAATTTCACACATATACCATCCAATAAATCGATAGACATTTTTTTAACCTTAACAAACCGAGCAATTATTTCTTACATAAAGATGAAGTGGAAATCCTTCACCGAATATCCCAAAAGATATGAGAAACGGGAGTCTGGTCCCACAATAGGTGATCTTCAATATTCATACCACTGTTGACAGACACACTGTTGACATTTACACGCTGGTAAAATAATGCTGTATATAGTCCAATAACATTAGTTTTCTTCATGCCAATCGAGCCATCCGCAAATTACAATATGAAAAAGAGTATGACGTTGTGTCACATCCTGTTATTATGTAAAACAATCCAACATATTTCTGCAAAGCGGATACTTGAAACTGTCACAGTTATGTACATCTTTCATTCTCTTGACCTTTCCGTATATGTTATACGTACAAGTATAATAATAATAATAATAATAATAATTTATTAACCACGTTGATACAAATACAGTATATATGGCAAGTCAACAATAATTAGTGTATAACATAATGATAATAATAATAGTAATAATATAAATTCACCACTAAAAAACGATACAATTCAGTATATACGGCGGCAAATGGCAATACATGGTAGAATATAATGATAAAATTTGATGATAAGAATAACAAACAAATAAATAAAAATTAAGTAAAATATAACTAACAATGTGACAAATATAAGACAAACAACATTCATTTATTCAATTTTACTCTTATTTTGAAGAAAACCGTAGGCAAATGGTCAAAAAAGTATAAAACTAATGTAAGACAAAACTAATATAAGACATATGACGGACAACATTCAAATAAGTTGATTATATAAAATAAAATTAAAAATCAGTCTGTAAATATTCTGTAACTGAATAAAAGGAAGATTTTAATAATAAACATTTCACTTCTTTTTTAAACAGATGAATGACATTTATTCGCTTTATGTGCAACGGTAATTTATTAAATAATTTTATAGGCATTACTTTTAGACTTTTTGCTAAACTGGATAAGGTATGAGGTGGAATATTTAGTAAGTAGTTTTCCCGAAGATTATGACCACTACTAACACAAGTATCATGTCTACTATTAAAATGAATTAAGTTATTTTTTATGTGCAATACAGAATGTAAAATGAATAGTGACGGAGCCGTCAAAATGCCTAACTCCCTAAAAAGATTCCTACATGAATATTGCGGTGGTTTGAAGGACATTGTACGAATAATTTTTTTTTGAAGAATAAATACTTCATTAAAACGAGCGCAATTTCCCCAACATATTATGCAATAACTTAACTGTGACTGGATATGTGCAAAATAATACATTTTCAAGATGTGAATGTTGACGGAAGATCGTAACTGCCAAATAACAAAGCACTGGGCCGATAATTTTTTATTTACATGATCAATGTGATTACCCCAATTCAATAGGGGATCTATGTAAACGCCGAGAAATTTAACATTATTACTTTGAGTTATAGAACGATTGTCATGTTTAACAAGTAAGCTATAATCAGTTGCCCTAGTTGAGAACAATAATAAATCTGTTTTTAAATGATTTAAAGCTAGACCCAAGGAGGTACAGTAATTGTGTATAGCTTTTACTGTTGCAGTGGCTTTACAACTCAGCTTATCAATAGAGTTAGAATCAATTGCAATTGTGGTATCATCTGCAAAGAGAGCTATAAATACATTTTCCAGGTTACACCCAATATGATTTATAAATATAATAAATAATAACGGCCCCAAAATACTGCCTTGCGGCACGCCAGTGGAGACCGCCAGTGGATTAGATGTTGAGCTATTACCATGATTATTTAATGTAACAAACTGAGTTCTCCCATTTAGATAGGACTCTATCCAACTAAGGGCTGTGCCACGAATGCCATAGTGTTCAAGCGTATCTAATAATAATTTATGGTTAATAGTATCGAAAGCACGGCTTAAATCAAAAAACAGACAGACAGTTTTCGATTTCTTTTCGAAGTTATCCAAGATATAATTACAAAGAGACACGACTGCATCTTTTGTTGATAGACCTTTCGAGAAGCCAAACTGATAAGAGGATAACAGATTATGTTTTGATATGAAATCCGTCAATCTCAGGTGATAAGATTTTTCAAAGGCTTTAGAAAAAGCCGAAAGAAGTGCAATACCTCTGTAATTGGATATAAGAAATTTACTATCCTTTTTATGAATTGGTATAATTAATGACTTTTTCAGAATAGAAGGAAAAGTGCCCTCTATAAACGATAAGTTGATAATGTATGTTAGTGGTTCGACAATAAATTCAGCCACTTTTAATAGAAGAGAGCAAGGTACCTCATCTTCCCCAGCTGAATTTTTTATTGAGACAGATTTTATAATTGTAAGCATTTCAGATGTGGTTAACGGATTTAGAAAAATTGAACTATTATTGTTAATTATTTTGACATTATTTAGTGATGGAGACATATTTTCAGTTAAGTGTTTAATAGAGTTAATAAAGAAGGTGTTAAAGGCATTTGCAGCCTCATCCTGATTATCAAGAATAGTTCCATCTATGTTGGTAAAATGTTTAGGAAGATTATTATTATTATTGCAAGTATTGTTTTTAATTATTTGCCAAGCGGTTTTTGATTTATTATGTGAATTTAGAAATATAGATTCGTTATAAGATCTTTTGGCAGCTTTAATTTTATAGCGATGATTTTTTTTTATTATATTATAGCGAAGAAAAACTTCTTCATTTCCACTGAATTTAAAAGTTTTGTACAAGTCTCTTAAAAATATGCCTTCGTTAACAATGTCGTTAGTTAACCACGGTTTGCAATTTGTTGATTTCTGCTTTGGCTTATAACATTCCAATGGAAATGCTTTGTCCATTAATGAGAGAAAGGTAAAATAGAAGCTTGAAAAGCAGTCATTACAATTATAGTTACGATTTTCTGACAAGAAATTCCATTTTTCTTTTGAGAGTAGATATCTGAAATAAGTCAAATTATCTGAGTTGTTAAAAAACCTTCGTAACAGAAGTTTATTATTATCAACCGGTCTATCAAATTGACATGGATACGAGATTATTTGCATAAAATGATCGGATAAGTCAGAATATATAATTTCTGGATTTAAGGATTTAATGTTTATATTAGCAAAAATATTATCGATGACAGTTTTAGAATTACCTTGAATCCGAGTAAAATCTGTAATAGATTTAAGCAGACCATAACACTTGAAAATGTTACATAAGTTTTTAGCGTTTGTATCCTCGACACTCTCGTCAAAATTGAAATTGAAATCCCCACAAATGAAAGTGGGAGTATTAGCTTTATACACAGTATTTAATAAGGTATCCATATTAGATATGAAATATTCAGAATCAATTAACTTATTTGAGGGCGACCTGTAAAAGCAACCTACTAAAATGCTTCTGTCCTTTAACAAGACTTCAGTTAAGCAATATTCAAATAGCAACTCAATTTTTTGCACATTACATTTAACAATTTTAAAGTCTATATCATTATTTACGAAAATTCCTACCCCACCCAAATTATGATTAGATCTGCAATAGTAGTCGGCGATTTTATATCTTTCCAGTTTTAAAGTGGAACTTTCACAATTTTTGTAACTTAATTCAGAAATACATACGATCTCTGGATATTCTAAACTGTTTAATAAGAGTTCAAGTACTTCAACTTTATTACGTAAACTTCTAATATTGAGATGAAAAATTCGTACAACTTTTGCAGAATGTTGATCTACGTTGATTGGGGATTCCTCGCTTCCGAGGCTGGTAGAGGAAAATTTCGTTTGTTGAAAGTGAAGCGATTTACAGCAGCTCCCTCCAGCCAAATTTCGGGATTGTAAACATCCTTCACATGAGTAATAGGAAAAGTAGCCATATATGATGAGGTGTATTCATTTCTACGTAACTCCTTAAACTCAAAATTAATATGTGGTGCGGTTTCTTTTAAGCAATCCTTTAATGCCTCAGTGGTAGTTTCCGCATTAAGTCTGAAAACATGTAGATAGCCCAGTTTTGGTACTGTATTGACTTTTGATAAGGTCTTGTTACTGCCTATTATCGGTTTTCTACGATTTCTGAGAGAATTATTATGCATTTGGAGCGACTCTGATTGATTCACAATTTGTTTTGGTGCAAATGATTTATTTATCTCTTGGTCATTAGTAGACTTGGTTTTTGTAGGCTTAGTTTTTAGCTTATCAGAGTAGAGTTCTACAGAAGGACTTGTGGAAGGTTTTTGTATGTTCTTATCACTAGGACTTAAATCATTAGATGCCGCTATGATACGGGCACTCGGCTGGTTAATAACTGGACAGCTAGATGGTGTTGGATTGTTTGTTTTGTGCACCATATGTTTGTTTATATCAGTTTTGAGATAATTTATTAAGTCTTCTTGGTTTACTAACCTCTTTTCCAGATGTCCGATTGTTTGGCTGAGCAGTTTATTCTCTCTTTCATAAAAGACACATTGTATTTCTCTCTTCTGGCACATAATTTTTTCGCAACATTCTTGCTCAGATATACTGCATATCAACGAATTACTGTTTTCTTTAAGAATTACACTGGATGAAATATAATTTTCAAAGAAATCACACACAATAGTATTATTGTTAACACTTTCCGGTAATTTCTTTTGCACTAATATGTTAATAATATCTTTTTTAGTCAATTTATTCAGTTCACTAACAACTGCCTCTTCACTCGTCGCCATCTTTTCTGCATATATATATGTTCCTTTGGCGATGCCAACTGCGTCAGTTATAAAAGATCTCTGTCTTCGCCAAAAATGAGCTGGCCTGTAGAGTTGTCACCGAGGACACCGATTGGGAATCTCTCACACACACTGCTGCGTCGATCGGAACATGATTTTACGGAGCGCAACGTAACTTAGCTTACAGTAAATAATGCGCGGTCGATGATTGCGAAATATTTTTTATATTAAACTGTAGGTTTTCAACTAATATATTATGTGCAAATGTAGCCCTTAAAATTGGTAATTAAAGGAGTTATTTCAGCTGCAAAAGGTCGTAGAATACATTTTTTTCTTTAAACTTGTAGAAAATTAGCAGCTATCGATTGACGGTGATAGCATTCCGATACAATTTCACGCTAAAAAGTTAACACAGGCCCACAAAGAAAAAAAATTCTGACCTACCAACGAGACGAGTATATCCTTACATATTTTTGATCGCTGATTCCGAATCCGGGTTCGAAAAAAGTCGTACACCCCAAAAAAAAAATTTTAGAGCCAAAAAAACACCTCCTGAATAGGGTATATATGAGATAACGCTCTGAAAATGATGTTATCATTTTAATCAATCGTTTTGTTTAATATTTTCGGGAAAAATTGAATGTATTACGATCAAAATAAAGGTAAATTACAGCGTTCATCCTATCGGTATGCAACGCACCCCCATAGAGGGCGAGAACCACCCTCATCTGCCATCAAACCAATTGATAATGACAATGACTGAAAAACATCTAAAAATATTTAAGTTTCGTTAGGTTTGCAACAAACTGACGTAGAATTCACGTAATACCCCAGAACTACCCCTATAGGGTTATGAAAAACAACCCTTAACTTCAATTACAGAAAATAGAATGGAAAAAATATGACATTTGATAACAATTTCGTTAGGTTTGCAAAGAACAATACCATAAAAAAAAGACTAAAAAAAGAAGAATTAAAAGCTACTAACGTAAGAGTACTTCTCACCCCCTTCAGGGATGCGTTTTATACCCAAATGGTGTTAAGATTGGTGACAAATGACTGCTAATATCCTAGCCATAAGGATCTCTGCAAATAAGAACATCCATATAATGAAATCGTTATCAAATTTTATGTTTTTTCCCTTTTTTTTTCTGTAATTGAAGTTAAGGGTTGTTTTTCATAACGTTATAGGGATAGTTTTGGGGTATTACGTAAATTCTACGTCAGTTTATTGCAAACCTAACGAAACTTAAACATTTTTAGATGTTTTTCAGTCATTGTCGTTATCAATTGGTTTGATGGCAGATGAGGGTAGTTCTCACCCTCTATGGGGGTGCGTTTCATACCGATAGGGTGAACGCTGCAATTCACCTTTATTTTTATCGTAATACATTCAATTTTTTCCGAAAATATTAAACAAAACGATTGATTAAAATGATAACATCATTTTCAGAGCGTTATCTCATATATACCCTATCAGGTGGTGTTTTTTTGCTCTAAAATTTTTTTTGAGGGTGTATGACTTTTTTTGACCCCAGAATCGGAATCAGCGATCAAAAATACATAAGGATATACTCGTCTCATTGCTAAGTTAGGATTTTTTATCTTTTTTGTGGGGCTGTGTAATCGAAGTTTCGGCAATTTGTTCGTAATTTTACACTTATTTAACAATTCTCACACTAAATGTACATATTAGTACAACTCTTCAAGAAAATTTTAAGCTCGAAAACGTTTCGATAAGTACTTAGGAACCTGAGTAAATGGAATTCTACAAAATCCCCTTTTTTTCGAAATAATCGAATATTGCAAAAACTGACCAATTGTTTGTTATTTTTAAACACACTCTTGTAGTACTTGCCAAGGACTATACTTTCAGCGGGTTTCATTAAATAATTGTTTTTTTTTTAAGTAATTGAAAACAACACGATTTTTAATGGTTTTTTTGAAATAGATAATTCATTTGTAAAATTAATATCGAACTGGGCTTATTTTATTGCTATTAAAAAGTTCTAAATATTTTGTACCAAACTTTTTTTACACAAAGTCTTTTTTTTCAACGCGAAAGGCTGTTTTGGGCCTCTCATGATTAGATTTTGAATAACTTGTGCAATGGACCACGTAACCAAAACTAGTTCATCAAATTATTCGGCATGTTTTCTATTTTTTCCATATTTTACCTTTCGGATAGTTCTGTTGGCAAAAACACACCTCGTCGACAGTTTGGCTGGCCTAATATTCTTCAATCTTGACTTCAGCATCATCTGTCTTGGCAAATACCTCCTGAGTAAGCAAGCTTTATTAAGAACGTGGTTCTAGAGAGTAAATATTGACTTTACGTCAACTTTTTTAAAAAGTAAAAGACACCAGAAGTACGTAGGTACCTATTGTCCACGGATATTAGCCCTTTCCGGTGCGTACGGCTGTGATGCGTTCCGTGCAGTGATGGGTGGCCGGCTATTTTCTTGTTGCCGGGTAATGGAGGCTAAATTTGAAGTCGTCAGAGCCAGGAGTTGTGTTAATTGTTCGTAAGAGGGTAGTCCCAAGCTCGGTTGGGGATAAGCCGTCACAGCGGCAGAGGGGACTGGGATCGTTCCAGTCGTTTGGGTTTGGAGCACTATTTGTCTTTGTGGCGTAGCACTAGGTCTTGCCGTCTGGTACGGTGGGGTGACGTGGTAGGCGCCGGCCGACGAGGTAGGCGTGACGAAGTACTGTGCGTTGGGCGGCGTGCTTGGACTTGGGCTGGTTGCTGTTGGTGGTACCATGCAGCGAGGGGTGGCCAGCTGGCGGCGAGGTGTCAGCGAGGCGTCGCTGAAGAGTTGGGGCCAGTCGGGTGTGGCAGCAATGGTGTACTGACCGCTGGGCAGCCCTGAGTCAGAGATGGAGGCTTCCCCATGTGTGGAAGCGAATCCAGCGAAGCGGCGATCTTCCAGCGCCAAGGAATCGTCGTTGGCCCGGGAGGCTGTCGGGTCCACCATACAGCGAGGGGGCATCACCATATCATCATCACCACCCAATCTCTGTTCCATCGCCGAGTTTCCATGCCACGATGCTGCGTTGCGCTCCATGCAGTAGGGGGGCATCGCCTGAGAATCGTTGCTACTCCATTCCATATTTGTTGCCTGGGCTTCATGCCAGGTGGCTGCGCTGCGTGCCATGCAGCGAGGGGGCATCGTCGTGATGACGTCATGCGTGACCCCAGTGTCGTGTCCTATGTTGGTGGCGAGTCCTGCCTCGCTATGCCTGGGTGCTGAGCCCGGCGACGCACAGTATTGGGGCGCCGTCGTCGCGACGCCATGCGGAGCACTTGTGCCTGTGGAGAAATCAGAGGACATGCTTACCTCGCCGAGCCGGGTTGCTGTGTTGCTTGTCGTGCAGTGTGTGGGGGCCACCGTCGTGGAGACGTCGGGCGTGACCCCAGTACCCCCTGTCAGGGCGTCGTGTTGGCGGAGCACTTCGTGGTCAGATGCTGTGGTGGAGGTCGTGCAGTGAGGGGGGGCCGACGTGGAGACGTCGCTCGCGACCCCAGTGCCTACTGCCTTGCCACTCCGGGTATGCATTGCCACTTGACACTCAACACAATAAAACTCAAGTAAAACACACTGTCTGGTTACAACACAAGAGGAAGGGATAACCTCATCAGCGTCGGCGTTGGCGTCGGTGCTCAAATGACTTCAATTTCGGCAGAAGACTATTAGTTGCTGAAGGCTGGAACATTACTACTTGAAGGATCGATCACTACTTGCTCGCTGAGAAAAAGTGTCCTCTTATATAGACTTTCTTGTGCTCAAATGACTTCTGCTTCGGCAGAAGACTGTTTTCTTGCGCTCAAACGACTTCTGTTTCGGCAGAAGACTAAAACATGAGTCATAATTTGTTCTCGATGCTGACGCCGATGACACCACCCCCCTTTTTTGTGACTTTATTGAACATTAATAAAGGCATACAGGTTATGTTTCAGTTCAAAATTTCAATTATATAATGTAAGAGTGAGTAGATACAATATTTTCAAAACTATAAACTAAGAGTAAGTGTTAAGATATTTCAACAACTAAGATATTTTAACATATATAGACTAAGATTAAGTGTGGTAAGATATTTAACTAAGTAACTAATAATAGGTCCACTAAGATATTTTAGATAAAACAGGATATTTAAAATTAAAGTATTTTATGTGACAAATCATAAATGTATTCTAGTTTGAACAAAGTTTTTTCGCCCTGTGGCGATAATTATTTACATTGGTATGTTATCGCAAGTTTCGCTCTTCTGGGCGTCGTCTCCGCGACGCCCGGGGCTGCTTGATCCTGTTGAGATTTGGGGGCTGCTAAGTCCTGCTGTGCTGCGCGCTACGGCAGCGGGATTCTGGAGCGAACCTGTGAGGCTGCAACGTCCTGCTGTGTTGCTTGCTAAGGCAACGGGAGACTGGAGCGATTTATTGAGGCTGCAACGCCCTGCTGTACTGCGGGCTAAGGCAGTGAGAAACTGGAGCGCCTCGTGGGGGCTGCTAGGCCCTGCTGTGCTACGGGCTAAGGTAGCGGGATTCTGGAGCGGTGCGCCGGAGCCGGCTGAGCTCGGGCTGGCGTTCGAGTTGACGAATACTCGTGTCCGGACTGGGACAGGCATCTGGCTGGCGGATGGCTGCTGTCGGTCGTGGCCAGGCGTGGTCACGGCCTTCGCCCAGAACGGCATCGGAAACTGAATTGGCGTCGTGTAGAGCGGCTGCTCTTGTCTTGACGTAGAAGGCCCAGGGTCTGCTGGCGGCGGCGGTGCGGCTGACAGCGCCGGGGACTTCTTATGCTTGTTTATTTGTTTCCTCGTGGCAGAGGTTGACGGGCCGGGCACGACTGGGGGCAGTCGGCGGGCTGGTAATTTCGGTTCAGCGGCGGCTGTGGTGCCATGTCCGCGGATGTAGGTACCAGGTCCACGGATGTAGACTGGTGCGTTGGCATCTGGCTTTGGGGCAGCGGGCACTACTAATCCTGTGATAGTAGGCGTGACTGGCTCCTGGGCAACGGGCGCTACTGGTCCTGTGACAGTAGGCGTGGTTGGCTGTTGGGCAGCGGGCACTACTGATCCTGTGATAGTAGGCGTGACTGGCTTCTGGACAACGGGCGCTACTGGTCCTGTGACAGTAGGCGTGGTTGGCTGTTGGGCAGCGGGTGCTGCTGGTTCGGGGGCAGCGGGCTGGTGTCCTGTGACAGCAGGTGCTGCTGGTTCTGGCGGGGCTGGATGACCTGGACCCTCGGGATCGTCATCCTCGTCGTCGCTGTCGTCATCGTCGGTATCAGCTGCGATGGCTCGTACGGCTGGAGGCACTGGAGGTCGCTTGTCGGGTTTCTGGCCTGGCATGGGCCTGATGTCATCAATGTGAATGGGCACTGGGATCTCGTTCCTGAGAATTTCGTACGTGTTATCACCCAGGGCTCGAATGATAACAAAAGGTCCCTCCCATGTGGGTCCAAAGCTGGTCCGGCGCTCCTTGAAGCCTCGGCACATCACTTGTTGCTGGGGTCGATACTCGATCGGGGCTGTCCTTGGTTCTGGGAAAAGATTCCTCTGGTAGACTTGCTGTCGTTGCGCCGCTTTCTCATGTCTGCTCCTAGCTGCTCGTCGGGGTTCTGGTAGCGGGCGGCGTTGCTCTGGGTGTTGCCAGTCTCCTGGGCGAGGTAACTCGGTCCCAAGCAGCAGCTCGCTGGGTGAGTAGCCGGTGGCAGCATTTTTTCTGTTGTGCAAAGAAAAGATGATCTGCGGCAGCACGACGTCCCATCGGTTCTGTCGTTTTCCCATCAGCTTCTCTCGTAAAGCCTTCTTTATCTCTTGGTTACGCCTCTCCACGGGATTGGCTCTCTGGTGGTAGATCGGCGATGTAAAATGTCTGATTTTATTCCGCTTGCAGAAGTTGAGGATCTTCTTGGCGGTGAAAGTGGGTGCCTTGTCGGTGATGAGTTCATCGGGATATCCCCATCGGAGGCAGACTCGTTCCAAGGCCCCTAAGATGTGGTTGGCATCAGCTTGGGGTGCAGCTTCGGCCTCGATCCACTTGGAACAGAGATCTGTTATCACGATGATAACTCGGTTATGGGTTGGTGTCTCTTCGTAGGGTCCCATGACGTCTAACGAGAGTACTTGCCAGGGTTTGGTGGGTGGTCTCGGGCGGAGTGGAGCGGCAGCTTGAAGGGGTCCTCGCTTGGTTGCAGCACATACCATGCATAGTCGCACATGCGTCGTGACGTTCTTGCGGAGTTGGGGCCAGTAGTAACGGTTGTTCACTGCCCGGTACGTCTCGTCGCGGCCTGGATGACCTGCATGTGGGGCGTCGTGGTAGTGGTGCAGAATGCGGGGCCTCAAGGCTTCGGGCACAACGAGGGCGGTCCTCTCTTCAGTGACATGCCATAAGCGTCCATCTTCTACCCTGAATTGTTCTTTCAGGCGCTTCTCCCAAGGGTCTAGGCCTCGTTCCTGATCCTGGATTTCCCCCCAGCGTCCGATGGAACCAGAAATAGCGTAGTCCGCGAGTTGGGCGGCCTTGGTTTCATCGAACAGAGTGGTTAGCTCCTCAGGTTCGGCTTCCATCATCAGAAGTTCCTCCGTGGTCGGGGTATCGATGATGGCCCTTGGCGTGGTTGGTTGTTGGGTTGTGGGTTCCTCATCAGGAGGCAGTAAGCGGGAGTCATCGCCGGTATCAGCTGGCATGGCTTCTTGGGGATGACGCGACAGGAAGTCGGGCAGCTGGTTCAGTCGTCCTGGACAGTGTTCTACGGTGAAGGTGTACTCTTGCAGCTGCAAGGCCCACCGGGTGAGCTTGGCCCTCTCGTCCTTGAACTGATGCAACCAGTGCAATGCTCGGCTGTCCGTGACAAGTGTAAAGTGCTGGTCCTCCAGCCAGTGGCGGTATCGACGACAGGCCCATACTACGGCGAGTGTCTCCTGTTCATTGATGTGATAGCGTTTCTCAGGTCCTGTAAACTTTGCACTGGAGCAGGAAATGATCCGTTTCTCCCCCTCTGGCGTTTTTTGATACAAAGCCGCACCCATGCCATGGTTGCTTGCATCGGTTTGGAGGTAGAAAGGCAGTCCTGGCTCCGGTCTGCAAAGGGCTAAAGGCTGTGATAGCTTCTCTTTGATCAGTGCGAACGCTGTCTCCGCTTCTGTGTTCCACTGGAACCTCTCCTTTCCTGTTAGGTTTGTCAGCGGGGCTGTCAGCTCGGCAAACTCGGGTACAAACTCTCGTAACCAGTTGGCGGTGCCTAGGAATCCCTGGAGTTCCTTCTTGGTGCGAGGAGTGAGAAAGTCTCTTATTTGGATGACGTGTTTTTCCTGGGGTTGATTTTGAGTAGTAGTTATCCTGTAGCCCAGGTAGTCCAGCTCGGAGGCTCCAAATCGGCACTTCGGGAGTCCACAGTGCAATCCATGTATCCTCAGACGCTCTAATACCAGAGCCAAGTGACGAAGGTGGTCTTGATGATCTTCAGAGTATACTATTATGTCGTCTAGGTATACTTTCACGAAGACATCTATGAAGTCGGCCAGCACTTCTGTCATTAACTTCTGGAACGTTGAGGGGGCGTTGCGTAGCCCGAATGGCATCACAAGGAACTCGAATGTCGCTCCGTCTGGGGTACTGAAAGCTGTCAGGGGTACACTATTCTCGTGCATCGGGACCTGCCAGTATCCACTCTTTAAGTCCAAACTAGTGAAAACCTTCGCTGCACCTAGCTCTCGGATCGTTTCCCTTATCGGCGGCAACTGAGACACTTCTTCCAACGTCTGGGTGTTCAGCTGGCGGTAATCGACACAAAAGCGGGAAGTCCCATCCTTTTTGTTCACAATGACGATCGGTGAGCAGTAACGGCTGTTACTGCGTCGAATTACCCCAGCTGCCAGCATCTTCTTCACTTCCTCAGTGATTATTGCCTTTTTATTCGCCGAGTACTGGTAACGTCGTATTTTAAATGGTTTGTCGTCTTTCAGACGGATTTCATGGGTAGTGAGTTGTGTAGTAGGCTGTTTGAGCGTCTCTTGAAATACATCAGAAAATTTAGTGATGACTTCCTCATACGCACGGCTGTGCGTCTCTGGTAGCTGCTCCGGGTTGGCTGTTACGGTGCGGGCCGAGTCCTCGGTCCTAACCTCCATGTCCCAGAACAGGGTGTGCCGTTCTGACACCCCTGCGTGTATGCAGTGCCGCGGAAAATCGATCACCACTTCCTGTTTCGCTAAGAAGTCCCTTCCTAGGATGATGTCCTTGGTCATATCCTCCAAAATATGCATTTCGACCGAAACTGTCCAGTTTCCGATCTGCAGGGGCACTTCCACGCTGCCTTGGGTGTGCTTGATCTCCTTGGCGGCAGCCAAGAGCACGGGCATCGTCGGATGATTAGTCCTCGGAAGGTCCTCTACGTAATTGCTATGGATGAAGGAATGAGTCGCCCCGCTGTCCAGCAGGGCCAGTAAACGGCATCCATTGGCCTCGACCCACAAGTGGGATGATGGGCCGGGACCGGCCGTTAGTCCTATTGACGCACTTAGTTCTGGAGCCGGGCACCCTGGCTTGGGCCGGCTCGCTGCTCGTTTCCCGCCTGGGGCTGGCTGTTAGCTTGCTGCCGGGGGGCTGCCTGGCTTCGTTGCTGCGGTGGTGCCGTGGATGTCTGTCCTGGGCCCGGGTTATTGGTTGGACCTGCCTGTTGGCTAGGGTTGTTTAAGTTGGTGCCATGTCCACGTAAGTAGTTACCTCCTGTCTGGACATTTTGTTGGCGGAAGTTAGGGTTTCCCTGTTGGTTGGAGTCGTGTCCTCGGAAATTGGGGTTGGCTCGCTGGTTGGAGTCATGTCCGCGGAGATTGGAGTTGCCTTGCTGGGGCTCTGACTGAGTTTGGTTGGTGGGGCAGTCTCGGTGATAGTGAAATCCCGGGCACTTGCGGCACTTTGGTAGACTATTAGTAGTATTACTCGCAGGCGGGATGGTGGCTGGCCTCGGCAGCGGTCGGAGTTGCCTCTGAAATTCCCTGTAGTCACCCTCGGCGTTTTCAGCCACTCGGCTCAAGCTTTCCATCGTGGCCACTGGGACATTTCTAGTTGCGAATCTTAGTTCCGGTCGCAGGAGCTCGCGCACCTCCATAACCATCTCTTCTTCCGGCGTATACCTATCTACCCTCAGCCAGAGTCCAATTTTACGTTGTATAAAAACGGCGGCGGGTTCGTCGTCTTTTTGTCCCTCCCCGTGTAACCTGGAGCGTAGCTTCCCCAGGGTGGCAGTGTCGTTGAACTGCCGCAGGAGCTTTTCCTTTAAAAATTCGTATGTTATGTTGTGGGACTTCCACATCTCCAGGGTGCGTCTGGCTTGACCCTCGAGCTGTTCAATGGCCACTCTCACTTTATCCCTGCCGTGGATGTCTTCATGGAGCATCGCCTCCTCGAGCTCATCCAGGAAGTTGACTGGATCCTCCCATTCCAGGCCTGAGTAAGTGGGCAGCGCTCTCGTTCTTCTTGCGGGCATCCTGTGATGACCTTGTATTGCGTGTATTGCGGCTTGGACGCTTCCCTCCATTAGTCTTGTCATGCTCTCTGCTAGGTTTTGTGTTGGGCGCCACTGGGGGTCCATTTCCCCAGGATTTGTGTGTTCGGGTTGTCGTGGATCCTCTTCCCTCCGGAAAGATCTGGCCTCACGCTGTTGGTCGCCATGTCCACGGATATTAGCCCTTTCCGGTGCGTACGGCTGTGATGCGTTCCGTGCAGTGATGGGTGGCCGGCTATTTTCTTGTTGCCGGGTAATGGAGGCTAAATTTGAAGTCGTCAGAGCCAGGAGTTGTGTTAATTGTTCGTAAGAGGGTAGTCCCAAGCTCGGTTGGGGATAAGCCGTCACAGCGGCAGAGGGGACTGGGATCGTTCCAGTCGTTTGGGTTTGGAGCACTATTTGTCTTTGTGGCGTAGCACTAGGTCTTGCCGTCTGGTACGGTGGGGTGACGTGGTAGGCGCCGGCCGACGAGGTAGGCGTGACGAAGTACTGTGCGTTGGGCGGCGTGCTTGGACTTGGGCTGGTTGCTGTTGGTGGTACCATGCAGCGAGGGGTGGCCAGCTGGCGGCGAGGTGTCAGCGAGGCGTCGCTGAAGAGTTGGGGCCAGTCGGGTGTGGCAGCAATGGTGTACTGACCGCTGGGCAGCCCTGAGTCAGAGATGGAGGCTTCCCCATGTGTGGAAGCGAATCCAGCGAAGCGGCGATCTTCCAGCGCCAAGGAATCGTCGTTGGCCCGGGAGGCTGTCGGGTCCACCATACAGCGAGGGGGCATCACCATATCATCATCACCACCCAATCTCTGTTCCATCGCCGAGTTTCCATGCCACGATGCTGCGTTGCGCTCCATGCAGTAGGGGGGCATCGCCTGAGAATCGTTGCTACTCCATTCCATATTTGTTGCCTGGGCTTCATGCCAGGTGGCTGCGCTGCGTGCCATGCAGCGAGGGGGCATCGTCGTGATGACGTCATGCGTGACCCCAGTGTCGTGTCCTATGTTGGTGGCGAGTCCTGCCTCGCTATGCCTGGGTGCTGAGCCCGGCGACGCACAGTATTGGGGCGCCGTCGTCGCGACGCCATGCGGAGCACTTGTGCCTGTGGAGAAATCAGAGGACATGCTTACCTCGCCGAGCCGGGTTGCTGTGTTGCTTGTCGTGCAGTGTGTGGGGGCCACCGTCGTGGAGACGTCGGGCGTGACCCCAGTACCCCCTGTCAGGGCGTCGTGTTGGCGGAGCACTTCGTGGTCAGATGCTGTGGTGGAGGTCGTGCAGTGAGGGGGGGCCGACGTGGAGACGTCGCTCGCGACCCCAGTGCCTACTGCCTTGCCACTCCGGGTATGCATTGCCACTTGACACTCAACACAATAAAACTCAAGTAAAACACACTGTCTGGTTACAACACAAGAGGAAGGGATAACCTCATCAGCGTCGGCGTTGGCGTCGGTGCTCAAATGACTTCAATTTCGGCAGAAGACTATTAGTTGCTGAAGGCTGGAACATTACTACTTGAAGGATCGATCACTACTTGCTCGCTGAGAAAAAGTGTCCTCTTATATAGACTTTCTTGTGCTCAAATGACTTCTGCTTCGGCAGAAGACTGTTTTCTTGCGCTCAAACGACTTCTGTTTCGGCAGAAGACTAAAACATGAGTCATAATTTGTTCTCGATGCTGACGCCGATGACACTATCTACCTACGTACTTTTGTTTCATAAACTGCGTTACCTTTTGACAATGTAGAGTAGGCTGTATTATAAGCAAGATTCGATTGTTAGTGCCCCATTCCACAATTTATAAGGGACGCACTCAGGCGTGTTCATAAGAATGGTTTTTAAGTACTTATGCGAAAGTGATACAATCATACCTTGTCAATGTGATGATGGTAACACTTGGTGGAATATACACAATACAACACTTAGGACATCAAAATTATTCATTTGTTGTGGCACAATAACAAAAGTTAATAACTTAGAATTGTTGTAATGGCGAGTACACCACACCATTGCATGCAATCACAACAAATAGTTTCTTTCCCTTCTTCTTTTTCTTTAGTCTATTCTCATCCAATCCTGTACATGGGTCTCCTCCATACTTTTCCAACAGCATCTATCTTGTACCCTCAATATTCAATTTCTGCCGGCTTGCCTGTAGGTATTGTCTCTCCTCTTGTGTGGGAGCGCACAAATAGTTTAGCCAAAGATAATAAATAATAAATTTTATTAATACATTGCATAAGTGTAAACTACCAAATCATTCCGTCTTTAGAGAAACATTTTTCGACATGAAGTGCATTAGGTATGGGAGTTGACATCCATACCAATCAAAGCATTTTATAGATTGTAAATGTCTCAAGCTGTTCTTAAAAAATGCTCTTAAGCCGGATAAAAATTTCTCGGCAAGTTATAAAAATGTAAATTATTCCACGCCCTAATAAGATTATAATTTAATGCTCAATACAACTAACTTAATTTTCTGCACTTGATAATAACAAATCTTCAGGTTCCCTAATATCTCTTGACACACTGTCGCTAAAATGAAGAAAACCACTATGCGTTTAATTAAATAAATTATTTCAATTTGTATGATACTTTTGTTATAATGAGAGGAAATGATGCTAATGAAGGGCTTGTGCGTAACGTAACCACTTAGCTCTTTATACTTCCTTTCCGTTTCAATTTAGAATTATTCACTTCACTTGGATAATGTGTGGTATATTAACTTGCCACTTAAAATATGACCTTTAATGCAAAGTGCTATTAAGTGAAGTTTTGACGTAAACTTTGCTAGATTTAAAATTAATGCTTGAGGGCCCTCTTGAGTTTCCAATTACCTAAAAGATTAACTTTCAAAATAAATAGTGAAAACACTTTCATCAAATTTTCAGATTATATATAACATACCTATTTACAGCAACTTCAGTATCTATTACATTTCTGTGTACAGCGTGTTTCTGTAATTTATTTACCCTACAAGTATTATTCTTA
Organism: Stenurella melanura; assembly: GCA_963583905.1. Taxonomy (NCBI): domain Eukaryota; kingdom Metazoa; phylum Arthropoda; class Insecta; order Coleoptera; family Cerambycidae; genus Stenurella; species Stenurella melanura. The sequence goes on from OY757309.1 coordinate 243,419,097, forward strand.
TGTCGCTCTCTTATTTGTCAAACTATGATATAACTGTCTATTTCGAACAATATTTCCTTTTTTATTTAAAGTCTTATATGTCTTAAATGTAAACAAGAAAATGAAGTTTTTCTCTGTATTAAATATTATAGTAAAATTAAAAAATGTGTTTAAAACATACATTTACATTTATTCGTACATGCAACAGTTTTCGCGCAAAAGAAGAATCAAAGTGGGTAGGAACGCCAAAAGAAGTTGTCAAGTTGAAAAAATACAATGTGACACCTCGAGCATACACAGACATACGCGCGCTAATAGAAAGTGTACACAGACGACAAAGACTTGGCTTGGAGGAGCTGCTTCAATTTCGAACTCTTTACAACGGACCACGCTCAATTTAATTGGAATTTAGTTTTCTGAAATTTTGATATGTTGTTATGGTTATTAGCCCAGTCGACAGGGGTTTTAAGGCGTCACTAAATGTAATAATAATAATATTAAAAAACTTAATATCCATAAAGCTGACTATCCTAACTTATACGTTGAACTTTTATCAACCGATTGGTACTTCCTAAATTCGTGTACTGACGTTAATTTAGCATGTGTATGACAGACCGATAGACATATTTGATAAGCATGTGCCAACTTTTATTAGCTATAATCGCAAATATTCATCCTGGTGTACCCCTGCAATAATCAACAATATCAAACTAAAAAATTACTACCGTAAAAAACTCAAACAAACAAAAGTAGGTATACATTTGGAGCAGTTTAAACAGCAAAGATCGTTAGTCAGACATCCAAATAGCGTATAAATTATACCTCAATATAGTTGAGAGTAATGTTAAAAATGATTCTGGATTTTTGGAATTATGTTCACACAAAAAAACAACAATCTAGAATATCAGGTAAAGTAGTCAATGACGATGTGGTTTTTGATGGTTCTCAACCTGTTGTTGATGGATTCAGCGATTACTTTAGTAGCGTTTTGTCAACATCAACCAGCCCTAATACCTTTGCTGAATTAAATTGTTTTAATTATATCGATGTCTTTAATATACCTACGTGAATTTACCGAAAAGGACTTACTGAATTCTGCCAATAAATTGAAAAATAAAATGACGTCAGGTCACGATCAAATCCCTAGTTTTTTAGTGAAAGCCTATAGGTACGCCTTTATAACTCCTTTACTCGTTATTTTCAATCTTATTTTAAAAACCTCCATTTTTCCTGACATTTGAGAAACTGTGAGAGTGTGCCCGACACTTAAACCTGACGATCCTTCTAAATTAACTAATTATAGACCTCCCCTGTTCTTCGTAATTTTGAAAAACTCTTTGAGATATCAAATTATAGTTATGTTTATCCTGCGGTAAAAAATTTAATCTCGCCACACCAACATGGTTTTATGGAGGGACGCTCCACCATAACAAATTTAGCAATATTCTCCCAATATGTTGCTAATACACTCGATAACCAATGCCAGGTAGACGTATTATATACCGACTTTACTAAAGCATTTGATCGCGTCGATCACGGAATAATTTTAACCAAGCTAAATAATTTTGGATTTCATGAATCACTTATAACACTGATTAGGTCTTACTGGACTAACAGAGTTTAGTATGTATCTTACAACGGATTCGACTCTAAACAATTTATTGCTACTTCCGGAGTACCCCAAGGATCCAACCTTGGCCCATTATTATTCTTGCTCTTCATTAATGATCTTGTACAGATCATCGATTGCGAAAAGGTGCTATTTGCTGACGATCTAAAAATCTACCATACCATAGAGAATGGTGAAGACTACTTATTTATTCAGAACCAGTTGAGAAAGTTTGAAGTTTGGTGTGACGAAAATAATATTAATTTAAACACTCAAGAATGTAAAAGCTTAACCTTTACACCAACGAAACATTACACTGAATTTACTTATCAGCTAAAGTCCATAAACTTAAGCTGATATCAATCCATCTTGGTATAGTGTTTGAGACCCAAAACTGTCATTTGCTGACCATAGTAACCAGACTACAACCTCCGCATTAAGAGTGTTAGGTTTTATAATACGAAACCATCGCAATTTTCATGATCCCACTGTGTTAATAGTACTTTATTTTGCTTATGTCAGATCAAAGTTAGAATAATCCTTAATCTGGCACCCGTTTTATAATGTACATGAACTGACCGTTGAAAATGTTCAGAGGAAGTTTCTCAAATTCTTTAGTAGGATTTATTTACAAACTTTTGCATAATAAAACTGATTGCATAGGCCTTGTTAACGAAATAATATTTCGAGTTCCGCGACTGTCCTCAAGAGTCTCGACTACTTTTCACTTACCTATCGCTAGAACTAATATAAGTCACGATCACCTGTATATACAATGTGTAATAGTGTTAATGGCGTTGATATGTACTGTGATATACATCATAATAACTTAAGCGAGCTGACGAGAATTATCAGGGACCATATCAACCTCATTTAACATTCATTTATATCCTTACGTAGCTTAAGTTACTTGTCTTAATTTGATCCATTTTTTGTTATTTTAATATTTTTGACATACATTTTATTTGCTAACATATATACATATATAATTTTTTTTCTCTTCTTTTGCCTCTTCTTTTCTTTCTCTTTATCTTTCTTGATCCTAATTAATTCGTCTTAATATATTAACTTAATTTAAATAACTTTAACTGAGTTTAGTTTAGTTTACACTAACTTAGTTTCTACAACTTAAAATTTTGTCCTGTAATTGGATTACTTTGTATTTGAGCAATAAAGTATTTAATATTATTATTATTATCATTATTATTATTATTATTGTATGGGTGAACGTTTTTCAGGATAAGTATTTTTTTGGTGTAGAATACGATAAAAAAGTTTACAGCTGTAAGGTGCCGGCAACTCCCAAACAAATATTGACCAAAAATCGTTCTTGGGCCAGTTACTCAAAAAATACAAATAATATCAACAACTAATAACACGCACGAGAATGGAACTTTCATTAATTAGTTCAAAAGTTGCAACAAATTTAGTGTAGCGCGTCCGAGACCGCGCACGCTTTGCGCGCTGTACTCATGTGTCGCCGCGTTCCATCGTCGTGAGTTAAACAAATACAATCTGGAGTCTACATTTTTTATCGAACAAAAAAACTATATATCCGTTTCTGATGTGAAATTTCCCCCTTTATCGACTAGCACTATTACTTTTTTGATATTTTTTTATTTTTCGAGTTATAGTCCAAAGACCGAATTTCGGCCAATATTCTCGATTTTTCATGGGTCGCCGCCATTTTACAGCTGAAAACTTTTTATCGAATTCTACACCAACAAAAATACTTATTTTGAAAAATTGAGCCATATGATATTTAGTGACCGGATTTTATCAATTTCTGTCTCTGACAACTGTGCTATATGTTCTTGATCAATAGTCACAAAGGGCAAGGCCTCCAAAAATGAGAAACACAAGTGTTTTGAGAAATAACTTATCCCAACCAGATAATTTGCGTCATTTTTGAAATTCAAGAAATTTTTATTTTCAAACTATTAACTTAGGGAAGAGGTGTAGGAATGAATAAACGTATAATTAAGCCTAATAAATTATTTTAGAATTTTTTAACAACTTACAAGTTACAATAAAAAATATGACGTCATAATAACCCCTAAGAATGCAACGTTGCAATCACCTGGCAGGAAGTCCAACTCAACCAGGACGTCCCTTAAATTTGTTTATCTCTTAGAAGGATATCAAACATGGTGCATTAAAATTTCAAGGGATGTACTTCATTTTTACTTAGTTCTCTTGCGATTTAAAAAAATGAAGGGGAATTAAATAACAAGATTGCTATGACAGACCGCCAGTTTCCTTTTTAGACATATGTTAAATATTTAGCCGGTATAGAATACTTTCTCAACAATAGCCAATAGCTCATGTACCTACACCTTAAATTTCAGTATCCGTAAACTAAATTAGACTGCAAAAGATACAAAATTCATGTGAACACTATTATATACGGGCTTCTTAAATATGACCAGGGAATATCTGCTAGAAATAAAATATTACGTTAGTTAAATATAATTGGACGATGCTGCAGCTCTCATCCTCTGCGCATTTCATAATTCATTCTGGTGTGCTATCATATTTGAAAGCAAAATTTAAAGAAGACATCAACCACACTCACTAAATATACGGTTGCACGAAATGTTTAATATATTTGGATTTAGAACATTCGTGTTGAAAATCGTTCTCATATAATGCAATATGAATGTATAATTATTTACCTTATTTCTTTAAAATTCTGTAAATCTTTAGCATTTAACCAGAAGTTAAAAGTAGTATCCTTGAGCGATCAACATTAATAGTATTGAAGTACAGAGAGCACATAATAATGGGGTACCTCTCGTTTTTAGGTTTTTGTCTTTCCTGTTGTCTTTGTGTGCCAATAAAATTCAGCAGTGAATACAAATTTAAGTGCTCTATTATACAAGTAGCCTCTCGTACATTATTATATGTATATTATTTTCTTTTAATAAAGCGTTTATTCTTATTAATATTCGGATGCACATGATTTTTTATAATATTGAAATCAGTTTTAATCATGTCATTATTTGTGACTCATAGATTTCTCTGTAGGATTAAAAACTTCAAATACATACGTTTTTATTTGAAGATATAGAATAGAAAACCTAATTATACAGGGTGTACAGAAATTCTCCTGCCAAACAAAAACTTTAAATTCCAGAGATGTTATTCAAAACCACACCCTAAGAGAGCAAGCAATCAAACATAAAGAAGTTATGATTCAAACTGTTCGTTGACCCCTCACCAAATGAGAGGTTATGAACTAAATATTATGTTTACAGCCAACAATATAAATTTTTTAGTCAATAAATATGTGAAGTTTCATCTTTTGATCGACATAAAAATATCTCCGGATTTCGAGATTTTCGTTTGGCAGGAGAATTTATGGACACTCTGTGTACTCACTTAAATAATTTTCTTTTCCAGTGCCGCCTCGGATACACTACATCTCCTCGAACGGTCGCGTCGAAGTGAAAAAAGGTTCCTCGATAAGATTAGAATGTAAAGCCTCTGGAAACCCGGTGCCGAAAATAACGTGGTCTAGAAAAAATAATCTGTTACCAGACGGTGTACAAACAGCAGTGACACCCGTGCTAACTCTTGATAGAGTTGACAGGCATCAAGCTGGCGTATATCAGTGCATGGCAAGTAATGGAGTAGGTGAGGATGTCACGGAGCAGATCGTTCTTCATGTGCTATGTAAGTAATATTATATCTCATATTTTACGACGTCTAGTCTGACGTTAGATACTTGGAAGCTTCCTGATATTTGATTTCTTTTCAACAGTGACCGTTTACCCTTAGCATTTGTTTTATAGAGTCGGTTTTATATAATAGTTCATGTAAATTGATTTTCGTTAAGGAATAACAACAGTAACCAAATTGCGTGGAATTGTTGAACACACCGATGAGCCCATAGCTGCATGTTGAGCGGAACCTACTTAAAAAATGTCAATATTTGGTATTTACAATTCTCGGTCTTTTAGTTGAAAAATGTGCATTAGGTAAAGAAATATCAAGAAATCATTCTTAAAAGAACAATACGTTTCCTTTAAATTATTCTTTTTATATATTCTACGATGAGAATTGTCCGAGATACAGTAATTTAAAATCTTGCTATTATAACCCGAGAGCTCACGACACCGAGGGTGAAAGAGCTTTGTAATATATATTATTTATTTATTAGTTTATTCAAAAATAATGGTCAGTTTGCACGCTAATAGAACAACGAGCAGTCAGCTCTTATTTTCAAAGCAGACCCGTGTCGCTGGAGAAGCAAAATCCTCGGACCTCTTCCTTTGGCGGCCGTTCTCTCACTTAAAATTGGAAATTTAATTTCCAATCGATCAAGCACAAAAAGGAGGGATCAATTTTGTCTAGAAAATGTTAGATCGGTTTATGCGAAGAAATGTCGAAATTGCATACATTTCTTAATACTGTCGTTTGGTTTTTCCAAAAAAATGAAAGTGCTTACAAGAATCTGAAAAAATTCAAGGGTACGTAGGAAGGTGAGATAAATCTAATGACGCAAACCGCAGCTCTGTATCTCGTTTCATTTTCGAGATTGAGCCATCGGAAATAGATAAAAATATCGATTTTTACTTACTTGGCCCAATCTCGAAAACGAAAAGTGATACAGAGCTGTGGTTTACGTCATTCCATTTCTCTCGCCTTCCTACTCACCCTTGAATTTCTTCAGATTCTTGTGAGCAGTTTAATTTTTTTGAAAAGACCAAACAATAGTATTAAGAAATTTATGCGATTTCGACATCTCCCCGCATAGAATGCTCTAACTTTTTCTAGGTAAAATTGACCTACTCTTTTTTGCGCTTAATCGATTGGAAACACGATATGTTCCTGTAATTTTTAAGTGAGATAGCGGCCGCCAAAGTAAGACGTCGGAGGATTTTGATTCTCGAGCGACACGGGTCCGCTTCGAAAATGAGAGCTGACTGCTCGCTGTTCTATCAGCGCGCAGGCGACCATTATTTTTTTATAAACTAATAAATAAATATTAGATTTTACAAAGCTCTTTCACCCTCGGTGTCGTGAGCTCTCGGGCTATTATGTTTAGAATTAAAAAAATCAACAAATTTTATTCGAAGTTAATAGAATAACAATATTTTTTTAAATGTTTGTCAAAAAATAAATGAAATATGAGGGTAGGTAATAAAATTAGGTTTTTACAAAATGAATATCCAGATTTTAACAAAAAAGAAATTGAAAGAACCCATCTTATTATTAATTAGTAGATTAAATAGTTTATAAATTATTGTAATCTCGCATTAATTTAAATAAAATTTTATTTTTAACTTGATATATTGGAAACTTACATTTAAACCATTGCAGTAAATGTTTTGCATCATCACTATTATCAATTTCATTTTCATTAGTCTCATCTGGATCTTCAACAGCAGATTCTTCAGTGTCATTAATATCTATAGCAGTTGAACTAATTTATTTAACCCCATGGAAGGTTTTGCAAATTTAAACCTACTTTCTGACAGTACAATCGTCTGTGCAACTGCACGATACTAATTTTAATGTAACATTTTTAGCTAGTTCTTTAGTGGTGATGGTGGGCAGAAGTACTTTGTTAACTTCCATTCTTACCCAATTTGATGGTGGATAGAAGCTGTACTTCCATCAATTGTTGGTGATAACAACTTCAGTTTTGGTGTTTTTTCATTATCATTTATCATTCCAATTATAGTGCAGGCAAATTAAATTTAGAGTGTTTACTAATTGTAGGCAGGACTTTTATCATTGGATATGAAAAAACCCAACAATGACTTTTGCAACAATGTAATTTTCAGTAATTGTTAATAATTCGTTTAAATTTTTTTAAAAATTGAAAAACTGAATACATCATTCAATTGTACGGGAAGAAATACAAAATAAACAATCTTTCATTGTTTGACCCGAAACTTAATTTTTTTACAGTAATGCTATAAACATTAAATTGGAATAATAAAGCTTCACATAAGTAAGCAAAATAATCATTTTTGTCTTAGAATCAAAAAGTATCCAATACAAAAGTTGTAGATCATTAAAAAATCTGCAACGTTTGTAAAAATTGCTATTTAACACAACCTCAAAATTCCCGAGAAAAATACGAAAAATCTTTTTTTTTAATTTTTTGCTTTGAATTTCCACAAAAATAACCTAGTCTTGACGAGAAAGTATATTTCAGTTGAATACCGAAGAATCAGTAGAAGAGAGATTGTGCGTATAACTTGGGCAAATCTTTTCCAGGTCTATTTATAGAGAGAATGAGACTTCTCTCTCTCTCTCTCTTTCTAGCTCTATATTTTGTTTCGGAGCAGCTGATCCGTTCATATAGAGGGGAGTTGTGGGACAGTCAGTCCTGTTTCGGAGCAGCAGGTAACAAGTGCATACCCTACCCGGAGAACGCCGAAAAACACACACAGTCAGTCCCAGCACATCGTTCTGAAAGAAATAAGCATCAGAAGAACTGTGTACGATGATTTTTCACGGTAGATTTTTCTTTTCAAAAAATGTGTTTCGGACCGGAAAAAATTATTATGTCAAAAACTACTAGATTTTTTCATAAAAACAATTGTGATTATTTAAGGGGGTTGAGGCGTTAGACGAAAATAATGAAAAAATTCTGAAATAAGGTTTTTTTAATAGATTTTTATACGACACAATTTTCTGTAAAAAATCCAAAGTTATCAGGAAACTCATAAAGTTAAAAATTTTAAAAAAACGTTTACATGCCAATCCAGCATGCAAACGGTACATTTTAATTTATAGAAAATAACCAAATAATGTCAACAGTTCCGAGAACTAACTTTGTAAAGCACTGATGTCTTACGGATATTTTAATATTGTTTCCAATTTAATTAGGAGACTTTTAACAAATAAAAAAAAATTAAACGTTTGAAAACTGTCAATTTTCTCTTTTCGTTAATGATTTTTAACTGATTTTTCAATTATTTAATGATTTAGTTTTAATTATTACTGCTTCTCATTTCTTTTTAATTATCTACTGAAACAAATTTATAAAATACACAGATATCAAGAGACATAAATTTTTTATTTTTTTTTTTTAAATTAGTTTGGACAAAACGTCCGAAAGTTAGTTCATTAAGTAAAATAATTAAATCTACGTAAATAATTAACTAATAATAAAAAATCACTTATGTATGCCTTTATGACAATAATTATTATTGGTATCATCGACTTATAACCTTTTGTAATAATTTATTACGGAAAAGTTCCGATTTACAATTCGACTTACTTTTGGTTGGGACTGTAACAAAAGATCTGCTTTAAAAATGATCTCTTGATGTTTTTGTATTTAATGAGTATATTTTAAGAAAAAGACGCAAAATCGTGATTTCTTCCAACGTGCAGCTAGGGACTCATTAGTTTGTACAAAAATAAGTATTTTTGTGGCCATTTATTTTAAAAGAAGGCGCATAACCTATACTATATGACACGATAAAATGGTTTTCTAATGGCGTAGAAAGTAGAAATTAATTTAAAAATGATATTGATTTATTATAGTAAAGAATTAATTGATTATTAATAGGTATTGTGTTAGCCTGTAGTCAGCCAAGGACTGCTTTTCTATTCCGTTATCGAACCATATTAATGTAAAGACAACGTTTTAGATACAGTTTCTGGAAGTAGAATAAAGAAATTCTATTAGATTATAAAAGCAATAAATCATAAGTCCACGATAGAAATATTGTCAAGATTTAAAACTAACCGTGAATTTATTTATCTTGTATCGGGCTTAAAGGGTTTAAATTTTCTTTTTCTCTTTCTTTTTTTCCCAAATATATTTGATTCCTAGGGGTATTTAAAAACTAATTACAGAAAATCATGTCGCATATCATTGCCCTTTTGATTCTTTGCTTTTCAGTATTTTCCATAATGTGGCTCAGGCCCAAATTTCCGCTCGGATATTGTTGTTATGCTGATGGATGGTTTCTGGGTTATTAATGTAGACCCTCTCACCTTCAAATAATCCCTGATAAAACAATTAGACACTGTCAAATCTCATAAACTTTGGAAACAAATAAATGAATCAGTTCTGAAAATGTAATAATTATCTAAAATTTCTCAGATTAGCTCAATGACTTGCGATACTGACCGTGGTCCTATATTGTTGGAACCACATTTCCGGATGACCCTTAACGTCTCATGTATAAAATGTCAAAGTGAAATCCGATATTGGTCGTCATTTCACAGTATAACCACAATCAAAAAGAATACGGTAAGAACCGTTAAAACATGATATTGCTTTATGTAAACAGTCTGTTTTTTATTAACCGTAACGTGTATAACATTTTGCCTGAGAATATAAAATGTCTCCTAACAATTAGAAAATTGAAATATGCAATAAAATCACACCTTTAGAAAGAAACTGCAAGACTATCCAATAGTTTATAACAAGAAATGTTCTGTATTAAATACTGCTGTATGTATTTTGATTGATTGTAATTTATTTAATTACACACAGCTGTTTTTTCTTTCATAATGAAACCCACTTTTAAGTTTTTGAACAAATACTAATTTTAGCTCCACCGGCTCTCCGGCTAGTTTAGGAGCTGGTGAAAGATTTGCTCATAATAAATAATCCCACTGAAATTTTGTAGAAAGCCTTTTTTTCGTGCCTCAAAAAGAATGCCTTTTGCCTGGCTGGACAGCATGTTAAAATTATGACTTCAATTTTTTATTGACATGCTTTGATTTATTTGAAATATGGAAATGGTAAATTTTTCAATTCGGTAACTTACTCAATGCGGTTTTCTCACAAGAAACGGTACATCCAACTGTTTTTATCATAAGAATTTTTTTCACACAATTTTGTCTAAAAAATCTAGTGTCAGACTAAGGAGACATCCTTCCACCCGTTCACATGACCAGGGTCCTCTATGATTCCTTTCGATAAAACTATTAAACTCTTATAGTGAAAAATGTACTCCTTGTGCCAAATTTAATTGTTTGCTTAAACTAGTATTTGAAACAGCGGCTCTAAATTTTTTACCTTGTTCCCGGATATTTTAGTATTTAACAGAATTGCAAAACTGCACTGACAATCTTCTCTCTCGCGTTCTTAACAAATGGCCATGTAAAGTCACGTTAGTATTTAATCCTCAATTAATAGCGTGCCATTGGCTTAATAACTCAATGTGATTAGTTGAAAATGAAAATTCGAACGAGGATACAGTTTGTCTTTATAAATGAGGTATTCAATTTATGTTCAGTATTAATTACAAATAAGTCCGGAATAAGACCCATGATAAAGCACAGCAGTAAATGGCTTAATAGTTTCTGGAGCCACTAACAAAAAAAAATGGTATTATCTTTGAACTCAAGAGCAAACTGTTTAATCGGAGACTAACAGCGAGTCAACGTACCACAGTCAAAATCGTAAACGACACGCGGTTTTAAGCCGCAATTAATGTATCGGAAGTATTCGAATTGAAAAACAATGTAAATGCATTGCTGACGGTTACTACCCAGTATAAAGTTCGTGGAGAATAGATCGACTAATTTAATTTTATTGGAGTTTGTGTTCAACAATTTAACTTAATGCGAAATTTCTCCATATCCGCATTATGCGTATAGCTATAGAGTGAGTTGTGGGAAATATGATTAAATAATACACTTGACTACCATAATTATTAGTGTATAGTACTCATGTTCTATAAAAATTCTTCACTATTTAATAAAACGCCCGATAAGGATAGATGGTACCTTCAATGTCCCTAAATCTGGTAAAGTTACTAGTGTCAGACCGAATTAATCTCAAATTCTTCAGTTTTTTTAACTTTCTTCTAAATAGTATAGAACTCAGAGTGACACATTTGTTAACAGCTAGAGACATGATTAATCAGTTTAGTCTAGGAAATGGCGTGCAAAATCGACGACTAAAGGTTACCGTCTGCCACTCAGTGATCGAAGAAAACATAACTACGAAATTTTTTTCTCTCAAAATTTTTGGTGTGGTGGGAGAATATGGAGGGGGGGAACATTGTTTTTAAACGAATGTAAAATATGCCCTTTTTCAATATTTCTTTGAATATCTCCGTTCCTTCTAACTTTTAGTATAACACATACATTTGGAAAGTTGTTCGTTATGAGATTTTCTAAAAAATGAGCACCGATAGAGGTCGCTAGGTGCAATTGCTAACTTGCAAATGGCTTCCAAAGCTTTCAAAACACGTTATTTTCACTATTTCTTTACTCGAAAACAACTGCACATAGAGGGCTAAAAGTTCTTGAAGACGGTATCTATGTTGTCCCTATAAAAAATTCCAGCAAGACCGGTTTATTACTTTTTGAGTAATTAACGAAGTCGTACTTACATTTTAATCAACCCTTGGGAGCCACTCCCCATGGGAGGAGTCGGGCCACGCTGTACCCCGCCAGAACTTTCTTTCTCAAAACTCAAAACAACTGACTTTTTTACTCTTTCCGATTATCGTTACTCTTCTCTCAATTCAGCATTTCCGGCCTTAATTACAAAGTAACCTCGGTGAATCTTACTCGGTTTTTATTGACTAGGACTTTTTCAATTTTGAAGTGAAACATGCTTCGTTTCAACAATAAAATACGTTAAACAATCTAATATAGCAAATCATCCGTTACTAGCAAATGATGTATCGGGTGTTTAAAATAAAACTAAAGTGCTACGTGACAAAATTACCCATTTCTGTAGATTTTCGTTGCTTCCTCTTTTCGAGAATTTCCCGGTCGACCGAAAATTTAAATTTATCCGGAATTTTTCCATCTGCTTGGTAGTATATAAGGATAGATAGCACAAAGATTATTAACTGTTAGATCACCTGTTTTAAAACCAAGACGAATTGAAGTATAATATTTCAGCTTAGTGAAGTTTATAAGCAAGGACTGATTTAAATATTTCACCTCATATGGCTTAGGTTTCATTCTTGCCAACTTGCAAGCAGAATAAATCCCTGTATTTCTTATTTTTGTTCAATTGTGGAATGCACCGCACCCCATTTGAGTGTGTCCCGGCACTAAATATTTTTGATTCATGATGTTTCTTTGATCCGACAGATATGTACTATACAATATGAATTCTGCCAAATATGGACACAAATTCCTTGGCTTCCTTCCCACCTTCTGCTCCATGCCGCATAAACCAGGAACAATTGTGTTACAGTGAAATTATGTGCAACTAACTTTTTCTAATAGTATATGACGAAAACTTTTTACATCGAAGAAAGCAATGTAGATTGGAGGTGCATGGTGAAAATATGCTTAGTTTTCTTCATATCTTCTATCTCCCTCCGACCTTCATGTTTTCTGGCAATGGGGTCCTTATATTTATCTTCTGGAATATTATCTGCCTTTGAAAGATCACATTGGTCTTTTTTAGGAGTGAAAAGACTCAAATTGTTGTTACGGAATAATTCGTGAAAAGATTTTATAGACAGTGGTGCAATGTACTTAGTTTTACAATACTGCAAATATTCCTGATACAAGGAATACTTACCAGTCTAGATTGGTGGAAGAAGTCCTGCAATAGTGGTACTCCGTCTTCGGCAATTGGTCAAAAAAATCTCTCAGGCAACTTTCTCATTCTCTAATCTTAAACCTTTTCTTTTGCTTCCTTCTTTATCAATAAGAGCCTAATCTTGTTTAGAAGATCTGCCCAATTCTGTAAACTCCAACTACCAATACACAGAGTATTGGTAAACATGGCCTTACATACTCTAATACGGATTCCATTTTTTTTCAAATAGCAAATGAGAGTGATAATTCATTCGCCTGATTATTCTTATCTTTTTAAGAAATAGCATTTATAAGGCTTGCAACGTATATCCTCTGTTACCAATTCAGTTTACGCTACGCCAAAAACGTTCAAAGATATTTTGTCGGTCTTTCCCGGTAAGAATTCCAGATTGGATCTCGTGCACTTTATTTACAATTACATCATTTGACGAGCTTACCTGTCTTTGTTTTCAACGCATTTTCCGTTTTCATCTCTCCAGAGTTCTTTGAAATCATAACCGTTTTCTCAGTTAAATGTATTTTTATTTCTAGTCCAGGTATTTACATTTGGCTTACGTTTTCTTACTCTCTTACAATTTTCTTTATTATTCAAGTTTCCTCTACATCTGGATCTCCTTCATCACTCATAATTTTCTCTACTTCTGGAATCCCTTCTTCTTCATCCATATTTTCCTCTGCATATCGATCTCCGTCAGCTTCATTTTCAAGTTTTTCTGAATCACTTGACTCATCATTACTTGGTTCATACAGTTCGTCACATTTGCTTTCATCTTCCTCGCACATTTCTTCCGCTTCTGTACAACAGACATCCATGGAAATATCAGAAAGAAAAACTACTGTATCATCTTTATTCAATACTCCACATTCCGGTTCTTGTAAAATTTCATTAACATGTGATGCAATAAGATCAGTGTTTATAATATGAGTTGATACACCACCAATGAATGAGCTTCCATTACTTTTTCTAATAGAACGACAGAAAATCCTTCAAAGTAAGTTCTTTTTATGTAATGAGTTGAGACAAGTTTTGTAAATTATTTTAGTTTCGAGCACTTTGTTCTCTTGCGCAATCAGATGTAAATTCTCAGAGAAATCAAAGATTAATTTTGGGGATTTTTCGACGGTTCTTCTTAATCCTTAATTAGCAATTGTGCAATTTTTTGTAAAATCCATTATATAATTGGGCAACTCAATTTTTAGCCCTCTATGTGCAGTTGTTTACGAGTAAAGATATAGTGAAAATAACGTGTTTTGAAAGCTTTGGAAGCCAGTTGCAAGTTAATAATTGCACCTAGCGACCTCTATCGGTGCTCATATTTTAGAGAGTTTCATAACGAACAATGTTCCTAATGCATATCTTATATTATAAGTTTGCAGGAACGGAGATATTTATAGAAATATAGAAAAGGGACCTATTTTACTCACTAATTGTTAATTATATTTTTAGTATTTTTTCTTCCCTGCCATCTAGCCTAAAATTTGGAATACTTATTTGGAAGAATGTTGATTTGCTATGAGTCCAGACGTCTTGAAAAGCGCTTTCTTGTGGTATTTTTATATTTGAGGAGTACGTGGACGAAAAGTTATATCTGGTCGTTTATACCCACGAACAGAAGTATATTACTATTTGTGAGGCCTTTTGATTCCATTTCCATGATAAATTGAAGTATCTAATAATCAAAGCATATATACAACTTTAAAAGCTTACCTTACAATCTTAAATGAACCTTTAGCTGGCTCTATACAAGTGTCCCTCACCGAATAAATGAAGTATATGAAAAATTCAGATTTGAAACTCATCAACGGGAAAACAAGATATACAGTCATTAATGACGACTAAATGAATGACACAATATTTCGAGTATATGACGTATAACATTCAAGAGCTCAAAGGTTCACATCGCTCACATACTTCGTAAAAGATCAGTGAGAGTAATGTTGAGACTTCTATACCACACCGAAAATACTCGCGCAGCGATTTCAATTTATAAATAATTCCATAAAACCTAAACTCTCTTAGAGCCGAATTAATTAGTAACATCAAGGGAGGTTACATAAACTTAACGATATTTTAATGCTTTTCAAAACGTTATGTATCGAAAATTATTGGACGCAGATAAATCGTTATAAATGGAGAATCAACAAATGGTATCATTTTTGGAGTCGGATTTTGTTGGTCTGTCCATATTTTTGTTCAATAACTTGGGCGGAGTTCTATCGCAAGTCCTTGTTGTGTTCTATAGTGATGGATAACTTCTATGTAAATTAAGTAGTCTTGACGTCAAAGAATATGCTGATGTTCTGCTCATTACTGTAAAAACTAGACAAGAGGTTAGGATATCTGTTGATCCTAACTTTCGGTTCTGAGACCCATCGTGACCTACGCGTCATGGTGGGGAAAATTGGAAAAAGATTGACACCAAGAGAGCTGCAGATATTGCCTGTTTAAGGATTACAGAGGCATTGTGTTCCATTCCCGCTACAGTCATGGGAGCTATGCTAGATTTGTATATGTGTAGGGAAGGAGGCTACACTTAGTGTCCTTATGTTGCAGTAGGTGCTCAAGTTAAAAAAAGGCGAGCTAACTCATTTAAAAATTTTAGAGCTACCCCAACTGGTGGAGTCCATGAACTCCAATTAGATTGGGACTGAATCAGTAAGTTTAATTATGACGAAACCTACTGGCTTATTGTCAACCAAGCGGGACTTCTAGAAAGCACTCCAGCCATCATCCAGGTAGAAATTTATGCCATAAACAAAGACAAAGTTAGCCGGGCAGCCTTAAAGACTCTCAGGTCTTACACCAAAATAGCCTGGGATTCCAAACGACTTAAAACAAATGACAAAAAAACCTCAAGATTATCTCGATGTGAATGCTAATACACGAGGGAATGGAAGGTAATAAATAAGGTGCTGAAGGCCCATTTCTAAGTCCCGAATCATTTTGTGCCTTAGGGACCTAGAATGAAAAGGTGAGAAAAATGGGAAAAAGAACAGAAAAAATTACACTGGAGGGTTACTCCCGACAAAAGATAAGCAAAGAAGTTCATAACTTATTCGACGAAGAATGCCACAATGCTTCTAGCTCAAAGAGGTTGATGGCAGCCTTTCTAATAGACCACTGCCTCTTAGAATTCCATATTAAGAACATGAACAAGGCAGAAACTGATAAATTGGGGTAGTAAATTTCCTAAACAGAGATTGTGAAACATATACTTTGCGAATGCAAGATATTAATCCACATTAGGTCACAGTACTTGAAAAAAGCTAAATTGACGCTTGAAAACATAAGGAAATTAGTTCTCAATAAAATCACAAAATTTGTATACATTTGGAAATCCTAGGTAAAACTGATTGTAAGATAATAAAATATTTATTACGTCAGGTTGAAGTAAGGCTAGAGAGTCAAGTGACTCTTTAATCAATTTTTAATCCACAATCTACACACTTTTATTGTATACCTAAAAACATTTCTGCCAAAATAAATTTTTGTAAAGAATTCGGACACTATTTATTCTCTCCGGACTGGTCTAAAATATATACCAGTATTAATAATACACAAAGTATAATGATAATATCATTTTGCACGATTAACATACGCATCGCAATACGTCGCATGAATACAATTATTTCCTATACCATGATAGGCACTTTTTATACCAATTATTACTATTGTACGCAATTCGTACACTCATGTATATGTATGTAATTATTATATAAAATATAAAATATTGTATAAAAAGAATACGCTGTAGTAGTACTCACCTAACCCATTGTTTTGCATTGAATTTTCAGTTTATACAAAGTAACACTTTTCTCATGTTCCCTCGATATTTCATGCACCAGAATTTATTTGCTATTTGCTATTTCACAGTCGTAGAATATGGGAAACTGCGTAGGCTAACATGAATAGACGAAATATATCCTTTCATACCCTGTTTGAGTTCAAATTTATTAGACTCATCGCTGATATTACGATCGATGAAAGGAGTAAGTATATAGATGATGGTGTGTGTTAGCTTAGATGTCAATCATGGAAAAGTTTCTTCTGGAAAAAAGTGAGGATGCCGAATTTAATGTACTTCTTTTTTAGTCAATATCAGCTTTTATTATATGTGAAAAATATCCCGAAGTTGATCGGAATAGCATTTTTTTTAAATTGTTGTAAAAGCAGAAACAGCACTCCGCTTGGAATTTAGTAAAAGTATTAGTTCACGTTTATTTGAAATTAGACATTATTTGTATTTTATTTACGTTACATAGATTTCTATATTTAATTTATGTTCAGATATTTCAAAATGATTTCCTTAATTAGTCTATTTTCTAAAAATAATCTTCGGTGATTTTCGAGATCTGGAAGCAATTTAAAATAATTCTGGTAACTTGGCTGCCATATTTTAAATAAATATACATGGTCCAAATTACTGACATACATGGGTAGTATAAGAGGTTTCCAATATGAGAAATATGTTTTCAGCCCGACAGGTTTTAATTGTAGGCAAAGTAGCGGTGGAGAGTCTTAATTAATTTATTGTTACAAAAGACATACAAATAAATTAAAGAGCCTTTAAATTATCCCTAATTATTTCACCTTTTTCTAGTGGCCTCTTATGTAGTTTATTCAAAGTAAAAAAAAATATTCTCTGCTTTGAATTTTTAACTTTTAACATCAATCTCGTCATCACAGAGTCCTCACGTTTATATATCAAATATCATGTGAATTTGCAAAAGTGTTACAAATATCACAGTCCTACTGGATTCTCCATTTTGAATTATTATCTTCTGATATCAGGTTCAGTGTTAGCTACGTTAAGAATGTGATTTCAAAGAAATCTCTTAAGCCACTCCAGATTAATGTATGAACAAATATAAAAAATCATACGTACTGGTCGAAATGGGCATTTCCTCCTTTAAAAAAAATCGGTAAAGGTCTTTACACAGAACTTCCCTCGTTATTTGTCACTCTAAAAAATTAATAATTACGAAATGACATTGAGAATAATAATCGGAATATAGTTATTGCTATTATTACAAAGAAAACTTGATAAGTTTTGGTAAAAAAAATATACAGATTGCTCATCCAACAGCAAAAGCTCAATACTAAATAACAGGTGCCACATATGGCAGGCCTGCGCAAATACCTTTACAAATGTCCACCATGACTGAATTATTTCTTGGGATGACCACCCTGTACATTTTTAAATAAAAGTATAATAGGTGTATATGTCAGATATTATTGCCATCCGTCACATCAATCCAACATTCGCGCATTGGAGTGGAAGTATAGTGGTGGTTAAAAAATTTCATTTTTATTTTAATTTTTCAAAAATGTAAAAAAAAAAATAAAATTTTTTCTTCTGAAATAGGTTTAAAATGTCAAACGTAGAAATTTTTAATTTAAGCAAAAAGGAAAGTTTCCGTCTATTCTATAATAGTGGTAAAAGAAGTTTAAGATTTAAAAATTACTTATTTTTTTGAAATAGGTTTAGAATGTCATGAAACGTGAAACTTTTAAATTTGAGTAAAAAAAGTTTCCATCTATTCTAGTGTTAATTTTTTCTCCAAACTGGTAACAAAATGTTGCAAAAATTTTTTTTCCGAAATTGGTTTGGAATGTCATGAAACGTGGAAATTTTAAATTTGAGCAAACCAAATTTTTCGTCTATTCTATAGTAGTGATAAATAGATTAAAAATGTTTTCAAATTTTTTTAAAAAATTTTCAAAAACATTTTTAAATTTGTTTGAATAGTTTTAGAATGCCATGGAAACGTGGATAGTTTAAATCTGAACAAAGAAAAAAAATTCTATCTTAGTGGTAAATTTTTTTAAAAATAGTAAACAAAATTTCTAATTTTTCTTTTAAATAGATTTAGAACGCTATGAAACGTGGAAATTTTAAATTTGAAGAAATAAAAAAAAAAAAATCCGTCTATTTTAGTGGTAAAAATCGGTAAAGGTATTTACACAGAACTTCCCTCGTTATTTGTGCATGGCGATCACTAAAAAAATATTAAATACGAAATGACATTGAGAATAATAATGGAAATATAGTTATTGTAATTATTACAAAGAAATCCTGATAACTTTTGCTCAAAAAAATAGTGCTCATCCAACAGCAAAAGTTCAATATTAAATAACAGGTCTCCCATAAATTATTTCTTGGGATGAATACCCTGTATATTTTCCAATAAAAGTATAATAGCATATGTCAAATAGTATTGCCATTAGACAGTTCCACATTCACGCAGTGAAGTGGAAGTATAGTGGTGGTTAAAAATTTATTTTTTTTCTGAAATTTTTCAAAACTGTTGGTTAAAAATGTTCACTCCTTTTTCTTGTGCAATAGGTTCAGAATGTCATGAAACAAGGAAAGTTTAAATTTGAGCAAAGAAAAAAAAATTCCATCTGTTTTAGTGGTTAAAAATTTTTCAAAAATGTGTGAAAAAAATTTTCAAATTTTTTTTTTCTGAAATAGGTTTAGAATGTCATGAAACGTGAAAATTTTAAATTTCAGCAAAAGCAAAAAAAATCATCTATTCTATAGTAAGTAGTGAAATAGATTTTATCATTTTTTTTTTGTTTGAATAGGTTTAGAATTCTATGGAAACGTTGAAATTTTAAATTTGAAAAAAGAAAAAAAAATAATTTTTTTGAAATTTTTCCAAACTCTTGGTTAAAAAATTTTCAAAATTTTTTCTTCTGAAATGGGTTTAGAATGTCATGAAACGTGTATATTTTAAATTTGAGCAAAAAAAAATTTTCCATATCTAGTGGTAATTTTTTTTCCAAAATGGTAAAAAAATGTTGCAAGTTTTTTTTCCAAAATAGGTTTGGAATGTCATGAAGCGTGGAAATTTTAAATTTGAGCAAACAAAATATTTTCTTCTATTCTATTCGTAATCTACTTAGTGATGAATACATAAATTTTTTCAAGAAAATTTTTCGGAAAAATTTTTAAATTTGTTTCAATACGTTTAGAATGCCATGGAAACGTGGAAATTTTAAATTTGAACAAAAAAAAAATTCCACCTATTTTGGTGGTAAAAATTTTTTCAAAAATGTTGGTGAAAAAAATTTTCAATTTTCAAAAATTTTTTTTTTGAAATACGTTTAGAATGCCATGAAACGTGAAAATTTTAAATTTGAATTAAGAAAAAAATTCTCATATTTTAGTGGTAAAAATTTTTTCAAAAATGTTGGTGAAAAAAATTTTCAATTTTTTTTTTCTGAAATAGGTTTAGCGCGTAATGAAACGTGGCAATTTTAAATTTGAGCAAAAAAAAAATTTTTTCATCTTGGTAAAATTTTTTTCAAAAATGTTGCAAAAAAAATTTTCAAAAAATTTTTTTTTCTGAAATAAGTTTAGCGCGTCATGAAACGTGGAAATTTTAAATTTGAGCAAAAAAAAAATTTTTTCACTATTTATTCCGTTTAGACGGTCCACCCTGTATATTTTCCAGTGAAATTTCTACCATGTCTTCGCTGACAGTAGCGTCAACTATCTACCAAATTTGACTGCTATCCTTCAAGTAGTTTTTTAGTAAATGCACCAACAGACAGACAGACAGACAGACAGACAGACAGACTGACAGACAGACTGACGGAATTGAAAAACCTATATTTTCGTAATCTACATGTTCTGAAACGTCAGTATCCGAAAAAATCTCGGAGGGTGATTTTTTTCTCGATACTTCCCTTCGGTATGCGAGGGAAGTAAAAAAAAATTCAAAAATGTTGGTAAAAAAAATTTCAAAACATTTTCAAATTTTTTTTTTTCTGAATCAGGCTTAGAATGCCATGAAACGTGGAAATTTTAAATTTGAAGAAAAAAAAATTATCATTTTAGTACAAAAAATTTTTTCAAAAATGGTAAAAAAAAATTAATTTTTTTTTTACATAGTTTTAGAATGCCATGAAACGTAGAAATTTTAAATTTGAGCAAAAATAATGTTTTCATCTTGGTAAAAAAATTTTCAAAAATTTTTTTTTTACAGAAATAGGTTTAGCGTGTCATGAAACGTGGAAATTTTAAATTTGAACAAAAAACTTTTTTTTCTATCTTGGTAAAATTTTTTTCAAAAATGGTGAAAAAATATTTCCAAAATTTTTTTTTCCCGAAATAGGATTGGCGCGTCATGAAACGTGAAAATTTTAAATTTGAGCGAAAAAAAAATTTGTTCACTATTTATTCCGTTTAGGCGGTCCACCCTGTATATTTTCCAGTGAAATTTCTACCATTTCTGCGCTGACAGTAGCGTCAACTACCTGCCAAATTTCACTGCTCTCCGTCAAGTAGTTTTTTAGTAAATGCACCAACAGACAGACAGACTGACTGACGGAATTGAAAACCTATATTTTCGTAATCTACGTTTTCTGAAACGTCAGAATCCGTAAAAATCTCGGAGGGTGATTTTTTCTCGAATACAATACTTCCCTTCGGTATGCGAGGGAAGTAAAAATTGAACTTGGCAAAAATAAAACACCTTTGCTTATCGTACTTCAGCTCTAACTGTCGACATTTCAGCAATATTAGATGTTCCTCAAGGTTCCCTACTTCGGCCATTATTATTTAACTTCTTTATGAATGATGTTACCATCGAGATAGGAGCAAGTAAATCAGTTTCTGACGTGCCTTAGCTGAATTATGAAAAAGTAGTTATTGAAAGAAATTGGGAATAAAAAAAATTGCTTGATTTTGTTTAAGTTTACTTATCATAACTAACTCTGGTTTTTGGACAATTAATCAACATCAAATGCTTGCCACGTTTCTGAGCTTTGCTCCTTTACTGTCGAGCTCTGCTTATAAAAGGGGTATCGCAACTGAAGCATACGTCGCAAAATGTTAGTATAATATGCTGATGACCTAAACATTTGCCATTACTAGACCGATTTATAAAAGAAACCTGTGCTTATGTAATTCTGGTACATTGCGAGTAACTTGTGGGTAAGTTTGCAATGTAATTCAATGACATACCCTTATGTGCAGAATCCAATTACATTTATCTAGCTAATCGATATTGAAGACTTGAAGATACCTGACAACAAGTTTCATCTCAATCTGTTAAAAAATGAAGAAATGGTAGCCACAAAGTGATTTCGTTGACACCCAGTGTGCTTATCTTTCACATGTTTCAGTAATAATTTTTTTTTTACTGGCAACTGAAGTATTCAATTAACCCTCTAATAACGGTATATGTTACTATGTTTCACTAGCTGATGATTACGGTGTTATACTTTGGAGTAATTGGTCCAGTTTCATAAAAAAAAATTAGAATCCAGAGAAAGGTATCAGTGTTTTAATTAATATGTAAATCATAAACCTGTTGTCCATTCGTTCTTAGTTACATGATTACACCTTTACCTTCAGTATTTATTCATTACATTCTTATTATTCACAAAGTATTTTCAGATGTTTCGTGATCCATGAATTAGCCTAATTGGCCTTTATTTACTGTATAGCACGTCCGGCGGCATTTTGGCACTTGTCGCGGTTACCTGTTAGGTGCACAGTCTCATAAGGCACTTTCCCACTAGCTACGTAGTTGAGTGGAAGTACAGGAATCTAAAAAAATATTTTCTTTTTGTCGAAATATGAAATTTTAGTCAAAGAAAAATGTCTGTCTGTATATTTGTAACTTATAGTGCTCACGGTTTCTTCGGAACGGTTTAAGATATTGACTTGAAATTAGGTACATATATGTATTATAAGGAGATCTGGAACTGGACTATATTTTGGACTTATTCAGTTGAACGGTTGAGGATTAAATAGAGGAGAATTAGTAAAGCAAGTTAGTAAGAGTTCAGAAACTTGGCATTTGGTGTGTTTAAGAAGTCAAAGTCAATTTTTTTATAACATTTTTGGTATTGGCGACTCCCATTACTAACTTAGGCCAGACAATTTCAAATGCAAATATAGTATCAAGACGTTTTTATTTAAAGAGACTTGGATGAGCAATCTGAAAGTAGTGATTCCTTAGGTAGCAATTCTATTATTATATTTTTTTTATGGCTTATACAAAACAATTTATGATTGTAAAAGTACCAGATAAATCATGTTTTATTCCATTTTATAAGGCAGCGCCTGTCTGAAACTTCTACTCCTTTTTACCTTGCTGACAGGTCAAATTTCATAATTTAAACTTTTAAGTTGTTTGGAAAATAATGGTCTGTGACTTACGTGTTTGCTTAACTAGACAAATTACTTTAATAATACGTCTAGACAGACTAACGTCCCATCATCTTATTTGGATACGTTAACAATAATAAGCGTATTTCGATCGATCGTCATAATGTTATAAAAAGAATAAAAGATATTGATTGTCCGTCCTCAAACAACTCATCCTTAATCCAATTAAGTTGAGTGCACAATAATTTCAGAGTTGGAAATACGTAAGTGCTTTATTTAAATAACCCTAAATAACAGTTTTCGTGATTAGAAAATTTTATACTAGTCCTGGGGCTGACTGCGCGTAGAGGTGCAAATCACCGCAGGGGAGAGAATTATTTCTGAAGTAAGATTTACGCTCACATCGCACTGCCGTCGACGTTCCAGGTGAAACACAAGCAGAGTATAGCATGTGAACCGCTTTAAAAAGTACAAAACATAATCGTGGGTATAATATCTTCGCAGTTTTTTGTAAATAATATTAGTTTTAGATATTTTTAGTTTAATTGCAAAACGAAACAAAAAATATTATGTAAGAAAAATTCTTTTTATTTAAAAATTTATAATTTTTTATTTATTGATCAATTTAGTTCAAAGCAATGGGGTTCGTCCTCTAGCTAACACTAACTTACTGTCCAAATTTCAATAGAATCGGTCTTATCGTGCTTATAAAAAAACGTGACGGACGGACAGATGGACGGGCGGGCAGACAGACATATGGACGGACGGACATTTTGAAAGTTGTTCAGAATTCGATCACCAACACTGTGAGATGAAAATTTTTTCTCTACGAGCAATATTACCGGTTTTAGAAATGTGCCGATCGAATGCAATATACTCTTCGTTTTATATTTGCGGAGAGTATAATAAATACGAGTAAGAAGTGTTATATGAACAGAAATTCAATAAGTGGGTTTCTATAGATCTAGTATTATATAGTTTACCTCTTAAGAATTTCATTTTAACGGCTAGCTTTTTCATATGTAATAAAAGTTACATAAAAATAATAATTTAAAAAAACTAAAAAAACACGCTTTAATAGCAAGCCGAACTAAAAATTAAAAAATTATACAATACAATACAAAAAAGCGTGAGGTGCTTATTACTATGAAATATTTATACCAGTTGATATCAAGCACCCCACGCTTTTTTATATTGTATTGTATTATTGTACTGTATTATTTTTTACTTTTTAGTTCGGTTTGCTATTAAAGCGTGTTTTTTTAGTTTTTTAAACTATTATTTATTTTTTATTTTTTAGTCTTAAAAACTTGGACCAGATAATTCTAATCTGGAACCTCTATAACCTACAGATACCGATTTTCAGTCGAATCCGACGATATAATTGATAAAACCTATCCGCTATGTTGACGCAGCCATTTTGAATTTTTAAGTTTTGATGGCATTTGTTTTCTACTTGTCAAGCCCTTTCCTTTGATAGCCATATCACGGGGGTTGTAAAGAAAATGATAATCCGACCATTTTAAACATATTATAAAATTGAGTACACTATATTGTATTGTCATCGGAGGTACAAACAATTGCCAAGTTTCATGGTGATACAGCAATTAAAAGTGAGTGAAAATTACGTTGAAATATTCCATTCCATTGATAGATTGATAGATACAGGTGAAGCTTGTAAAAAGCGTGTTAATGAAAGACAAGTTCACCAAAGTCTACGAAAGCGTAGACATATTATGTTTACAACCTCGGAATTTACAATTATATGTAGATGTTCATAATTGTTAAATCAGAATTCACAAGTGTAAGACCGAATTCACAATATCTCAGAATTAACCATTTTAATTCAAAATTTAAAGACAATGATGAAGCAGTTTCCAAAGACACTAACTATTAAAGACTATATTCAATACAATCAACGAGCGTCAACCATTTTGGCATTATCTGGACTAAGACTAAATAGTCCAGTCAATAGGGCACTAAAATGACTTGTCTCTAACTTGAGTGCTAGTGAATGGATTTTGATGAAACTTTGTGTAATGTGTTTGTAATGACGTTAATTAAAAGTTAGAACAAAGATTATAGTAGGAAATTATTGGAAGGGGTAGAAAACACTCCTTTTGTCACTGGTTCCGTAACTTAAAGAATTAGGTCAAAAATGAAAAAAGAAAACAATATATTTATCTTTTTTTGCCCATAGTATGTTTTTACTCTTGTAATTTTTTTCGAGAAATGAGTATTTTTCGAGATATGGCCACTCCAAAATTTCTAAAAGTGGGGGAGGGGGATGTAAAAGTTGAAAAAAAATTCATAGATTTCGTAATTCTTGCAACCATCGGGGGGCATTGGAAATGATAACACCATGCATAAAACATAAACAGCTACGATCCACTCTCGGTTGTGACACCGCCGTATTTCAATCTTAAATGAAAACTAATAAGTTGACCCCCTGTGATATATGCAACCCATATTACATTTTCATATATTAGCCGTTGCATATACAGTCTCTCTCGACCGCGACATCGCTGTGTTTTGACCTTGAACGAAAACTGGTAACTCGACCCCTATATACGGACATAAACGTTTCCAATGTTAAAATCTGAATTCAGGTGAATGAATCATCGAAATACATGACTTTTTATTTGCAACTCTTCCGCAAAATGCTTTTTCAACGAGTTTTTCCGGAAAAATATGAAAAACTACCCCTTTCTTTGACAATGTAGCACTTTAAAAACATGCAATTTAAAAATTTTTAAAAATTCAGACTGCATTGCATTGAGGCATTCTAAATATTTTTATTTCTTAGAATTTTCTTGTAACTTGCTAATTTTTCGAGTTAAGGCAATTTTTCACGATAAATAATATACTTACTACATTCTTTGCACATTTTCAATTAAAAAATACATGAAAATTCGAAAACTGAGGGTGAATTATATAAATTATTACAAAAAAGTGTGAAAGCTATATAGTTATACCACTTTTGAAGGTTCAATATAGTTTTTAAATTGAAAATGTGCAAAAAATGTAGTACATTATTTAACGTGAATCTCTGCCAGTAACTCAAAACTAGCAAGTTACAAGAAAATTTAAAGAGACAAAAAAATTTTAGAAGGCCTCCAATACAAATTTTTAAATTGCGTATTTTTAAAGCGCTACAATTTCAAAGAAAGGGCGAAAACGCACGTTACGGAACAGTTGCAATTAAAAAAAACTTGTATTTCGATGATATATTCACCTCAATTTTTTCAGATTTTTTCTCAACTTTTACATTTCCCCTTCCCCACAAGAGTAAAAACATCTTATTTTGGGCCAAAAAAGAAAAACATATGTTTTTTTTTTTCATTCTTGACCTAATTCTACAAGTTACTGAACCCGTGATAAAAGGAGTGTTCGCTAACCCTTCTGATCATTTCTACTCTAATATTTTTTTCAACTTTTTTATTAACGTCATTACAAACACATGGCACAAGGTTTCATCAAAATCCATTCACTAGCACTCAAATTAGGGATGCACTAAAAGTAAATTAAACAATGCATCCTTTATTTATACCAGATCAATGTCATGGTTCCACCCAATCCACTAACCAATAAAGCGGACTACTACTACCTCACTATCCACTATTTACACTATTTTATACATTGCAATTGTTTAGTTTTCAGAAGCATATAGCTGTCTACTATTTATCATTTTTTAATTAACTTTAAGTTTTTAACACTGTCGTAAAACTGTTATCAATATGATCACCGGCACTGGGCATTTTAGTTCATCTGTATTTGAAATGTTCATTTTAAATTTTTGTTTGTCCCATATTCTTCAAATTATTATGCCTACTACTCATTTCACTAGTCCAAGGGCATTCGCTTTAAACGTAACGTTCTGTTGTAATACGCTAGTATTTAAGCGAACAGAAAAATCTCACATCTTTGATAAGTAAATAAATTGATTATGTGAACGACAACATTCGTCATTACAACTATACCAGAGCACCATTTTGTTATATTACACGTTTAGAATGACTACGAATCTTAAGATCCACGGTTTGATCCATGAGCCTTCTCAGCTTTTTTCAACAAATATAAACTTAATATTTGGAAAAAAAAAATTGTACTACAATATGATGTTTAAGTCTGGATTCACGGCACTAGATGGCAATAGGTACTTAAAAATTAAAAATTTCCGGGCTGGATGCACGGATGGAAGCTCTGACGATAGTGCGATAGTCTAGAGAGCACTAGGTGGCGCCTGGTGATCAATTCGGAGATTTCATAGAACTGAGGTTATACTGTGCGAGAATAATTACAGAGGCCACAAAGCGAACATGAATCCTTGGTATGGGCTCCTGAGATGAAGATATCAAGTTCTACGGAGGCCCCACTGTCAAGGGTGAAATGGAGCCCAGCAAGGCCCTATGAAGGCCACAGCGAAGTCCTACAGGGGCCATGGCGAAGACCTACGGGTCAACGACCGAGTTCTACGGGGACCCCATTATGGGGGTGATATGGAGCCCAACGAATCCCAATGAAGGCTACGAAGGAACCTTAGGCGGGTCCATTCTGGGAGGCGGAGGCCTCTCTAAAGTGCCGCAATACCACATTTTCATCTTCTGGATCCGATCATCACCGACGAAAGTCAAAGTTAGTGGGATAAATCTCATGTACACATATTTTTAATTTAATTATATCGCCAGAGGCGCGACATCTGTTTGCGAATCGATAAACTTGAGACACGAGAGACACAGAGAGAGAGAGAGAGTTGGGAAAGATTTGCCAATGCCGCATATAATTTCTGATGCCAGGCGATCGACTCGTCACTAATGTCAATATATTTTTACCTCTTTTAATAAATTAATGGAAAAATATATTATTATACATTATTCTTATACGATACTGCATTTAAAATAAATGTAAAGTATTTTAAGATATTCGCACCAAGTATTACAAAGAGTGCGACGTTGCCACGTCTACTACTCATGTCCTCCATTCAATAATTTCAATAATTTTCAGGTAGCTGCCATTACGATATGTTACGGTGAATCATCTCGATATTTATACACGAGCTTTGTCAGGAATTAATTTAAATTTGCTTCGTTTTTGAGATCATTCTTAAATAAGGATTAGTCGTAGGAAGAAAAATAGTGTCACGACATCAATTCAATTATTTCGCATGGCGTTGAATAGCGAAATTTTGAATGTCGATAGAAATTGCGAACTTTGAGCGAATGAATCTAGGAAGAGGAACGGTAAATCTAGTTCAAATTTTTTCAGAGTGTTTATTGAAATCTCAGTTAAATTTGCAGCAAGTTTCATGAATTTCTTGAATAATGTGAATTGCGATATAACTACCTTAAGAAATAAAATCCTGTACTATAAAGCGTAAGGGGCGTAGCTACGCGTTGCTATGGTCGTATCTTCGTTAATATGTAATATCATTAATTCTGGTCCCAGTTGATAGAGAATTATCCATTTATAAATGTATTGATAAATTTCAATTCAAAAATTAGTCGGTGGTGGGGGAAAATATGTTTCCTCTAAATATACAACGGTAGTCGCATAGACACGGTAGCTCAGTCGGCTAAGCGTCTTAGTGGCGAGCGCTCATGGTTAGACTGTCTAACGTGTAATGGATTCGATCCCCAACACCAGCACTGGCAATGTTGGTGGTTAGGTAATGGATGTTGTCTGCGTTTTTTTAAATGTGTAACATCCTACCGGACAGCCTATGAGAGGCTTTGGATTTGCGGGTTGTCTACTATGTGTGGTGTTTATTATGTTTATGTTATGTTTTATATTATTTCTGTGAGCGTGGAGGATGTTTGAGTAAACCTGACGCGAGACACTACCATGTCTCTTGATTTCAGAATACAATTTTCAATTATCACTAATAGCGACGTAGACATATTATTATACTCAAAACTATGAGCAACGTATATAACTTTTTTATAACCGTAAAGATTGCACTTCATTGACTCTACTAAGTTCAATAATGTAAATACATTATGCAAATTCAAGAAATTTTTATTCCTTGTAAACCCATAATAGTTGACTTTCAATAATTTCCTTCCTGTAATTACTTGCATACGACCGCGTGGTGAGCCCTGCAGTTAATACCATGTGGAGTGAATTATCTCGAAAATATTAAATTAAATTAAACTTTAGTCCGATAATCCAGTAAATTAAATTGCAGAGTTTCTAAAATTGCAAGATAAAACAATGGTTCGAGCAGAAACCTAGATAAAGTGGATAAAATTCTATCCTGACCTGAAAATTAAATGGGATGTACACAAATGTACTGCTTTAAAAATTTCTAATTTAACGTTCATTTAACTGCAACGACTGCTCTCGAAATAATTAGCCGCGCATTAGACGATAATCCTATAATTTTCTAGTAATAACTTTTTCGCAAGTACGAATTCTAATTGGATTTTAACATAATTATACCTGGAAATAATTAATGTCTGACTACCTGAGAAATTACTCGAGAAAACTCCGTAGATATAAGTTTATGTATATCTTTCTTATTACCATTTCCATTTCCTCATTTTAACTACTATAGTGCTTAAAGTTATGTAAGTAGAATGTATACGTTTTATGATTACACTCATGTCGTTATAGTTGTATATGAAAGTAAACCATATTCGAAGTTTCCGCACGATAAAAATTTGCAACTTGTAAATTCTAAATAAAGTAAATTCTGTTATATCTTAAACGTACACAGTAATTTAGTAGTCAAACTTAGCTCCCATAAACATGAATAAGGACTTCTCTTGTTGCATGTGTTTTATTGTTTTAATTTGTCTTCAATGTAACGATACCTGCAATAAGTTTTGTATTACACTTGTCGCGAGAAATTCGTGGATATATAGTTACATATAATCCAGTTAAAATAGACAGAAAATAGACGTATGGAAAATATTGATTCTTCTCCATACATAATTGATTGACAAGTATAGATATTTAAGTTTTGTAAAAATTACACGGAATAATAGAAGAGTACAGTTATCCTGTCTTCCTCCAATATCTGCTGCTGCTTATCAACATTTATATCATGACTACTATCAAATTCAAATATGGCTATGCAACGAATTGGACCCAGACTGGGGATGGAAATTAATAGAAAATAGTGTGGAGCCAATTCAAACTTTTCTCCCGCCTGCTCCAAAAAACGTCTTAATACTATTTTTTGTAAACGCAAGAAGAGTTGGCTGTAAAAAGTCAGATTACCTTGATCACCAGTATGTACTAATTGCCAAAGCCAGTCTTGCTCCAAAGTTAAATCACATACAACAGATGAGAATACTTATGATGTTAATGAGGAGATAACTGATCTATCTTTCTTCTTACAACAATATTCAGAAATCCAGCAAGGAGAGGAAGAAGAAGGTGAAGAAGAAGAAAGCTAAGAAGAAGACATGACTGTTGAAGTGGAATTCGAAGATTATCAATCATGCGACGATTTTGTAAAGTCAATAATAATCCGTTCCACTTTAATAACTACCATAATATTGCCATTTTTTTAATCAATAGGAAACTGTCTGATCAGACTTGCTTAATCATAATCGATCGTGGATTATGCCTACTGGGGAAATCACGTTAAAAAAATGCGTCAAGTGCACTACCTTATAGGTGACGCGGAAATGTGTGACTCTTGACATTTTATTTGTAATAGTGTATTTAAGGTGTGTACAATTTTCAGCTCTATGTGAATTAATGCAAAGTTGAATGCTATTATGACAGTATTATAGAACTTTTTTTAACGTATATCTCGCGATAAACCTTTAGGTCTGGTCATCAATATTGCTAATATGATGTTATTTGGTTCAATTGACAATATCTAACTCATCTTTGTACCATCT
This sequence comes from Stenurella melanura, assembly GCA_963583905.1. Taxonomy (NCBI): domain Eukaryota; kingdom Metazoa; phylum Arthropoda; class Insecta; order Coleoptera; family Cerambycidae; genus Stenurella; species Stenurella melanura. The sequence goes on from OY757309.1 coordinate 243,450,161, forward strand.
GTGTAACTACCCGCACCACCCATCCACTTATTGGGCTATGGCCCTTCCCCGGTCAAATCACATATCTACTTGCCTCGCTTTAGTATATTTTAATAAAATCTGGTTTTTTGATATTTACTTACTTATATTTTGTTATTTAAATTTTAGTCAAGGTATGTCCACCATCGACTGTTGGTTAGTTGCTTAATGAGCACACTATCTTAGCTTTACTATCAGGTCATGGTCATTAGAAAATTGTATTGCTATCAGTTTTACATATGCATGCAAAATTTCAAGGCAATAGATCAAGTGTATTTGATTCAAACTTGCAAGATTTGACCTAAACTTACCGACAAACATGTAAGGTTGAATAAAAGCTTGTAGAAAATTACAAATTATTGGCGATACAATGTTTAATTCAACTGGACTTATAAAAAGAATGTAATATTTGTTAACTTGCAAAATATAGGAACCATCTAAAATGGTCTTTTTTGTATTGCGTAAGAAATTTAATGTAATAATACATAAATCTAAACGAAAGGTAGTGAAATTATACCTTTTATCGAACAAAATATTTATTTGCACGCCTTTAAAATTTTATTCGTTTATATTTTAAGTGCGTCGCCTTGATGAATTGGGGTGTAAATAGGGGTAAATAGTAGTAAGTAACCTAGTAAGAGTCCAGGAACTTGCTGTATATATTAGAAGCCAAAGTCTAAAATTTTTACGACATCTCAGAAATCCTCGTTCCCAACCTATAGCCAAATTTATATTTGTCGAATGTAGTGTTTGTTGTCTACGTTTACCAAAGCAGAGTTTTCTTCATGCAGTCGGTAAATAATAAAAACCAAAAGCCTGAATGTTCCATCTTCTATTATAGAGCCAACGATTCCTAATATTAAAAAAAAATTCACAAGTTCCTTAATGAAGAGCTCGTAGCTCATTTTGAGTTTTTGCATATTTAGGCTTAGACCTTTTTAGGTTCTTTAGGAAAACTTATTTTATTACACTTTAGGCTCAAAGTGGCGAAAGTGTATTGGCACACTCATGTATTTATATTTAATTTCATTTTGAATCGTAGATTATTCCTTTACGTTTCTAGTAACTGTCATTTACACCCTGTAAATTAATACAGGATCAACAGAGACATCATTGTATGGCAAGTTTTTACGCTGGTTACTTTACTTTCTTTTAACATCAGAGATAGTAACCAATTACTGATAGATGTTAGTTAAGCAACTTCTTAAAAAGTAATTTGTTACTTTTTCTTGACAACTGCTCGTTATTGTTGTTATTTCTTTTAGTTGCCTTTCTATTTTTTTCGTCTTCTATACACTGTTTTCGTAAATTTATATCTTTTGTATTCACCTAGGCATGGTTCTACTTTACGTCCTAAGAGACAGCCCAATTGCCCTCATGTTTTTAGTTTTTCAATCTAAAACAATTAATTTGTCCGATATACAGGTCTGTTCATAAATGCATTTCTTTTACACTAAGTCTAATAACAGTATAATTAAATTAACTATAATTATACTATAATACAACGATGTTCGTCTTGAAAATATATATAAACATGTCCAGAAAAATTATTTTCCTTTAAAGTGCAGTAAAGGACCCCGCAGAATCCTCATAGGTGTGGGTTTTCCGTCAATTATTTTCGAACTTTAGGAAAATCTTGTCCTCAACCTCCCGCTCAACGGTCTCAATGGGCTCAAAAACCGATAGTGGGCCGTTTCCGAATAATTTGAATCCCAAAGTTCAGACATGAACGCTTATGTTTTTAAGATAAAATTCAGTTCTCTTCCTTTTATTAAGATGCATGCATTCAACCCCTTACCTAGAGTTTTTATGACCCGCTGAACCTCCGATTCACGATAACAACAGTTGGCAGCCCTGTTACTGATTACTTTTAACGCTAAAATGGGCCCAGATGGCCCGTTCTTATGTTTAGTATTTTTTATAAGTTTCACCTGAAGGCGCCATGCTTATTAAAACTTATATTAAGTATTGCCATAGCTTGAATTAGAAAAAAATTGACATTACAACCGACTTCATCTAAGTATGTTGCAATTATTGCATATACGATATCTTGATTTTATTACAAACAATTTTATATTGCTTATATGACGTGAGAGTGAGTACTCACTCCTCCGTAAGACATACCATCGAATGTTTCTCAAAATCATCAGTAACTAATTCTCTTTTAAAATCAATTTTGTAGCTGCTATGAATGCAAAATAGGCACCGATTGCTAATATGATTAATTCTCACAGAACAGTTTATATAACTATTTAACACCATTAAATGCCCTACTGCCTCGTGCTATAAACCCAATGAATTTGCTCAGCTTTACGCACTATTGTCTTGATAAAAATATCAGGATGCGCCAAAGTTGTACCGTCCAGAGTATAATTGAAAAGTAATGTACCTACCTAGATATCTTAAATATGTTAGACATTGCATTGCACTTTTCAGAATTGAGCGGTAATTTAATTACAATGCACTAGTTAAAAGTCTTGTCCAAATGATGTCAACATTAAATGACATGACAATATCGTTAATAAATATGTAGAAGCACAGAGGACCGAGGACAGACCCTGAGGGAACTCCAGAAATTGCAAGGTAGTCAATAGACCAGAAACCCCTAAATACCTACTACATACTGTTTCGTCTGCGAAAAATAGGATAAAATTTGCGTTATAAGTGTGGAGGAAAGCTGAAATATTGTAATAATCGAATATGTTATGGCCAAGGCTGTCAAATGCTTTGGAGAAAATAAATGATATCTATCGGAGATCGAATTTGAAAAACACATATATTTTTTTCCTTATGGTAAAATTTGGCAACAACGCCATATCCTCAATCCTACACACAAATTAAAATGAATTACCCTAATCAACTAAAATAGGAAATACATTCTATGGTACAGTTTCCTACCACATTTCTGATTCGTAATATAAAAATGCAATATATTATATGTGTACAATTTTTTCAAGGAGATACTTATATAAAACTAACTTATATAATCATTTAGGCTTTAAGTGTTATACAGATTACTAATTCCGTAGGGATAAATATAGTCAGCCATATTCGTATCCATTCTCTGCTGGCTCGAATGAATTTTCTTTCAAGGTAATTGAAACACAAATTAAGCGAGATCCACCTTATTGTGTAATTAGTACACGATTATTAAACTACAAACTGCAATCCACAAATCATCCCAAATAGCTGCAATGTAATCACAAAGGAAAACCACAACACATTTGTTCCAAAGTAGGTGTAACTAACACACACTTTATGGGCGTATTGTCAGTTAAATTAGGATTTAGTATTTAAAGTCCAAATGAAATAAACCGGAAGTAAGTAGCATTGAATATTCCTATTATTCTTTTGTTTTAAATTGGTTTCTCTATTGAACTGCTATTCGTTATTAGAAAAATATCATTATGATAAAAAGAGGAAAAGAAAAATTGGGGGAATGTGATGTTTATATTGATGGTTCTTATGTCGCTTGGTATCAAAAAGAACAAATACCGAAATAATAATATTAATACCTATATTTTTATACATATTTCATAGAATAATGTCAACAGAAGAATAACATATTATTATACATTAAACATATATCAAATAACGCATTAAAGCCATAAATTGTAATGGATATATATTTCTAAGAATAAAATACTACAATGTTGGTATTGTAAAACAAATACTGTAAATTATGCTAATAAAGAAACATTTCAGTACAGTGGGTTAAGGCGGCTACAGACGTAACTGCATACTTGAACGGTATGCATGCGCAAGTTTATTGTACAAGTATACTGGAACGTGTATTATAACACTTGCACATTTTTTATAATACGCACGTTCCAGTATACTTGTACAATAAACTTGCGCATGCATACTGTTCAAGTATGTGGTTACGTCTGTAGTCGCCTTTAAAACAGACAATATAACAAAATATAAATTACACAATGAATAGGAATTACAATTATAAAAATAAGATTTATTTCATTCTAATATTTCCATGTTACATCCAAAGTACTCGTCAACAGAATAGAAGGTGTTTCCCAGTAAATAATTTTTTATAACTTTTTTGAATTTGATTAAATTGTATATTTGCTTGATGTTGTCAGGCAAGTAATTAGAAAGTTTTACAGGCAATATTGTCGGCCCATTACACACAACGGATGATTTGGCAATAGTAAATTATTTTCTAAACGTATGCTATAACTTATTTTTCTATCTGAAAAATTTGTCACTTGGGAGGTATTCTTTTTCACATGAATAACACAAGTTAATATATAAGTAGAGGGAACTGTTAGTATTTTTAAATCAACAAACAACTGTCTACAGGCATCACTCATTGTTTTTAATAATATTGTTCTTATAATCCTTTCTAGCAAACTTGTCAGAGACCAATTTTGATGAAAAGGTAAAATTAATTGTTAGCTCGCTAATTGTTTCATGAAGGGCTAGTTTTTTGCTAGGAGAAAATGACAAAAAAGTTTACTAAAATTAACCCCCGCGGACCCTTCTAGAAAACCCTTTTAAAAGGGAAAATACAGTTTTTTGCTAATATCTCGAAAAGCAATGAAAAAAATAAAATGGATAGCACCTCGTGAAAAGGGGGAAATTACACATCAAAAACGTATATAATTTTTTTTGTACGATCAAAAATGTAGGCTCCAGATTTTTTTGTTTAACGAACGAGAATGGAACTTGGCTACACAAGTATGGTTCGCGAAGGGTGCGTGGCACGGATGCGCTACACTAAATTTGTTGGAACTTTTGAACTAATTCATGAAATTAGGCTCAACAAAGTTTAAATGAAACGAGAAATATTGGCTATTGGATTATCATATTTTCAAATATAAAAATGAATCTATATGTACATATATGAAGTCGGCATATAAATAGATTTCCGATGAATTCGGTAAAAACTGTACCATTTCTACAATTTTTAAGATTCAAATCTGAAACTTTCACATATTATCTTGAAGTAATCTATAAAATGATCCGATGGATAGGTATGCCTCATAATTTTGGTAATAAAAGTTATTATCGTTTATTTTACTCCTAGTTTCACGAATTTTTGAGCAAAGAAACATTTTTCTTTTATTTTCGTAAAATAAAGAAATCTATTTATTTATTTATTTAAAATTAACGTGCCTCGACTACTTGTGGTCAATGGCACGGGTACAATGTATTTACAGGTAGGTATTCATTAAATCAGGTTATACATTTGAATATCATGTAAGAAATGTATTGTTTCCTTAAGGTTTGGCGGAGCGAGGTCTTCTCTGAGGTCACCTTTGAGGTTGTGACGTTGTCGGGCTTGGGCATGTTGAGGGCATTCTGAGAAAATGTGCTTCACTGTAAGGCGACAGTTACAATGGCTGCATAATGGTGGGTCACCGAATCCATCAGGTAGCCGTGTGTGATGCGAGTATGCCCGATTCTCAGTCTTCTTACAATTATTTTGTCTTTTCTGCTCATGTCTCGAAGTGTGTTTGCGACAATTCTAGGTTGTATCGCATACAATTTGGTGTTTGACTGGTTCCACAGATTTTGCCATTTATTTGTAATTTTTTGTTTTACCATATTTTTTAAGTGTTTATGGAGCTGCATCATTTCTACGGGCAGATTAGACTCTAAGGCTTCCTTAGCTGCTTGGTCAGCACTCTCATTGCCGACGATACCAACATGTGATGGTACCCAGATGATAGTGGTGTGGGTACCTTGGGCGGCGAGTAAATGGCAAGTCTCATGTATGCTTTGAGCGAGAGGGTTTTTGGTGTACTTATTAGTTATACTATGGATGGAAGCAAGCGAATCTGTGCAAATTGCAACCATCCCATTCGCTTCTGTTAACGTCTTAAGTGCCATTAAAATTCCGTATAATTCCCCGGTATGAACACTGCAGTGGGTGGGGAGCAGATGTCTTGCTATGGTAGAGTTTAATGTAGTAACAGAGCAGCTTACACCGTTTTCGTTTTTTTGAGGCGTCAGTATATAGGATGTTATCGAAGTATTCTGAGTTGGTAACTTCTAAGAAGGCTTGCCTAAAGATTGAATTGGAAGTTTCTTGCTTCTTATATTTACACAGAGATGTATTAATTGAGGGCAGTATTTTGATCCAAGGTGGTATGGGTGAAATGGGATTGGCAGATGTCTTGGCAAGATTTTTATCACCTAAGGGAGGTTTTAATATTTGTGGGATTGACAGAAGCCTTTTGGGGGGGTTGGATGGTACTGGTTGGTTAGAATTGAAGATACTGAAGATTGGATTGTTTGGATTAGCAGACACATTGGCAGAATATGATAAGAGAAGTTGTTCACGGCGTAGGGAGAGGGGGAGCTCATGTGACTCACAGTACAGGGAGTCAGTAGGGCTAGACCTAAAAGCGCCAAGGCAGATGCGAAGTGCAGAGTTGTGCACTGTGTTCAGATTTTTTAAATTAGATCTGCTAGCTGAAATGTATACTATGCTGCCATAATCTAATTTGGAGCGGACTAAAGCTCTGTAAATTCTCAGCAAGGTTTGTTCTTCGGCTCCCCAGTGATGGTGCGATAATGTCTTCAGAATGTTTATGCGGTTTGCACAGTTTTCTTTGACGTCTTGTATGTGTTGTTTCCAGGTAAGCTTGCTGTCAAAAGTTAGGCCTAGAAATTTGTAATGATCTACTACTGGTAGAAGTGCACCGTTTAGACTTAGATGTGGCACATGGTTACCTCTCCTTCTACTAAACTTAATAACTTTAGATTTAGAGGCAGAAAAATTAAAGCCAGAGGTGTTTGACCATTGAATCTAATAACGCGATTTAAACGCGATTTAAACCAGAGTAATAGGTGGTTAAAGTTAGTTTGAAATTTTGGAAGTGTACATATTCAAAAATAAATTTGTTAGATTATTTTCACTTATCGGATCTTTTTATACATTATTTCAAGAGTAATATGTAAAAGTTTCAAATTTTTATGTTAAAAATTATATAAATGGTAGGGCTTTTACCGATTTCATCGAAAATCTCTATACTTATGTTCCGACTTCATATATGTACTATTTTACATATATTCATTTTTATATTTGAAAATATGATAATCGAATAGCCACATGTTTCTTGTTTTATTTAAGCTTTATTGAGCTCTATTTTATTAATTAGCTCAAAAGTTACAATAAATTTAGTGTAGCGAGTCCGTGACCGCGCACGCTTCGCGAGCCATACTTATGTGTCGCCACGTTTCATTCTCGTGCGTTAAACAAAAAAATTTGGAGCCTACATTTTTTATCGTACAGAAAAATTTCATACACATTTTTGAAGTGAAACTTCCCCCTCTTTCATGTGGTGCTATCCGTTTTTTTCTTTTTTCATTATTTTGCGAGATATTAGCAAAAAATTGAATTTTTCCGTTTCAGAGGGTTTTTTATAAGAGTTCGCGGGGGAAAGTTTTGATAAACTTTTTTGAGTCACTTTCTTTTTTAACAAGGAGGCTATAATTAAGTTACTTTGCGGAAAATGACAAAAGTTCGGTTTTACTCGGATTTAATATTACAAGGAATTGGCCAAAAAAGGAGAAAACCTGGACAAAATCAGTAAAAATCTAAATTGTTTCAAACCTAAATTCACAAAAATCACAAAAATCCCAACATGGCCACTCAAGATATTGAAGGTCAAAGTTCTTGCAAATATCTCGCGTCCTATGCATCGGACGCTCATGATGTCAATGTGAAAGTTGTAGAGAATCAAATTATCTATAAGTAGTCTTTTTTTATTTTTTCCAACTCCCCTATTTTCGAGATTTTCAAGACCATAGCTTCAAAAACATGGTTTTTCGCGATTATCTTACGTCAAAAAAATCAGGCAGAAATAAAGTTAACATGAAAGTTGTAGAGAATTCAATTATCTACAAGATTTGTATTTTGCCGTTTTTCCCAAAACCTTTTAGAGATATTCAAGGTCAAAGTTTAAAAAAAATCTTATATATATAATTGGACGGTCTACAACTTTCATATTAGCTTTATTACTGTTTAATTTTTTGGCGCGAGATATATATTCGCGAAAACCCATGTTTTTGAAATTTTGACCTTGAATATGTCGAAAAGGGGGGGGTATTAGAAAATAATAAAGACAACTTGTAGATAATTTAATGCTCTACAACTTTCACATTGACCTCATGAGCATCCGATGGTAGGACGCGAGATATTTTCAAGAATCTTTTACCTTCACTAGCTATGTTGGTATTTTTGCGATTTTTGTGGATTTGGGTTTGGGACATCTCAAAGATAGTCTGTGTACAAATTTAGAATTTTACTAATTTTGTCCAGGTCAAATGCTGATGTCTCTGGCCTATAAGTTCGTTTAAAGGCGAGATTAAATTCAGGTCTGAATAGACAATAATCACATCATCTCCATTCGTTCGAATACTCACGTGTTTAAAACTGAGTTGGTCGCAAATGGGTGAATTCTCAACTAGATCCAATGGTTACAGTTAGGGTAACATTCTACTAACAAATTCTTCAAAAATTAAATTGTAGTAGGAAGCATTGACACTGATGGTAACAATTGTAATTAGTAAAATTTGGTTCACTTGAGTTTAGCTTTATGGGTTCCTATGGACTATTTTTTTGCATTATAATAGTTCAAACTTAGTGTAATGTATAAGAGTTATAGAAAACGTCCTTTATGAATGAAATCACCTAGATTTTTCGATATTCTGAAGCATCGTCATATTGCGGAAGAAATAAGCTGTCGGAGAGTGAACGTCGGACTAAAAATGGTTTATATCTACCAGGAATTTACTTCATAGTCCAGTGGAATTAGCAAAACGCCATTAGGGTTTCTTAGGAAACCGGCACGTCAGCACGATTTTTGGTATAAAGATGGGCCTTGGGAAACTAATGAAGGTATCGATGTTCCGCTTTCCGTCTTCTAGTGTTTTTCGACCGAAAATCGAAAACATCTCGAAAACGGTTCATTTGATAACAAAATGTCAAATAGAAAAAAAAAATCCTTATTAAAATTCCTACAAATTACCTGCCAATATGATATCGATTTCCCACGCCGTTTTTCCCCCATTAATGAAAAACCATTATGAGGCATTCTCTGGGAAAATGTGACCACTTTCTGCAAAATTCGGAACTACAAAAATATTGTTGCAGGGCATAAGAAGATCGCAAAGAAAGTCTCCTTTATGAATCGAGTGGCGCAATTTATAATTTTTATGTTTTATGAGTGATTCAGTGCTAAAAAGGCAAGATTCTTCAAAGAAAAAAAAAATTGACAAATTTATTTTTTATTGTTGGGGGGGAAGTATCTTATTTTTGAGCAAAAATTTAAAAAAATGTCTTAACATTTTTTCTAAAAAGTTTACCTTTTCAGTAAAACTTGGTCAAAAAATCTTCAATTTGAATACTTCGAAAATTATTAACTCCAAGATAACGCACTTTATGAAAACATTTTATAGAACAAAAATTATTTATAAGAGGTCAAAGATTGACTGAATTTTTTTAGAATTTCTTCATCAATTTTTGAAAATATCTAGCAATAAATGCAATTGATTCTATTCGTCTATCGCATTGCATCGCGATAAAACATAAAAATTATAAATTGCACTCAGACCCGTAAAGTAGACATTTTGTCCGATCTTTTCATGCCTTGTAACAATATTTTTGTAGCTGCGAATTTCGGAGAAAGTGGAGCCGCATTTTCCCAAAAAATGTCTCATGGTGGTTTCTCATTCATTGTGAAAAGAAGGTGCGGAAAATGGATATCGTACAATAGGTCATTTTGAAGGAAATTTAATAAGGAAATTCTTTTCAATTAGGCATTTTTTGATGAAATGAACCTTTCTCGAGATAGCATCGATTTTCTGCCGGAAAACACGAAAATACGTATTTTTTAGCGAAACATCGATACCTTCAATAGTACTCAAGACCCACCCACCTTTCTACCAAAAATCGTGCCGGTTTTCGTCGAAGAAATCTAATTCCCCCGAACTATCATTTTAACAATTAAAAATACAATTATTTTTACAGTTACCATTTTCAGTGACCCCAGCAAAACTGAGACTATAACCAAAACATGGATTTCCTGTTTTCAGAAATTAGTTTGTTTTTAGAGAAATACCTTTGTTAAGTAAATTTTCTTAGGCGTTCATACTTTTATCCGAAATTAAGTTCACTTTTCGATATAAAGTAGACTTTGACCTAATAATTAATTTAATTAGATGTTAAAACTTTTAATAGTCCGCTGTGCCTTCTATGCAATTTTAGCCGATGCAATTAAGTAACTTAGACTTAATTAATAATTCCGCGCAAGATATCCAGCCTGAAACTTTATTCTAAACAACATTGTTGCCGAACAACTTCAGTGTTAAGGAAAGGCGATTTCCAAGAAAATGTTCTCAGACAATTTATATCTACCTAACGGAGTATCACCCTCGCGTTTTGCACGATGAATGTGAAATGTGTTCTACATTGATGTCTTATCGGCATTCCTTGATATTCTTAGTCAGGCGTCTGGCAAATTACTCCTTTTTGTTATAAGCTTTATATGGAACGAATCTAGCAGAAAACTAACAGTATCAGTGCTACTTTCTTTCTGCTTCAATTCGTTCAAGTTTACTTATTAAGCAATTTTAAATCATTCAGCGTTTACAATTATTGCTTTATGCTTTTTAGTTTATGCACAAAATCAGCACGAGATTTAATATATCGAAAATATAACCCTTTGTTTAGAACTAATTTGTGTCGAAGTTTCCTGCATTTCCTTGGCTCTCTTTGCTTAAGATCACTCCATTGGTGACGTAGTGAGTTGCATCATTGCTTTTATTCTAAATTCTCTTAGAATCAAGAGAGAAAGTGATATCAGAGTGTATGAAGTTTAGCTCGCGCTCAATGCTAAAAATTAGAATATAAATTTTTTGATATAATTTCTATAACATGAATATTTTGTTTCATTTGGTGCATTTGAATTTTGTTTTGAATGCAAAAAATAGTTAAAATGAAAAGTACTGTAACACGAACAATCAAACTGTCCCCAAACACATGACAGCTGCACTAAATAAAGTTTGCCTCGGGGCAAGTTGATAACACTAACTTCAACAAGTGTAAAAGTTGGCACAGGGACATCAGACTGTGCTACGCTCTATCATCAGTTCTCTCTAATATCCATAGTGAACCCATGATGATACTTGTGCTGGAAGACTGACAGATTTGAGTAGCTGTAGGTGAAACTAGGTCAGAGGTGTAAATAATAATTCCAATTACAGAGGTCATAATAATAGAACTAATTTTAGCAATCATGCAAGAGCAATTATTTTGGAAATAATACGCGTAGAACATATTACATGTCAAATTTAATGAAAATGAACATTCTGGTAATAATGCAAGCAGTGATTCTCGTGAAAATTCTCAAAGTACCGCATCTGATTCATTTTTCGAGGCCCAACGAGAGACTAAAAAGTCGTCTGTTTTAACAATAAATGGCTTACATTTTGTTGAATTAAGTTATGGGAAGAATAAATTTAAATTTTTATAGACACAGGATCAATAATTAGCAATATTTTTAGTTCTATCCAGACATGAAACATTTGACTTAAAGGGAATTTCTGGGTCAACACTATCGAAAGGTACAGCATATATTTCACTACAAGTAAACAATACACAGCTATATCATCAGTTCTTACTAATCGACGACCTTGACCCTAACATGCATGGTATTTTGGGTTCAGATTTCATTTGCAAATATTCAGCTATAATAGATTACGAACAATTTTTATTTTCTTTCTGGTAAAATACTGAAAAGATTTTATTCCCTTACAATCTGAACATGCATTTTATACTTCAATTCCTGCAAGGTGCGAAATAATAAAATATTACAATGTTGACATAACGGAAGACGGCGTTGTTTTACCGGGCAAATTATTCGAAGGTACTTTTATCGCTGGAACTTTAGCTCGACCTAAGCAAAATATGATTCCTATTGAAATACTCAATGTTCGAGATGAAGAAATCATGTTAAAAAATTCTAGGCCTAAAGTAGAAAAGTTAGAGAATTATAATTTAGTTGAATTTAAAAATAAGAAACATTTTTCAGTGGATAGAGCGAATCAATTATTAAATACAATTGAAGTAGATCATTTAAATAAAGAGGAAAACTGTACCTTACAAAAAATTTGCGTTAAATACTCTGACGTGTTTCAATTAGAAGGGGATACATTACCAACTATTACTATTTATAAAGAAAAAATACAATTAAATACATCTGCTAAGTCTGTGTATGTAAAACCTTATCGGCTACCTCACGCTCAAAAAACAGAAATTCACCAACAAATTGATAAAACGTTAAAAGAAGGAATTATAGAGGAAACAAGGTCAAAATGGTCAGCGCCCTTGCTGATTGTTCCAAAAATCAGAACGTAATTAAAAAATCGAGTCGTTGTAGATTGTAGACAATTAAATAAACAAGTACAGGATGACAAATTTCCGTTGTCCTGTATCACAGAAATTTTAGATTCACTATCTGGTGCTATGTATTTTTCTCATCTTGATTTATCTCAGGGATATTATCAGATCGAACTTGTTACAACAGATCGTGGTCAGTACCAAATGACGAGATTTGCAATGGTTTTAAAAATTAGTCCTAGTGCTTTTCTCGAACAATGACAATTGCAATGTAAGGTTTAAACTATGGATGTTGTTTTGTTTATTTAGACGATTTAAATGCTTTTGGAAATAATTTATTAAATCATAATAGAAACTTCATTTTTCAAAGGGTACAGGAAATAAATCTAAAGTTAAATTCGATAAATGTGAATTTTTGAAAAAAGAAATTCTCTATTTAGGTCATACAATTTCTTCAGAAGGTGTTTCACCTGATCCCTCAAAAATTTAAGTAATTCAAAAATTTCCAGTTCCTGGAGATTCTAATGAAGTCAAAAGATTTGTTGCTTTTGTTAATTTTTATAGAAAATGTATTCAAAATTTCGCACATATTGGAAAATATAGCTAGGAAAATATTCAGTTTGTTTGGACTCAAGAATGTCAGATTTCTTTTGAGAAATGAAACAAGCTTAAGTTGCTGTTCCCGTGTTACAGCATCCAAATTTTTCACCTAATTGTTTTGAATTGAAAGCCGATGCATCTAGAAATGCTCTTGGGGCCGTATTATCAAATGGCGATGACAGATCTGTTGCATTCCCTTGTCTATCTCTTAATAAAGCTGAGAAAAACTACAGTCAGCGAATTAGAACTAGCAAGTATGGTATTTTCAGTAATGCATTTCAGGCCATATCTATACGGAAGAAGGTTCGTAATATTAACTAATCATAGGCCATTAATTTATTTGTTCGGAATGCCACACCCCTCTAGTAGGTTAACAAAATTTAGGTCAGCTCTTGAACAGTACGATTTTACAGCAAAATATATAAAAATCAAAGGAAATGTTGTTGCAGATGCTCTGTCACGGGTTGTCATAACTTCTGAGGAATAAAAAAAATTGAATAACAGCGTATGTAATACGATATACGTTACAACAAGATACAAACATCTAGAAATAGTGTTCGAAGTGGTTTTGAATCTAGTACGACAAAAGGATTTATTACCCCGGCGTCGTATAGACGTTAAGACCGCCTAAGGATTCTTTCCAGTTATGTCCAATTTCTTGTTCAGACTTATAAAAGGTAAAAAGTATGATTGCCAAGTAGGGAACTTATTACGTATTAATGATTCGCGAATAATTTATTTAAAGCAGGATCCTCGATCGGCATTAGACTTAGGGACTATGGTGAGAGACCTGAAATATATTTATGTTGAATATAAAATTCCGGAGTTAATATTTTAGAAAAATATGGAGTGCCCACAAATCCTTGAACATATTTTAAAGTTTCCAAATAAAATAAAAATAGTGGCATAAAATTATCTATTTTGAAAGGTGTTCAAAACATCGTAGATTATGAAATGAGACAAGTTATAATGAATGATTATCAGATACTACCAACAGGTGGACATGCAGGAATAAATATACAAAAAACATTATTTTTGGGAGGTTTCCGTAAAGGTATTGAGAAATTTGTAAAAAGTTGTGATGATTGTCAACGCTATAAACATTCCAACCCGAACAAAGAATCCATGACGGTTGCCAGTGACGCTTGTTCAGAATTTCAAGAAGTTTTCTTTAGATTTGTAAGGACCTTTGGAGGTAGATTCAGAAGACAATCGATATATTTTAACTCTGCAATGTGAGCTGACCAAGTTTGTAGAGGCTTACAACTTACAAAATAAAGAAGCCTACACAGTAGCAAAGGCTTTTGTAGACAATTTTATTTTGTGCTATGGCATACCAAATTCAATTGTTTCGGATCAAGGCACTGAATTTTTAGCTACAATTTTTAAAGAGATATGTGAACTTTTGAAAATTACGAAGCTGCATTCCAGAACATATCAACATGAGACTCTAGGTTCTCTGGAAAATTCACATAAACACTTAGGAACTTATTTGCAAAGCATATCACTGCTTAGAGCTCGTAGGTGCCATATTGGTGTTTTGCCTACAATATTACACTTCACAGTGAAACCAAATACGTACCCTACGAACTAATTTTTGGAAAATCAGCTAGATTGCCGTCTAATCTGAGTAATGGTATAGAACTTCTAGGTATATAATTTTAACGATTATCCCCATACAGCACAAGGATATCCTCAGAACATACTGGGGACAACTTTTCAGGACATATGGGATATCCTGGGAAGATCCCATTATCACCTTAGGATGTCCGTAGGATATCCAAATGGGACAGTTCGGGCTTTGCTGATGACATCCTCAGGACATCAGTACGGATGTGTACAGGACATCATCAGTTCTTATATGGGCTTTACTATGAACAACCTGAGGACATCGATTGGACTTTATATAGGACATCCCCAGTTCTTTTAGGGTTTATTGGATATTTCTAAAGACAGCAAAAAAGACATTATTTTATAATATAGTAGATCATTACTTTTAAACTGAGCCAATAAGCATAGACAAAGGAATACAAGTTTATATAATGGCAGAGGTTAAATGATTAATAAAAATGTGATACATATATCCAATGAAATCGGTCAACATCAAATTTTTGAGGTAAATACTTGAATTTTTTATATAAGTTACTTTGAAGTATTTGAACATGATTAATGAAGGAATATTTTTTTTCAACTCCGAGAAGTGTTTTTTCAAAATTACTCAAAATGTGTAAAAGTAAAAAAGTTTCAAATACAAATTGTAAAAGCATGAAATATTACATAAAAATGATTTTTTGCATTTTTTTGGTATTAAAATCAACAGAGTTTAGGGTGGTTAGAAGTTATAAAGGATGATATGTACAGCTTTAAAAAATCATAGCGTGCTGAAAAGTTATAATGAATAAAAAAAAATTATTCACTCAGAAAAATATAAAGGATTACGTATCTGACTATAACATCTGCGGACAATAACCAATCACATTTTCCCCTTTTAGATAATATAATAAATACAAAGATATAACATAGCAGCATTATATTTATAAAATATTTAACGTAATCTTATTTGTCGAAAGAACTTTTAAATGAACGTGGAAAAGACATCGACGCCCGGCGGATTTCTTAGAACTTTCGACTTGTCACAAAAAGGCGGCTAATTCAGAACACAGTAAATGTATTAAACACAAATGATAAATAACTTATTTAAATAAGATATACATTATTAATGAATTATTTGTACTGGGGGGATTATCAAATAGAACAAACAAGTAAGTGTTTAGAAGCAAATTTTACAAACCAATAAAAGACAATAAATATATACTTTTCATTATTTTTGTTATTGAAATCTCCTAAATAATAATACCTTTAATAGGACGACTCTAGGACTTGCCCAGGATATTCCCACAGTGGATATTTTATTAGGCTTTTAATATCTTTGCAGGATATTAGTAGGACATCCTGCCAGCATTTGTCTAGGATATCCCCATCTGGGATATTCTCAGCTTGTATTTATTTTATTGGGATATCCTAAGGATATCCTGAGGAATGTTGTCCGTTGGGATATACGAGACCAAATGAGGATATCCTAGGGATGTCATGTGCTGTGTGAGTCCCTTGGAGTTAAAATATCGGTTGCAACAAGCATGTAGCGATGCAAAAAAGAACTTAATTTCATCTAGTATACTGAAATCGATTTATGATAAGAATAAAAAAATTGTAAATTATAATATAGGAGATAAGGTAATGTTAAGAAATAACCCAACAAGTAAATTGGAACGTATATATATAAAAGTCCATATTGTGTAATTAAAGATAGGACTCCAAGCATAGTTATAAAAATAGGTGATAATTTAGTGAAGTTGCACAAAAACAGGGTTAAATTGTACCATAAAAAATGAAAAGCAATACATGTCTTTGAGCTCAACATGATTTTTTTTTAATTCCTCCGGGGAAGATGTAATGGTATAATATATTATTGTGATAACACACGCGTGTGCCATGAAAGTTCAAAGAACTTAGTTTATTAGTTTACGTATTTACGTTTTAATTAGGTTATGATTATTGCTGTTTCGGCAGAATGTTGTCACTAGACAAGTCCAATTCGTAACATGTAATAATTAATAAGAAATAATAAATGTCATACCTTTGAATTAGATGGTCGTGTTTGATTTTTAACTAAAAGATGTCCAAGGATATCACACTGTGCGCCCAACAGTTAACCTTGACAAATGGCATGTTGTCAGGCATAGCATACAGCTAAAGTAGGCCAATTGGAAATAAAAGCAATACGCGTTTTCAAAGAAAGTTTTACTTTCCGACAGTTTCAAATATGACGAAAATTCTAAATTATGAATAATCGTGCAATATATGAATAATAATTTAGAATCATCAGCATTAGCAACTCTCTCAGTTTTTTGTGAACTGTATAACGAGAACCTTTACAGAAACAAATAGACGAGTTCGAACTTAAGAATAATACCGTATAATATATATGCGCATAGGGGATCTGTTGAAGGAAAGCCAACGAAATTACTCCAGCGTGGCCTCTCCGCTGTAATGATCAGGTCAGGGTCTCACGTAATCGAACTGGCCAATAGAGCTATCATATTATCGATACGGCCCAAGAACCCTAAAGTTGTAAGTCTTTATAAGGACGATTAAGGTCTAAGGATGCTCTTTTGAAGTAAAAGAACATTATCTCGGTATCTACAATACATTTCCTGTAGGTTTGCTTAGACACAGCACATATAACAAATTATAATTCTAACTAATGATAACTCCATTTTATAGAATAAGCTTTTCAGAGGAAAACTGGTAACGCTGGAAAACAAGTTCATGTTTACTATTTATATGTACTTCCCTTTTACTGCCGTTTTTGCACTCTTAAATTACACCGTAAAACGAAATGCCAGAGTACAGATTGCACGAAATTATCCCACATTTTTCCTTGTGTAATTTAAAAACTAGGATAAACTTTGCTCTCTATGCATGCACCGTATACGTAATAAAATTAATTATTATTACTATGGTTTTAAATGTACGATTGTATGATAAGGGACTATTTTGGTTTTTGTTTTACAAATGAGGAATCAACGACATAAAGATGAGAATTTACTGCTGTGCAGAACTGGGCAGTAATAGATTACAAAATAATCAAACTACTAATCACGCTAGTTGTAATCACAACGCAATAATTAATAATAAAATTAATAAAAATAATAATAATATATCTTTATTTTCTACACAATAACATATTACAACAGTTTTACACAGCACGTGGCCGCGTTTAACATTATGGCTCTTCCACGTAACCACCTCTTCAATCATCCAATTGTAATTTTAGAAATTTCTTTGATGTAATGAGAACAGAACATTTTTAGTGATAGAATTAAAATTCACATAGTCAAGAATACATTGCATGATTATAGTTGGCGCCTCTCACAATTTTGAAAGAATCTTTAAAATACAGAAAAAGACTATTAGGAATATGGTAGGAGCGGCAAGAAACACGTCATGTCGAAATTCATTTAAAGAATTACAAATTTTACCCTTGGCATGCATATATATATATTAGAAATAGTATATTATGTTAAATCTAACCATGATTCCTTCAAAACTAATGATTTTGGTCAAAACTTGCGTATTCCATCACATTACCTGACAAAATATGTGCCCCCAGGTACATAGGAATAAAATTATTTAATCGTCTTCCAGTTGAAATTAAAGGTGTCATCAATTTAAAATTGTTTAAAAAGTTAATTAGCAAATTTCTTTTGTTTTTATGATGTGACTGAATATTTAACTGACCCATGTTTTTAAAATATTTTTTTCTGTAAGTGTTGTTTTAGTAGTTTAGGTTTTTCTTTTAAATGTGACTTATTTGACTAGTCCTATATCACTTTTTTGTGGTCATTCATTTATTAGGGACAATAAAGATTATTATTATTATTAAATTCCATTTACGCCGTTTACAATTTTTATTTTTAAGAGTGTTCGCCGAAGCAACCTCACTTGTCGCCATGATGCTTCTCACTTGAAATCTTGGGATATTGTCAAAAATAAAGGTGAAAATATCAGGCAAAATGTTGCAAATGTCTCTTGAGTGGATTAGAGATCCTTTGAAACTGGTAATGTTTCAGAGCAATGGAAAATTACCTTGTGAAACTAATACCTAAATGCAAAAATCCCCAAAGGCCGAGCAACTTAGACCCTATACGTCTGCTACCTGTTTCTCTAAAAATTGCAGAAGACGCCCTTCATTCCCAATTAACTGACTATCTAACTAACAATGATATCATCCCCGATACACAGTCGGGCTTTAGAAATGGATTTGGTACATCAACGATCTTATAGGTAGGAGACGACGTTTCTATAATTTTTGTAAGAAATATTAATTTCAAGAAATTGTTAAATACTTTCAAGGATACACGTTAATGGAAAAAAACCGCTGCCTAAGGAATCACTACTTCTACATCCAGATTCTTCATCCAAGTCACTTTAAAGGAAACATCTTGACTATATTTGCACTCTAGTATGTGGAAATTATCGGTCATAGGATTTTAATAATATGCGGGGCAGATGTAATAGAAAAGTTTGAGGAGTTGGTTTCTACCATATACACTAAAAATGAAGTTTCTAGTTTACCCTATTTATTTTCCACTATTCACAACCTACCACCTCCGACTCCTTCAATGGAGTCATCTCAATCAGATGTCACTACAATACATACGTGTACTAACTTTCAAGTGAATATCTCAATTTGATGTTATCAATCCCATTAATAATCAAGCGGAGTTGGTAGAGTTTGAAAAATATTAGAAAGAAATCTGGGGCCTTGGTTTCTAGTATATACACCGAATCCCAAATTTCTGTACTCTTACCAGCTTGATTTACTTATTCCCTTCTACGGAATGATCCCAAAATATAATCTAGTTCCAGATGTCGTTATAATACATATGTCTACCAAATTACAAGTGAATATCTCAATATTAAAAAATTTGAGGCCTTGGCTTCTAGGACATACACCGAATTTCAAGTTTCTGTACTCATACCAACTTGCTTTACTTATTTCCCCCTATTTACCCCTAAATAACCCCCAATCTTTCAACGGAATCATCTCAAAGTATAATCTAGTTCCAGATGTCGCTATAATTCATACGTGTACCAAATTTCAAAGGAATATCTCAATTTTATTCTATCAGCCCTTTTAATAATGAAGTAGGGGTGGTGGGAGTTGAAAAATATTATAAATAATCTGAGACCTTGGCTTCTAGTACATACACCGATTTTCAAGTTTCTGTAGTCTTACCAGCTTGCTTTACTTATTTTCCCCTATTTACCCATATTTAACCCCCACTCCTTCAACGCAATCATGTCAAAATATAATCTAGTTACAGCTATAGTTATAATACATAAATGTACCAAATTTCAAGTGAAAATTTAAATTTTATCAACTCTTTTAATAAGGGAGTGGGGGTGGTTGGGAGATGGAAAATACTAATAAAAATACCTGGGACCTTCGCATCTAGTACATACACCAAATCCAAAATTTCTGCACTTTTACCAGCTTGCTTTACTTATTTTCCCCTACATAGCCCTATTTAACCCCCAACCCTTCAACGGAATCATCTCAAAATATAATCTAGTTCCAGATGTCGTTATAATACATATGCGTACTAAATTTCATGTGAATATATCATTTTATTTTATCAACCCCTTGAATAATGAGGTAGGGGTGGTGGGGGGCTGAAATATATTATTAAAAAATCTGAGGCCTTGGCTTCTAGTACATACACCGAATTTCAAGTTTCTATACTCATGGCAGCTTGTTTTACTTATTTCCCCCTATTTACCCCTAAATAACCCCCAACCTTTCAACGGAATCATCTCAAAGTATAATCTAGTTCCAGAGGTACGTGTACCAACTTTCAAATGAATATCTCAATTTTATTTTATCAACCCTTTTAATAATGGAGTAGGGGTGGTAGGGGGCTGAAACATATTATTAAAAAATCTGAGGCCTTTGCCTCTAGTACATACACCGAATTTCAAGTTTCTGTAGTCATACAACCTTGCTTTACTTATTTCCCCCTATTTACCCCTAAATAACCCCCAACCCTTCAACGGAATTATCTCAAAGTATAATCTAGTTCCAGATGTCGTTATAATTCGTACCAACTTTCAAATGAATATCTCAATCTTATTTTATCAATCCTTTTAATAATGAAGTAGGGGTGGTGGGGGTTGAAAAATATTATAAATAATCTGATCTCTTGGCTTCTAGTACATGCACCGAATTTGAAATTTCTGTAGTCTTACCAGCTTGCTTTACTTATTTTCCCCTGTTTACCCTTATTTAACCCCCAACCCTTCAACGGAATCATCTGAAAATATAATCTAGTTCCAAATGTCGTTATAATACATACCTGTACCAAATTTCAAATGAATATATCAATTTTATTTTATCAACCCTTTTCATATTGGAGTAGGGGTGGTGGGGGATGAAAAATATTATTAAAAAAACTGACGTTTTGGTTTCTAGTACATACATCTAATTTCAAGTTTCTGTAGTCTCACTAACTTGTTTTACTTATATTCCCCTATTTACCCCAAATTAACCCCCAACCCTTCAACGGAATCATCTCAAAATATTATCTAATTCCAGACGTCGTTATAATACATACGTGTACGAAATTTCAAATGAATATCTCAACTTTATTTTATCAACCCCATTAATGGGGTAGGGGTGGTGGGGGGTTGAAAAATATTATGAAAAAATCTGAGGCCTTAACTTCTAGTACATACACCGAATTTCAAGTTTCTGTACTCTTACAAGCTTGCTTTACTTATTTTCCCCTATTTACCCCTATTTAACCCCCAACCCTTCACCAGATATCCTCAAAAAACAATCCAGTTCCAGATCTCGTTATAGTATATACGTGTACAAAATTTCAAGTGAATATCTTAAACCGTTCCGGAGAAAACGTGCGGACAAAAAAAAGTTACAGACAGACCGACAGACAGAAATTTTTTTTCGCTCAAATTTAAAATCTCGACATTTCATGACAGTCTAAACCTATTTCACGAATAAAAATTTTTGAAATTTTTTTTGCGATTACTATACTTCCAATCCACTACGTGGATGTGGAAGTAATATGAAGGAACATATTTATATTGTTTATAGCCTAAGAGCTTTCTACGGAAATTAAAAATAACACCGTGCAGTGAAGATATTTATGTATAAACCGTCCTTAGCGTGGACGGGCAGTCAAACGCGTTAATTTTTAATGAAAATAAAATCTTTAAGTGCAGCTTTCAAATTTTGTATAGTTGTATTATTTAAATGTAGAAATTGCGTAAAATTATTGCCAGAAGTCAAGGTCGGGGATTAAACATTGCCAGAAGTCGGTAAAGTTGTAACAAAATTGTTCAACTTATTAAAATTTAACACTGGTCAAGGTGCAGTTCTGGCGATTTTGTTTCTATATTTAAAATCTCCCTATTTTTTCGGGTTTTCCGGTTATTAACGTACCAGTGACATTAATGGAACAAAAAAGAAATCAAATTAGTGAAATGTCAGAATGCTTATTTTTCGTTCGCTTGTGTCGGCTCGAATTTTCGATTTCGCCCATTCAATACCGATGCCGTGAAAATGCCAATTTCGATCGTTTGATATCGACATTAGGAGGCCTTCTTGCTGATATATTTGTTTAGTTATTAATATTTATTTAATATAATATTTAAAAATTTCATGTTTTGCTTTTTCCGACGAGACTGATTGAAATTTCAAGTCCACCCCAACCGTAGCACATCGCATTAAGCGACATTCACAGCGGATTTCTCGGTTCGAATCCTGTACGGGTGTACTTTTTTAATTTGTTTTGAACTTTTTCGCTGATGTTACTTATCCTAAAATTACATCGCATCTATTTATTTATTTCTACAGTTAAAAACTATAAAGACACAAAATTTCAGAGCTGCGCACTCAAAGATTTTATTTTAATTAAAAACTAACGCCTTTGACCGCCCGCCCAAGCCTCCATCCTCGGGATAGGCTTCTGGCTGCAGAGCCATGTACTTTTCAGCCACACAAAAATTATCACTGCACCTTATCATCATTCTTAATTTCCATCATCATTCTTAATTTCCATATATATCCATGATATAAAACTAAGATACACAAAATATTTATTGTTATTTAATAAATTCTGCAAATATGAAAATGAAGGGTATCTCTAAAAATGTCGCTCGTAGAGAAAACATTTGATATGATTGTGCTAGTGAATGAATACTGAACAACCTTCAAAATGTCCATCTGTCTCTTATAAGGGCGATAACTTAAGCAAGATACTTCACTTAGACACATTATATTATAAACACTAACTGTGCCTGTGAAAGTGCTTGTGATGAATGGTGGTCCAGTGGTTACACTAAGTTACACTTCAGACTCCTGCGGGCAGGAGATAAACTGAGTAGATGCATGCAGTTGGTATTATGTAATAATAAAAATGAACGACAAAGTCGCTTTTAGTGTTTAGTGGTTTAGATCCGAAATCTAAAGGCCACAAGTTCGATTTACTAATAAGTTAAATATAGTTACTTTTAACAAATTGATTGAGGAAGCCGTTACTCTGTGGTAATCCATAATTATAACGAAATTGAGTAAAACACTACTATGTTCTTTACCACTATATTTGCACAAATCGTGACTGCAGTTTCAACCCTTTTTAGGTCATTTTCAAACAGTGATTCAACTAAGAATGAAATACTGATATAACTATCCCCTTTGATTCTTACCATCCATACGCCCACCATCCATCGATCCATACGCACACAAACTAGCAGCTTATAATTCAATGCTACATAGAGTTTTATCGTTGCCTTTATCAGAAACGCAAATAAAAACAGAGCTCTCAATGATTCAAAAAATATCCAAGGACAATGGTTTCCCCACAGAAGCTATCGCCAAATTAATAAACAAGAAACAAAATCAGTATACTTTTAAAGCAATTTATCCCATAGTTAGAGAAGAGAAACAAACACCTTGCAGTACCCTCACATACTGTGATACACTAACAGAGAAAATATCAAATATTCTCAAAGCACATAATATCAAGATAGCATTTAAACCCCAACAAAAATTATCAAATTTAATTTACAACGCCAAGGATAAAACAAATAAATACGAAAAATCTGGAGTCTATAGGTTAAATTGCTCAGAGTGTAATAGCATATATATAGGACAGACCGGACGTAATTTTAGAACCAGATACCTCGATCATGATAGGTCCTTCAGACTACAAAAAACAGATTCTGCTTTTTCTAATCACATATTAGAGAGTGGACATAACTTCCCAGATATTAATAATATGGAAATCTTACACTATGCCAGCAAAGGTTTGAAACTTAATTGTTAGAAGCATTGAAAATATACAAATACAATAATAAGGATGATTTAATTTTGTTAAATGATCAATTAGATATTATGTACTCACCTCTTTTTACTGCTACCAAGATGTAATTAATATTTCTGAGAAACCCCCACCCTTAGATAGTTAGGATATCATAAACTACCTGTATACTTTCATAATTCTCTAATCTGTTTAATTCTAGAAACATATTTAAATAGGGACCAAATCTTTTGTATTTCATTCTTAGTTGAATCACTGTTTGAAAATGACATAAAAAGGGTTGAAACTGCAGTCACGATTTGTGCAAATATAGTGGTAAAGAACATAGCAGTGTTTTACTCAATTCCGTTATAGTTACTTTTTTTCATCGGCGCGGTAGCTCAAGCGACTAAGGCGGGTTAGTGGCAAACACGCCTGATCGATTGTCTATAGTGTACTGAGTTCAATCTTCAGCTCCAACATTGCCAATGACGGTGGGTAATCGATGTTTTCTGCGTTTTTTCATATGTGCAACCTAGGTCTTGAATTTGGGGGTTGTCTGCTATATACAATGTGTAGAAAACCTCGAAGATTGTTCTATAGCAGAGTTTACATAAAATGTCTATGAATGGGCGTAAAGTACAATGGCTATTCTAGTTTTTTAAGTTCGACTTGCTCTGAAAATGTTGGTAGGGCTTTTTGAAACACCCGGTGTACATGAAGTTCCTTACTTCAGCATCGACTGTCTGATAATTCTGTAAATATTTTAGGTGTCAAATATCGTAACATTTAAGAAAGCTTTCAAATAATTTAATGCTGAAATGCATGCTCCTCATATCACGTAAAGCTAACGGTATAATTTCGACGTATTTCTTTTTGGAATTCATTTTGTTCAGAAAATTCCCTGCGGTAGTTTCGATGACGTTTCTTATAATGATGAACATAAATCATGACCCGTTGCTATTTTCTTGTATCCTGGATGTAAGGTGGATGTAAGAGAGGCGATACTTACAGCTGTTAAGAACACAATATGAATTTTTTGCCCAATATGGCAAGCTTCCCTTTGTTAAGTAAAACAGAGCAAAGAAATATTATCATTTGGTCATTTGGTGCCATATCAAGTTGTAAAATTTCAGTTAATTGTTAAACCATACAGTAAAATTTAGAATTTGGTTTACGAAACCTATATTTGTGAATACATAATAATCTACGAGCTACTGGCCTCGACAA
This sequence comes from Stenurella melanura, assembly GCA_963583905.1. NCBI lineage: Eukaryota > Metazoa > Arthropoda > Insecta > Coleoptera > Cerambycidae > Stenurella > Stenurella melanura. Next base: position 243,475,259 of record OY757309.1, read on the forward strand.
GATACCCAAGAGCTGGAAATATGTTAAAATGTTACTTTAGATCTGCCAAAGAAGGAATGGCCGGTATGCCTAAAGGACGCCGGTAGGGTGAGCACCCTTGAGTTTTTGAACGTAGTTGCCATTTAAGTTGATATTTATTTACCTATTTATTTACGTCGAGTAGGAGCAGCGAAAGAAATACTTCACATGCAAGAGGTCCAGAGTTCAAGTCCTATATACCCGCAAAAATATTTTCACTTTTTTTTAAAATTATTTTGCGCAAATGTCTTGATCGGATATTGTATTACCTATATTTCACGTCTATAAATGTTTCTTTGAAATATATTTGTGCATTTCTATTATACTTTCTATTATATTACTTATGTGACTAATATTCTTAAACAATATGTTTTTATCTTTAATTTTTTTACAATGCACTCAGCAAAAAATTTGCAGGTGCAAGTAAATATGTACTTAAGTAAGTAATGTGTTCGAGACAGTATCAACTAAATATTTGCTTGAGTTTAACAAATAAATCAAATTGATGAAAAAAACATATTCATTTAACCAAAGTGAAAATACACGAAATGCATCTACTTAAATCTGTACATTTGTTTGTCAGTGTGTAACAGCATTTTAAAACTTATACATGTTTCTACATTACGTCTAAACTAAACATTACAGAAGAATAATGTAAGAGGAACATAACATGAATATTATCAAAGGGATATAAAGGGACATAAGAAATAAAAATAAATTATATTAATTATTTATTACAATAAATTATGTGTCACGAAAAAGTAACAGCCAGTATAATAAAGTATTAAGTTGGCAGTTTGTTATTAGTCCGAATTTCTATCGCCTATTCATGAACACTTGGCATCAAATATAATGTTTTCTTTCAAAGCATTTACAATGTCTAAGAAGCATTTACAAAGTCGAAGAAGCATTTGCAGATGTCAAATATAAATAATATTCGAGCAAGAGATTTGGGCCGAAAAATTAAAAAAGCGAGTAGGTTTTGAACTCATGCATGTGAAGTATTCTCTTTGCCGCTACCCGACTCGAGGTCTGAAAACTTCTGCTTTGTAGAGATAAATAAAATTCGGTTGAATTTTTGTCCAATTTTCAAGAAATCAAGGGTGCTCACCCGACGTCATCTAGCCATACGGGCCATTCTTTTTGGGGAAATCTAGATCTAAACTAAGAATTTAGCATATTTTCAGCCTTTTCAAAATTGATATGTCGCAGACGCCAGTAGCTCTTATAGTATAGGAAAGGAACCATGAGGAATGAGAAGAAATGTTAAATAATAATGTACCTAGTGTAGTAAATTAATAACATCTTAATTTAAGGAAATTTCCAGGAAAATCCGACTACTGGGATATGGAAGACCGTGGCTAACTGCAACTGAACATTTTAATTTTTGCTTTAACCTCGTCACTGGAATTCAAATTACATTTTATTAACAGAAAGAATATTGTTAGTAATTAAAAATAAATCTTCCGTTGTCTTTTATAAATTTTGCAGTTTTCTGAAAAGCAAAGAACCCCATTGTCTAATCTCAGAGTCAATTTTTTTTTACTAAGAACGCAATATCGATTGTGGAAGCCGTTACTTTGTGATAGTTAATCATGACGATATGAGAAGGAAAACTACTTTGTTTTCTACCACTAAAATTTATTGTAACATACACGTTACTGCAGTTTCGGTACTTTAGCGTACCATTTTCAAACGTTGATTCAAATGAATGAATTTACAAAGGGTTGTGTTAATTTATACTAAGTACCTAATTACATTATTCTGGGTATTAATTTATTAGATATTAGAAAGCAATAAATATTAAGAATTTTGAATAAGTAATAAATTATGTAAATAAGTTTATAAGTAATTACATTATTCTGGGTATTAATTTATCAGATATTAGAAAGCAATAAATATTAAGAATTTTGAATAAGTAATAAATTATGTAAATAAGTTTATAAGGGATTATTTTAATGCATTAAACAGGGTGGATTGATATAGGTCCAACTGGTCATTTAGAAGTTTATTTTCGGGATTTTTGTTATATTTGATAATTTCTATTGATTCTAGTAAATTTAATTTAAAACCTTTATCTTTCACATGTAATATCTTTAGGTCGTTTACATCCGGAAATTTGTGATTTGTTTCTAAAATATGATTTGCAAAGTTTGAATCTGTTTTTTGGAAATTAAAACACCGTAAATGTTCTTTATATCTAATTTCGAATGAACGACCAGTTTGACCTATATATAAGGCATTACAATCTGGACATGTAATTTTATAAACTCCTGATTTTTTTAGAGGATCGGTTTTATCCTTAGCATTGTACAAAATATTGGATAATTTGAAAGCTGGTCTAAAACTAACTTTCAGGTTATGAGTTGACAAAATGTTACCAATTCTCTCAGATATGTCACCGTAGTATGTTAGGGATACGTATTTTTTACTGTTACTACTTTTAATATGTGGGTATATACTGGAACAAGCTAATTTAAATTGTTTTTTGTTAATTAAATTTACTATTGTTCTTTCCTGAAAACCGTTATTTAGGGCTATTGACTTTATGGTATCTAATTCTGTTCTTAAATTTTCTTCTGAACGAGGTAATGATAAAGCTCTATGAATCATGGAATTATATGCTGCTAGTTTATGAGATTTGGGGCTACGTGAATAATTTGAGATTGTAGTATCTGTAAAAGTTGGCTTCCTATAAATATTAAAGTGAATTTTATTTTTGTGCGTTAGGGTTAGATCCAGAAAATTGATTTTATTATCTTTCTCTGTCTCCACTGTAAATTTAATAGTAGGGTGAATGTTATTTATGTAATTTAGAAATGTACTTAGTTGTCTCTGTGTCTCTTGCAGAATAATGTAATTAGGTACTTAGTATAAATTAACACAACCCTTTGTAAATTCATTCATTTGAATCAACGTTTGAAAATGGTACGCTAAAGTACCGAAACTGCAGTAACGTGTATGTTACAATAAATTTTAGTGGTAGAAAACAAAGTAGTTTTCCTTCTCAGAACGCAATATGTTGTTTCATGGAGTGTCTCAAGGCAGTACCCCTGGGCCACTGCCTTTTATAACATTTGTGAATGATATTGTCAGGAATTTAGATCTATCTTATTTACTATGTGCAGTGAAGGAAAAAATTTCTATGTTGTAAATCATATTCTGGAGTGCACAAAGCCGTAGAATAGTTTAAATAAATTGTGTTGCTTAAATAATTTCTCCTTAAATATGATACTAAGTGGGCAAGAGTTGGTAAAGGGCATAGAAGTGCTTATTCTGCAGTAAATTATCATTTGGTATCTAGTAGTAATGGAAGTTGTACGATCGTCCTATAAAAATATAGGTTTTATCATTACAGACTCTCAGGATTTTACTATTGTGAATGTGAATTAATGCTACTCTCTAATGCGATAATAAAGACTAAGTTATAGTATGTAGTTTGGCAACCTGGTTAAAATATTCACAGTCTGGAAACTATTCAGAGACGTTATTTAAAATATCTGTCATATAAAGTAGATGTTATGTACACTCTAATTAGAATCACTCGCAGACAATTGCTAGGCAAATTTCTCGAACCAAGTCTGTATGCACAAAGCTCTTTGATATTAAATTAATGAATTATATTGACTCTCCCCAATTTATCGTAGTAGCTTTCAATATTTCGAGAATAGATAGCAGATTTCAAATTGATTTATTTTGCTATGCCAAAACTAAGTATGTGAACATTTAGTTGTTTATTGAGAAAAGTACGTACGCCTATCCTCAAGAGTGGCATAGAGTATCTTTCAAGCAAGTTACTTTGCGGGAAACCAACCACTGGATAGGTACCGTCGGATTTGAACCACATTAATTTAAAAAACCTACATTGAACTGCCTCCACGTTATTCTTGTGAACATCATAACTGGGAACACCAAATTAGAGAGGGATACTCAAGTTTCGATCTGACGAAGGATTGATAAAACATTTTCAGAGTATCAGTATTAGTGAACTCTCGACTAGTACGAACGATGAATCAAAGATCTTTGGAGACAATGGTATCGATCTGATTAGTAAAGGATAATTTACTATTAAAAGTTACGCCGAGGTCGCGAAATGTTATAGATATGACATCATCTAACCTATAATCAAAAATAATGTGATGTTTTTAAAGAAGAACATTTCGTTAAATTTACTAAGATTCATGAATAATTTATTTACTATGCAGCAGGTGTCTATTTTGTCAAGGTAAGTTTGAAGTTGAAAGCAGTCATCGATTACATCAATTACTGTAAAAAAATTTAGATCGTCTGCGTATAAAAAGTGAGGCAAATCAATCTCGTTCACTATGTCGTTAATAAATATGTTAAGAAACAAGGGCCCGAGAATACATCCCTGGGGAACTCCAGATGTGGCAGGAAATTCGATCGATTCGATTATAATTATAATTCTTTAAAACATTTTGTGTTATACTACCATTACCTAAGTAATCTTATTAATGGCTTTTCCTATTTTATAAATGGTTTAAAAACTGTTAGAATACATTAAAAAGAAACTAAAACAGAAAACAAAAATATATGCCTGTTTCTTCTGGGTCGACTGATATCATCAGGAGCTAATTGAAAAGACTTAGATGAGGTCGTGCGCCTTACAAGCAACCCCGACGTATGACGTAGCTCAGTCAGACGTGGTATATAGCAAACGAAGATCAACTAGCATATTCGAGAATCACAGAATATCTGGTAAGACGTCATGAATGAGAAGAAGAACAGACATATACAATGTGTCCACGGCAAAGCGATATATTATAAATGTAAATAACAATTTTTTTGTACACAATTTTCTGTATTCTGCTCTTGCTTGACCCAAAACCAATTCTCAGTATGTTAGAATTTCAAAAATGTATAGACGGCGCTGGTGGCGGCTTAAAAATAAAATTCGCTTCACGTAAACTACCATTTTTGTGCAAGAATTCTCTAAGGATAACTTGCTTAAAATTGAAACATATGATGTTGTACCTAATTTGATAACTATACACTGTGATTTACCTATCCCGTTTGTTAGAAGTTTTTCAACTTGCAGTTTAAATGTTTTTTAAATGTTTTTCATAACCGCTTCTCAAGTCACCGAGGTAAATCCTTGAAAATCCAGAATGATTTTGTGTTAGGTAAAGAAACTTGTTTTTTACTTGTTTCGTATGCAATCATAATCGATCTTGCCCATTCTACCTATTTTCAGTCCTCCAGCTATACAGGGTGTGAAAAACTTCTAACGAACGGCCTACGTGCATTACCCTGTATAGCTATTAGATTTGGCACAACGTCATATTTTTAAATTTTGAGCAAGTTTTTCTTATAAAATTGTTCAATATCTAATACAGAAATGGCAGTTTACTTGAAGCGAATTTTATTTTTAAGCTGCCACTGGCTTCCAACGAGTGGAAGTAGTAACATAAGAAAAGTATGAAAGATACGTGTTATTTTTATTTTATTTATTATTAAAGTATTGGTTTAATAATCCTTCACAGACGGGAACAATATTGTGATTCGGAAATCCATTGTTTCATATATACCCAAATGAATGAATTCTTCATGTGGAACGGGTACTTTTGTTTAAGGAATAATTTATTTACTATAAACTTTTTGTTTCTTGCTGCAGAGTTATTAGTTTTATATGAGGAATTTGTTTATTTGCTTACCGGTTGAGGCAGAGGATACCTGATTCGGAATATTGTTTTTTATCCCTTCTTCAAGTGGGTAATATGGGGTGGGCAATAGCCAGCCAGCTAGATGTGATGGAGACAGATAGGTTTTTTCACTTTATTCTAATTTAGCTTAGCTCATTAATGAAGTCTGTTTCCCTGTTTTAATGAAAAATCGGAAATTGAAATTGAAGAGATATTTGTTTATTGGTTTGTTGATCCTTGTCACACGACAGTTTGGTACACAAAAGAGAAAACATATAGGTGGTGAAATGGAGGGTGCCCGGGGTTGGAGGGCGGCAGCTGACAATAATTAGTGTAAATTGAAACCGACTGTTCAGAAGAAACGACATACCTACAGGGTGAACAAACTATCCCTCCGGATCTTTTTTCTCATAACGCGCAAAAATATTACCGTGAGATAAGGCCCTTCCCAGCAACTCCACTGTAAATGGACATTTACCTGTGGAGCGGTTAATAAAATAATAAATAAATAAATAATAGTTTATTGTATTAAATATAAATATTGGACACAAAAGGTTAGCAGTACAGTATGGACTGATGTAAAAACTACTAACCTAAAGAAAAACATGATATTATATAAAAACCTAGTATAAACACATACTTTAAAACATATTATTAATATTCAAGTCATTGCTTAAAACCAGAGTCTTAAGTTGTTTTTTATTGTATTTTCAGACATAAAGTGGTACTGCTGGGGCAGATTATTGTAAACGTACATTGATATATATGTAAAAGATGAACGAAATATTTCATATTTAGGTCGTAGTGTATGTAAGTGGTCGTTAGTATATCTCAAATTCCGATTGTGGACAGCATTTCTCAAGAGAAGTTTATCAGATAGATAATCGGGTTTTTTCAATGTGATCACTTTATATAGCATAGAGGTAAAGTGCACGAAATGCCGTTCATTTAATTTTAGTAAATTTAACTCTCTAACATAAGGTGTAACATGTTCATAATACGAACTATTAGTAACAAATCTGATGCAGATGTTTTGTATTTTTTGTAGTTTATATGCTTCTGATACATTTAATAAAGGTCCATAAACATAATCACAATAATTTATATGCGATAAAACTAACGATTCACATAGCAGTAGCAGTAGTACAGTATCTGTACCTAGGATGTTTCTCAGACCTGAAATCTGTTTGAAAGTGCAGAGCATTTTCTGAATACTTCTGAAATATGAGGAATAAAGTTTAAGTCTTTATCGAGTGTCAACCCTAAGTTTTTAACCTTATCAGCCTGTTCAATGATTACATTGTCCACTGACAGTTGAAAGTTTGAGAGCTTTTAATTTATTTGAAGTAGCGAATACAATATTTTTGCTTTTCCTTAGATTTAGAACAAGTGAGTTTTGTACGGTCCAGTTTTTTATTTCATTTAAGTTATAGTTGATAGCATGTTTCTGCGTCTTTAGATCTCAAAACATCAAACAAAAAATAGAGCTGAACATCGTCAGCATACATATGAATAGATCAGTACCTTGTGACGAGAGGCAGGTCTGCAGTATAGATATTAAATGGCAATGGCCCCTGTATAGAACCCTGAGGCACAAACAAAACAAAAATTAAATAACAAATAATAGCTGCCAGATTCAGAAACAGAAGAAACAGAAAACTTAGAAGACGAAAAATAAAGACGATGGATGGAAACTTAAAAGAAGCATGGAAATTGAAAAGAAGCATCTCGCAAACACCTGCACACCCCAGCGGATGATGACAGATGGAAACTAAATAGAAGCATGGAAACTTAAAAGAAGCATCTCACAAACACCTACACATCCAATCCTGTATTCCCACTCCATGCGTCATGCGGCTCTCGCTGCTGACAACAAGCATGTCCAATTTCCAACCCGGCGTATTCAGCTGGTCCGGCGGTATATAAAACATCCGAGATTTGGTTCCGGCACGCGGTTTGGCCGTCCATTAGGCATGTTCGACGGACGACCAAGCTACGAGTTGGAACATACCTTCATGGATGTCCGGAAGCGGCAAATCAATCAATCGATCAATCAATTAAGCTGCCACCAGCGCCATGTATGCATTTTCGAAATTCTAAAGTACTAAAAATAGGTTTTGGGTCAAGCAAGAGCAGAATACAGAAAATTGCGTTAATACTAAAAAATGGTATTTACACTTACAATATCGCTTTGCCTTGGACACATTGTATATCATAATGAGACGAAGCTCGACATACTCAATATAATGAAACTGAAAAGTAGGGTTAGAAAATTCTTCACTTATTATTTTAAGAAAATGTTTTTATAACTATTTGCAGTCCTCATCACTGCATAAATAAAATAGAAAGATATTATAATGTTTTTATTAATTTTTCCACTGGTTTCTTCTAATTGTTACAGTTTTCTGATAGGTTGCGTGGGCAGTTAAAATCAATATTCAAGAATATTTCCCGTGCATATTCCAACTGAATTCGCCTTTGTGGAGAATATTCATGTTCAGTCTCACTTAATTAAAAAGCCGTAGAGATTTAAAGTTTCCATGAAATCAGTGTTTGGAGTGCTATTATATTGCCACATGGTTACGGCTATAAAGCGGAAGAGAACATGCTTTATTAAATTTCAATGCTCGTGAAATGTTCACTTTTGACAATTCATAACAACGCTTATCATCGAAATAAAACATACATTATGCCCATTCATCGCTAAAAACGGATTGAAATATGACCGCCAGTACGTATTTTTAATAAAGTGAGGTTTTCCTGTACACATGGCAAAACATTTTGATTGCTTTGTAGTCTCATATACCCCAACATCAAACAATAACCATGGAATAATAACAAATAATTTATTACATTTATGTATTATAGCGCATGCCATCGGAAACGTCAGAAATATATATTAATATCAAACAATTGAAAGGTTATTAGTTGGTAATAATTATAATTTACGCGGTAAAAGCAAAAGTGATACAAAAACCAAAACATTAGTGATATAATTTGACTCTTGAAAAAAATACAAGAATACTAAAATGTGGTGAGTTTGTTATATAAATAAATCTTAATCTGACCTATTTCATATATAATAAATTCTAATATATTATTGAATTTCTCTGTATATATATTCCAGGAACAAGATGAGAAAATCCTATAAAGAATATCAAAATGATCCGTTCTTCTAGTTGAAACTACATACAAAAATGTGTAATCTTTCGTGGAACTATCCATAATTTAGTAAATTAAGTATCAAAATTTCGTTTTTGCGCAACATTTGGTTTTCGCTCGTTTTCCTTTCAAAATAGTATATTTTCAAAGCCATTTATAGACAGAGAGCTGCGGAAATTAAAAATAATAAGTAGCAATGAAATTTTTTATGTAAGAACCATCCTTACTAGCTGAAAAGTGAATAGCTCTGCAGCCAGAAGTCCATCCCGGGGAAAGAAGCGTGGACCGTCGGTCAAACACGTTAATTTTTAATTAAAATAAAATCTTTGAGTGCAGCTCTGAAATTTTGTAGGTATAGTTAGAGTTTTTAACTTTAAAAATAAATAAATAAATGCAATGTAATTTAGGATAAGAAATATCGGCCAAAAAGTTTAAAACAAATTAAAAAAGGTACACCCATATTCGAACCGAGAAACCCGCTGTGAATATCGTCGCTACGGTCGAGGTGGACTTGAAAATTCAATTAGTCTCGTTGGAAAAAGCAAAGCATTCAATTTTAAAATGTTAATAACTAAATAAATACATCGGCAGGAAGACCTCCTAATGTCGATATCGAAAGTTCGAAATTGGCATTTTTACGGCTTCGTTAATTGCATGGACGAAATCGAAATTTCAAGCCGACAGAAGTGAACGAAAAATAGCATTTCTTGACATTTCGCGAATTTGATTTGTTTTTTGTACCGTTAATGTCACTGGCACGTTAATAACCGGAAAACCTGGAAGAATAGGGAGATTCTAAATATAAAAACAAAATCGTCAGAACTACACCTTGACCAATGCCAAATTTTCATAATTTGAACAATTTTCTTACAACTTTACCGACTTCTGGCAACGTTTAATCCCCGACTAATGGCAATAATTTTACGCAATTTCTACAGTTAAAAACCATAACTACACAAAATTTCAAAGCTGCACTCAATGATTTTATTTTGATTAAAAATTAACGCGTGTGACCGCCCGCCCACGCTTCCCTCCCCGGGATGGACTTCTGGCTGATATGTACTTTTCAGCTAGTGAGGAGGTTTTTTATATAAACATGTGTACTTCGCCTGATTACTTGTAATTTTCGAAGCCGGCTCTCAAGCCATTATGATTCGATTTTAATTTTGAAAAAGACATTCAAACCTTTATTGGATAATATTAAAACCGCTGCCGAAGGCATCACTACTTTCACACCTAGATTTTCCATCCAAGTCTCTTTCTATAATTGCACTCTAGTATGTGGAAATAATTGATCATAGAATTTTAATTATCCTTAAGACATGTCATCAAAAAATTTGTGGCGTTGGTTCTTAGCATATACGCCAAAAATGAATTATCTGGAATCGTATTAGCTTGCTGTACTCATTTTCCTCAGTTTACGAAATCAGATGTCATTATAATACATACGTATACCAAATTTCTAGATAGTATCTCAATGTTATGTTATCAACCCTTTTAATAATGAAGTGGAGGTGGTGGGGGCTTTGAGAAATATGATAAAGAAATCTGAGACCCTAGTTCCTAGTATATACACCAAATCTCAAATTTCTGAACTCTTACCAGCTTGCTTTGCTCATTTTTCCCTATTTACCTCTACTTACCCCCCACCCCTTCAACGGAATCATCTCAAAATATAATCTAGTCCCAAATGTCGTTATAATACATACGTGTACCAAATTTCACGTGAATATCTCAATATCATTTTATCAAACCCATTAATAATGGAGTGGGGGTGGTGGGGGAATTGGAAAATATTATAAAAAATTTTAGGCCTTAGACTTCTAGTATATACACTAAATCCCAATTTTATGTACTCTTGCTAGCTTGCTTTATTTTCCTATATTTACTCCTATTTAAGCCCCATATATGTGTTCCTACCAAATTTCAAGTGAAAATCTCAATTTGATTTTATCAACCTCTTTATTAATGGAGTGGGTGGTAGGGGATGTAGAATATTACAAAAAAATTTGAGGCCTTGGCCTCTAGCATGTACACTGAATCTAAAGGTTCTATACTCTTACCAGCTTTACTCATTTTCCCTCATTTACCCCTATTTACCCCACAACCCTTCATCACATATGTTCGAAAAATAATCCAGTTCCAGATCTAGTTATACGTGTATAAAATTTCAAGTCAATATCTTATACCGTCCCAGAGAAAAGGTGCGGACAAAGAAAAAAATTGCAGATGGACAGACAGAAAAACTTTTTCGCTTAAATTTTAAATCTCGACGTTTCATGACATTCTAAACCTATTTTAATAAAAAGTGAAACTTGAAATTTTTTTTACGATTACTATACTTCCAATCCACTACAAGGATGTGGAAGTTAAATATACAGGGGGCTATTTTAAATAACGAAGTAAATAGTACCATCACCCCAGCCAAGGCCATTATCGAATAATATTTCTCTAACACTATTTCGGAAACTACAAATTCCACAACTAAAGATTGTGTCGGAACAAGTACTATTTCAACACACTGTTATGGTATAATACCGCACGGCTTTCGACAAATCAGAAGCCGTTAAGCCACACTTAGTGGTTCAGTTGCTTTGGTTACTCTAGTTTCGTATTTGACGTTTTACACTGTTTTGAAGTACAACACGTTTGGAATGGCATATCCCATACTCGCGAACCGTACAAACTTTTCACTCGTGTGGAGTATGGGCTGTTCCAGAACTTGTTGCAGAATATACTGTTTAATACTTTCAGAGTTACAGTGTATAGATAGATATTAAATAGGTATATAAACGAATACCCATCAGCCATTAATTTTATACGATGAATATAATATAACTGCTTATTTACTGTTAAAGTTTTATTATTTGATACGCTCACCATTTTGTATAATCAAAATTATTATTAAAACATGTAAGAAATTAAAATAAAATTGACGTACTCGAGCATTTTAATAATGTTTTATCACCGTATGCATATGAAGACGATTTCACCCCCTCATGAGGCGACCTCATAGAATCATTACTTATCTCCAGCCTAGACCCTAGACCCATCCACGTCAAGTTTCAACTTCTCATCACCAGGGGTTCGGGGATTTGGTGTTGAATAAGTGAGTGAATTTTCGCTTTTATATAAAGATAGATATCTGCGAACGTGTCCAATATTAAATCATTTCTCTATAATTTCCGCTAAACAGTTTTATAATGAAGTGCTGAGAAACTCCAGCGGCAATTCCTAGTTTGGAAGTTAAAGAATGATGCCAAGAGCACGAAACGATTCTTTTAAGGATCCCGTCATCTTTGAAGTCTATGGAGTGTGAAAGCTTAGCATCTCTCATAAATTTCCGACATAAAATGATATGCAATATGTGTTATCGAAATGGCACTTTGAGAATTATTCTGAGGCTATACTGTAATAATAATAATAATAATAAAACATCTTCATTCAGTAATACCTTACGGTGTAGAACGAGTCACAAAAAGAAATATTAAAATAGTCTTACATAGAGACTAGTTATGAATACATAGTGATGTATGGAAACAAACTTATACATAAATTAACAAACAGATATGTCTTACATGATAGTTAAGAAATAATTTATAAACATGTGAAAGAAAAGAGCAATAACGATTACACTTGGTTAAAAAATGTCCATGTAATATTCGTCCAGGGTATAGCATGCTTTTTTATTAATAGTTCTTTCAATTTTAATTTCAGTAATTTAACAGTTTTTACATTTTTGATATAATTAGGTAGATGGTTATAAATTTTTATTAGTTGACCGACCACACCATTCTGCACTAAACTTAAATTTGTCTTTAATGGACGTAATTTTTCTTTTTTACGAGTATCGCAATCGTGCGCGTGTTCATGTTTTATAAACATGGTGTAATGTTCTTTTACATAACTGCTGTTCGTTTCATATTGCAAATACTTCTAAGGCACCTTTTTTGCAATATGAGTATTTTATGAGCGTCTGTAGAATTTCCCCAGAAAATAATTCCATATTGTATAACAGAATGGCTGTAAGTGTAATATTCAATTAAACTTGTGGACTCATCGACTGACTGAGACAACACTCTTAGTGACTTAGAAACTACTGATTTTCGGTGTTATATAACTTATATGGGCCTTCCACTTGAGTTGTTTGTCTATTAAGACACCCAAAAACTTAATGTCTGAGGACGACGTAAGTTTCTTTCTATCAACCATAATTTCAATGTTTTCTTCATTATTTGCGGAAAATTTAATAATTTTTATTTTATTGGTATTTAATTTTAGATGGTTATGAGAATAATATTCTTTCACGATAGACATACCATTTATAATTTCTTGCCGCAATTCTACCAAATTTTTTCCTTTAATTGACGATGTATTGTCATCAGCAAACATAACAGCGTTATATAAAATATTTTCCGGTAGGTCGTTTACATACAATAAGAAGATTAACGGACCCAGTATGCTACCCTGTGGGACCCCTCTTTTTAAGTACTCATACTGGGATATCTTGAACCCTCCATTGCACTCATCGGGAACCCGAATACACTGTCTACTGTCGATGAGATATGATTCTAGAAGGTCATAACTAGATCCTCGGAAACCATATCTCTCCAGTTTTAAGAGTATTTTTAAATGATTTATACTGTAGAATGCCTTAGAGAGATCCAAAAATACCCCAGCAACATATTCCCCCGAATTTAGGGAGTTTAGTATTTCCTCAACGAACTGAAATATGGCTCTTATTGTTGACCTACCTTTTACAAACCCATTTTGCATATTCGTTAATATGTTTCCTTGTTCCAAGAAATGTGTTATTCTATTATAAATTATTATTCTGTTCTGTTACTAGTCATTAAAGATGGATCATATTGGCTAACATTAAAATAAAGTTAAATGATTGAATGATTCCTCAAGAATCTTTATCGTGTTAGCCTATGAGTATTAGGTTTCATATATAATTCAGTAATATTACGGTCCAAATTGCGATATATCCGACAAAATTCATAAAGTTTTGAAAATTGGTGGAAATAATCAGGACAGCATATGTAATAATAAACCGAAAAGTACCCACCCCTAAATTGTGTACTTCATCCCCTACGACATAGTATTCACCCCAATTTTCGCTTTTTTTAAATTATCCATGAAATGGTGCATTTTACGACAAAAATACCTATGTACAAAAGTGTTCTACAGGAAATTCTCTACAAAAAATGTTTTTAGACCATTTCTCCTCAAACGAATAGTACGTTGGTAAATCAGGGCCGTAATTAGCGCAAGTCATATAATTCGTTATCTATTTACCATCACCGAAATGTTCGGTGTTACTATGCAGCACATCATTCCGCACTTCCATAGATCATTGCCCTTTGTGAATGCAATCAATGTATTTAATAAAAGAAGTGATTTACAACAAATTGTACAAACTTTCAACAATGAGGAAGCTACTCATGAAGAAATTGCAAACATGGGAGAGCGATTTATTTTAGCTTTATACAATTGTACCTCGGCAGAAAAAAGTCTAGATGAATACAGATTTATGTCTTTTAACAGACTAGTTGGTAAAGCCAGCGGCACTGTTATGTTGTCAAAACTTCCATCAACTTCTGCTGCCGCTCGGCAACACTGTTATCGAGTTTTTCACCAAATTCAAACATGGAAAAACGTGACCCTCAAAGCTACCGATTGGGGGTGGAAAAAAGTTGGCGGTATATTAATCCCAATAATGACTATAAAAGAACCAGCTCCCGAATCTGTTTTAACGCTTATTTCATGTTCATGTAAATTAGGGTGCGAATACAGGTGTAGTTGCAGAAGAGCAGGCTTGCGTTGCTCTACAATGTGTTATCATTGCCATGGACAATCATGCTTGAATGTTGAATCTGTGGAAGACGACCAAGATTTATAATTAACATTTGACAATTAGGGGATTAGGCCTACAGGGGATACCACTTTAAAAAAAACGCGCCAAGTACTTTACTTCTAGGGTGGTGTGGAAATAAGTACAACACGGTCTTTTTATAGAGGTGAGGGGGTGGAAGTTGTATATTTATTAAAATTGTAAATAAATTTTAGTACCTACTGCTATTTTAAGCGTTAAACGTTCAATTTTAAGGTAGATCGTACTGTAGAGAGTGCTAGTCGGAACCAACCCTTATGTTTGCGCCATATTTCCCACGTTATTATTAATTTTAGGAAAAAAATGGTAAAAACCTTTTTGATAGAGAATTTTCCAAGGAACAATTTTGTATATGGGTATTTTTGTCGAAAATTACACCGTTGCAACGCAAAGTTGAAGTGTCCTAAATAAAATACTAAATGTTCCCTAATTTACCGTGTTTACGTCTTCGATTGCTCTACACAATGTAGAATATTTTCAACCCAAGAATTTCTCAAGTTACTTGCAATACTTGTATTTCTAGACCTTAAATAATAATAATAATAAGCGTCTTTATTTACAACCATAATATTTGAAACAGTACAAATACATAATTTAATATTAATTAAAAAAACTGTGGCATAAAAGGGCGAAGTTCAATGTCTGCAATAAAGGTATTGCAGAACCTGTTCTACCCTTAATCCTGAACTGTTTTAATAATTACAAATAGATCGCGATGTTGATAGTCACCACAGTATAGGCACTACTATCATAATTATACTAAAGACTAAAACTAACCTACGTTACTAAGATTTTCTGTTGTTAGTAGATTGACCAGCGAATTAATGTTCAACGGAAGATAACTACTCTGATTTATTTTGAATTTGACATATTAAAACCTTCATGGCTAACTTAAAAAATATTAAATCTGAACAACTTATAAATCGAAAGAATAAAGTAAATTGATTAAAAGTAAGGAAGTTCATGAAACTGAATCATAATTATAATTTTTTTATTTAAATATCTGTAGAGCCACTAGAAGAGCAACCCAATTTTATTACTAAGAAATGTGTATTGCATGAAAACATGCACTTATTAGCATTGGGATCATTAAGTGATATCACAAAAGAGAAGAAAAAATTGTTTCCTTTCATTTGTTGTTGCTGTTTTGTTACTTTAAATATTGTTTATTATATGCCTTTTACAAATAATTATTATTTACATAATTTTCAAATTTATTTTAAGAGAATTCAGTTAGGAGTGAAAAAGAGAGTTTTTAATTTTTTTCTCTAAAGTGAAAGAGAATATCGAATATAACGTAATAACATAAATTGAAGCTAATTAAAACCTTTATAAGAAAACATTAACATAGTTCATGTACAGGGTGAAAGAAAAAAATATTCAAGGAAATTAATTTTCATTTCGTAATAATTTTTTAATTTTTTTTTTAAATCACTCTATGTATGCATATTTAAATGCTTTAAAAATATATGCAATTTGATGTGCCGAACATGGTTGTAGCTTAAAAAAAGGAAGTTACGAGTCTGGGGAATTTTAAGTGGCGGATCCTGTATATTTTTCTAGCAAACAAATAATCAAGAAAATATATGCAAAGTGTTTCAGTGAAAAAATAACTAACTAGGTCATTTCCACGTATTAGTATTCGTGTCTTGAGAGTACAAAAAATTAAGGAAAAAAACTTATAGGGACTTAAAAGTTTATGACAAGATAAAACAGCCCTAAAGTGTAAAAGCATGGAAATAGTCTCTAACTTTTGGTCGGCTATATACAGGTTTCCAAAGCAATTTTGGTACATCGAAATTCAATACACATATAGATTTCTTTTAAAGTCGAAGTGGGGTTGTATAAGGGATAGCCAGTATGTATTTGATTAAAGTGAAAAGCCTTTAACTTTCACCTTACTTACATTTAAACTGGTAGATGTTATAGTACTGAGCAGTGAAATCTTATTTGAACACGAACTTGAATTTCTTGAAAATAGGTTTAGCAAATATAGTATCACATGAAAGTAATTTTTCACATATTACATTATTTTATTGTAAGAAAGTACGTATATTTAAACATAATTTAACATCTAAAAACCTATATTTGAAAGCAATTCAAATCGTTACATTGACAAGTTATAAGAAGGCGATATATATTATTATGTTTTCTATGATATAATAATAATAATATATAAAGAAAGTTGAATAATTATATTGTAATAATCTTTTATTTAATTAATATCGAGTTTAACTTATATCTACCTTCTCTTTATTTACTTTCACATAACTCCTTCTATGGGATAACTCTAAAATCAGTAGTCCGTTCTCAAACTATCTTGCGATCTAATAATTCATTTGAATAAAGGATTGAATGTGTTTCAGTTATAAAATTTTATTAAGTACTCGAACTTAATTCTATCACATACAAAACATATAATGTATTTTGCTTGAGACTTAAATTGTTTTCTAGCAAAGCTACCTTTTAATCATCTTCGATTCGTCACAATTTCTAACTTCAAATTTCTAAATGTCAAGTATTTTCCAATTCTCTTCTGTTTCTTTCCAAATTTCCAAAATTATTACTGCAATTTAATTTATTTATTTATGTTTAACTTTGTATCTGTTTTAGTTAATGACTTAAACATTTATAAGTACCTATTTCATATAATTTTCTTACTTCTTTGACGTTTATCAATTTTTATTTCTTCTGGCAAACATTTTAGGTTAATTTGTTATCTAAAACGAAGTCTATTCTTCAGTATTATAAAATTAATAGTGCGGGAGGCAGCGACAGTCAATAATTGAGACTCATTTCGCTACACTTGATATTTTCTGTTTTTGATGTTTATGATGGATAAGTTCTACTAGTGACAGTCTGCCAACGCACCGGTACAACAAGGAGTAACAGGAATTTTTGAAAACCTGCAAAATGTTCGAATCCGTAACTGATTTTGCTACGAATAAAACTTTGTAAAAAGATTGTTCATAATTAATAGAAAGCAAAATTAACAGTCTGCCAGTCGGCATGCACGACGCCATGCGTCTGCCACCTTTATCATTTTGATACATTTGATAAAAATGGAGTCATTTCGCTACATCTGAAATTCTAAATTATTGTTATTTTCCATCTATAATGATAATTAATAACAGTCTACCAAGATTCCCGTACAACAAAAGCCGTCTGCCAAGCCGAGAAAGCTGCGACGCTCTATGTACGCTTGGATGCGCCTGGTACAGGTGTTTAAAGATGGAGCATCTTTAATCACCTGGCAAACTGTTTTAGTTGCATTCGATTATTAGCAGACTAAAATTTTTATTCGTGTTGATTATAATTAACTTCTTGTGAGAGTTTCAGCTGTAATATTATCAGTTTTAACATTTTATTTGTAGAAAAACTGACAGAATACACCAACCAGTATTCGACTTTTTGTCCGCCAATTCAACTGCGAATTTGAAAAAAAAAACATCTAAATGCAAGTAAAAATTACGCAATTGGTTCTAAAAACTCAATTAAATCATAAATAAGTTACTGTAAAGTTACTATGCCAGAACAATTTTTTTTCATGTTTTTTACAGAAATTTTTCAATTCTTGTAAAAAGCATTTGAAGTTCCTCCAAACTCCGCGGTTTGGCGGACGAACAGCCGAACACTGGTTAGAACTAAGGTCCAGTAAACGTAGCTTCTAGTTAACTTCCAATGAGCTTTGAGTATGTAGATACAGCTGTAACGGTTTTCGGCGTCCCCAAGTCGTACAGCGCAGTTTGATCTACACGTTAATCTGTTACTGCTGTCAGTAGACGCTTCATGTCAATATAACGAGATTTAAATTTTCAACAGTTTACAAAATGTCATCATGCATATTTTGCACTAAAAAAAGTGGAGTGTTAACAGAGTTCAATGCTCAAATGTTAGAGAAAGCGCAGTTTATTCTTTTAGCTAGAAAAGAAAACCACTTGCAGTATAGTGATATAAACATACCTACGGAATTGAACGATATTCAAAAATATCACGTTTAATGATACTGTCCAATTCAGTTGTTCATTAATTTTTTGTCATTTTTTCTACATATAAAATGTTAAGACTGATAATGCTACAACTGAAACTCTGACAAGAAGTTAATTATTAATCAACATGAATGAAAATTCTAGTACGCTAATAATCGGATGCAACCAAAACAGTCTGCCAGGTGATTAAAGATGGAGAGTATTGTACCACACGCATCCGAGCGTACATAGAGCGTCGCAGCTTTCTCGGCTTGGCAGACGACTTTTGTTGTACGGGAATCTTGGCAGACTGTTATTAATTGTCATTATAGATGGAAAATAACAATATTTTAGAATTTCAGATGTAGCGAAATGACTCCATTTTTTATAAAATTTATCAAAATGATAAGGGTGGCAGACGTATGGCGTCGTGCACGCCGACTGGCAGACTGTTAATTTTGCTTTCTATTAATTATAAATAATCGTTTTACAAAGTTTTAGTCGTAGCAAAATCAGTCACGGATTCAAAAAATTTTCGGCTTTCCTGGAACTCACTGTCGTACTTTTCGGTTGGCAGACTGTTATTTCTCGTAAGTGTACTAATGGCATTGAAATAAGTCGATGAAAATCGTAGCGAAGATCAGTCCAGAAAACTGTCGCTGTCCCCCGGACTATAAGTAAACCTTTCAATTATAAATTTTACTGCCAGAACCATTGACTTTTATCCAAATTTGCCTACTTGATTTACAAATTTCCTAACCTAACATTCCTTTATACTGAACGTAATCATTTCTACAATATAATCTTATAATGATTTAAGCGCTGCTTAAATTATAGATTATTATTATTCTTTTCAATTACACCAAATACAATGTGTTTTAATTAATTTATATTTTCAACATTTTTTAAAACTGTCAAATGTAAAATTTTAAAATATCTTTTAAAAGGCAGATTCTACAATTATATCAAATAGCTTAATAACTAAATTATAACAAATTACAAATAGTTTCTTATCTTTGTAACATCTAAATTTGATGTTATTTACTTTATCTATCATTAGTGGCTATTTCAAATTATACTATGCATGACTACTGAGTATTTCTCTTTCACCATGTCATGTTGGAAAAATTATATTACACTAATAAAATATTTAAGTGTCACTTTTAAAATACCTACTAATTTTAAAATGTAAGACCTCCAATGACTATTAAAATAAAATCTATATGTACCATCTTGAAAGGTAACAATTTCGTAATATAAAACTTATATCTAATAACCAAAAAGTAAAATTAATGAAATAAATGCTCTACTTTATTAGTCCCAAGATATTTCTCAATAGACCATATACCATTCAAGATTAGAGTAAGCATATTTTAAAGTAAGTGAATTTCATAACAATATTTTTCAGCCTTCAACAGTCATAGGCCGGTCGTCGTGAAGTCAAAAACATCGATTTTGGTCAGAAATTTAAAACAGCAAATTTATTACTATTCTAATAGCCAGGATTGCGCTGAACACGATTTTGACATTAAAAAAATTATAAAACACAGGCTTTATTGTTAAAAACAATGGTTTTTAGCGATAATCTCATATTTTGATGTTTTTTGACTTCTTAGCGAAAACGGTGCGTCGGACAAAAAAGTCACAATATAAAAATTGAAGATTTTATTGATATGCGTCCTTTGAAACTTCTAGCGACCTTTTATCTTTAACCGTTCAATTGTTATAAACAAATTAAAGCTCCTATATTAACAACTAGTTTTCTGTTCAACAAGCGGTCATACTGATATTTTATTGTGGTCAAAATTGTCTTTGTTCATGTAATTTACAGGTATTTTTTCTGCCGATATCTCGCGTATTTTACAATCGTTCAAACAAATGATTCAATTTGTTCATTAAGGATTTTCGTGTTTCCATGGCATTTTTTGCACTCACCACCTCCAGCAATCGATAAATATTGATTAAAACTACCATCTCTATGTGGTCTTGGCGCTTCTTTGCCTTTTTATTACCCCCCGCCAACGTTTTTAAAAGAATTGCTTAGTAAACAAATAAAATATCTCGGATCAGGATCCTGGCATCGAAATGCAATTGTCGGCAAATGAGAGATAGTAAAAATAGGAAAATTTTGAGCCTAGAAAGAGCTCCATCTGTTAACTAGAACCGGAGATATAGACCATCTTGCGTTCACGCTTGTCAATTGTTTATTAATTAATTTATTGAAAAAATCTTGTGACAACACAAAGTTAATATATTAAACTAACTAGTTTTCAATTTTCACACAAATCAATTGGGTCTTTCGTACATTTTTTGCTTCTATAACAATTTATGAACGCCGTACAACGTTTTTACTTGCGCAGTAACTTTGTATATATAAAATTCAAAGCGCGCTCGGTCTTAAATGCACTGTAAATGGTTTAAAGTGGTTTAAATAGTCATTTAAAGGTATCTTTATTTTTTAATTTTTTTTTAAGTTTAAATATTTTTATACAGGGTGTTCCTTAATGACATGCTAATATTTCAGGGTGCGATTCCTTGGGTCATTTTATGAAGAAAAGTTCAAATGTCCACAACGGCTTAAATTTTTTGCTACAGTATGTTGAAATTTTTAAATTTCATTCGTTATTTTTTTATTTCTCAGAAAATACTTCAGACATCATTTTCAATTTTGGCATGTGTTAACACGATATAAAACCACATATTTCAATTGGAAAAGTTATGTTATCGCTCCACCAGTGGCGTCGCTGCGAACATGTGGCTGTTAAACATATGGAAAATCGGTTTTTCTCAGTTTGCGTGCGATCGGGGAGACGGACAAAAAAATATTTCGGACAAGTAAGAAAGCCTCGAGCCGCGTAAACTGGTTTTTTGTTTTTAAAATCGGCCAATTAGGGCCAGAGATATGGCCGTCTGAAGATATTGAGTTTCGGGGTAGTAAAAGGAGGTATGAGGGGTGTTTAAGAGATAAGGGATGGGTTAGGAAGGTAATTTTTTTTTCTATTGTGACTGGTTATAGGAAGAGGTCAAAGTCGCGGGGGAGCTCTATAGGGCAATTAGGGAAGGAGAGGGAGGGGGGAACGTGCAAAGAAGGAAGACAGCCATATTTCCGGTTCTAATAGGGCGATTTTAAAACATAAAAATAGCGTTTCTTACTTTTTTGATCAGCTGTAATGTTGAATAGGTAGGAAATAATTTTCGCCGAAAATGTAAAAATGGGGGCAAAAGAAAAAATATATTTTTTTTCAAAACGATTTTTTTTATTAAGGAAAAATGTCAGACTTACCTTTCTGACCTTCGATTTCCCTTTGTGTGTGTGTGAGTGAGAGCAGCGGGTGAGTAGAGAGGGTAGAGGCCATGCGTACTCTCTCGCCGCTGCAGCTGCTAAATGAAAAGAAATAAATTTATAAGTCTAACTCGCGCGCGTAGCGCAAGTTGCTGTCCTATCGATTTTTTTTTAATAAAAAGAGAACTTTGTTTTCTTTAAAATGAGCGCCGGCAGAAGGGCGTAGGACTTTCCTTTCCCCCTCTGCAGGGCTTAAATTTCAAGTTATCACTCTGCCTGTCGCAATGAAGAAATTTGAAAAATTATTTTTTCATTTAAAAGGGTATGAAAATCCCCGTTTATTAGAAGCATTATAGCTGCTCAAAGAAGGAAGAAATCCCATTTTGATTTTTCAAAATCGCCCTATTAGAACCGGAGATATGGCCGTTTTCCCTTTTTGCGCGTTCTCCCCTCCCTCTCCTTCCCTAATTGCCAGAGCTCCCTCCGCGGCCTCGACCTCTTCTTATAACCACCCATAACAGAAAAAAAAATTACCATCCTAACCCCCATCTCTTAAACACCCCTCATACCTCCTGTCCGACCCCTTTTCCTACCCTGACACTCAATCTCTTCATACGACCATATCTCCGGCCCTAATTGGCCGATTTTAAAAAACCAAAAACCAGTTTACGCGCCTCGGGCGAGACCTTTTTTGTCTGAAACATTTTTTTGTCCGTCTCCCCGATCGCGCGCCAACTGAATATAACCGATTTTCCGTATGTTTAATAGCTCCCCCTCCCCCCGCACCACCTAGATCTCGGATGTGAAAGTGTCATGGAAGTGGGGGAAGTCGTCCTCTATAAGACAGGCAAATTTTTTTTTTTGAAAAAGGCACTTCTTTTTCACCCCCCTTTTTTTCTGCCAGATCTACTCCATTATAAATTCAAATTGAAATTAACTGCACAAGCACACACAGAAAAAGAATCATTTCCGGTGTATTTTGGCTTACTGAATCCGAATCCAGTGTCAGTTATGCCCCACCACGTCACAATTTTTTCAATCCTCAATGAACAGTTAGAAAAATGCAATTTTGCACTTTTCTAACACCTGGTTCAGTGATGAAGCCTGTGTTTTATAATTTCTTTAATGTCACCATCGTGTTCAACGCAATTTCCTATAAGAATAGTCAATAAAATTGCTGTTTAAAGTTACGACGACCGAACTATCATTAAGATAATCGAGAACAATGCGCCGGTGGAACTTTTTCAAATCAATTTTTCTAAACTGTTATAGTCACAGGAAATGAAACAAAACGCTCTATTAGAGATTAGAATGATATATTTTTTCAGATTTTTCTAGAAGTAAAAAATATTTAAAAAACCGAATGTTATTTTTTTATATAATTTTCATCATGGTTCGGGCAAAATGACACTAACCAAAAATAATAGAAAATTAAATAATTCGTAAATTATAGGAGAATAAAGATTGTAATTACTATTTATATCGATTTTCTTATAGTTAACGAGATATTTCTGAGACGTAATCTTTTTGGACACCTTAAAATTATTACAAATGACTGAAACTAAAAATCTTAGGAAAATCAATCCTAAAGTAAAATTTGTTTATTGTGTTGTTATTTTCATTGTGGCTTAATCAAATCTGTAAATGAGTTGCCCAAAATTGCTTCAATAATTTGAATAGGAACGGATAACTTATCAATACATATACAGTACTTCAAAGTTAGGTTCATATTTTCTTCTCTCCATAATAATCACTATCTACAGATTTTCAAAATGTCATCAGCCTCCCACTTACACATGAATTTACTATGAATTTACAGTGTTTGGAATCACAGTTAGATCTTTACGGTCTTATTCAACTAAATTCATGATTTATAGTGGAACGCAGACCTGTGCGTAAAAATTCGGTACTAGGTGGCCAATTTTTTGTCGTTCAAAATCAAAGGAATTCGATATAGGGATTTTAATGCGTGTTTTTCCAAATATGTACTTATAATGGTAGAAAGTAGAATACCGACTTTCTTTAATGGCTGATATTGATGGCTTCGTTATTGCATCTTGGCAAGGGACAACCACTTTAGCTCGGTTAAAGAATTATAGACCAGTAGCCCAATCAAACTATCACGGTTTAATGTTAAATTTACCAAAATTAATACCCGGAAACAAAAAATATGGTTGTATAGAAGAAAATATTCTAAAAAAGATTTGTGTTTCGATGGACTCGATCTGAAATAGCGAACTTAACCTAAAAAATTTTAGAAATTGAAAAATACGTAAATAACAAAAAGACTATGACTAATTGAAAACATTTGAACGAGAAAGTTGTAGGTTGTAAAAAGATCTTTCGATTGCTATTTTTTTAAGTATCAAATGCGATAACACTTTTCGAGATATATCGAAAGAACCGTAAAAAATCGACTTTTCTTGGTTTCCCTGTATCTTTTTCAAATTTACGTTTAAATACTTACTGTCAACCGTAAGTATAGCTCACGGCAAACTGAAAAAGCAAGTTTTTAAAAAATTTAAAAGTATCTTTTATTATTCGAGATACGTCGATTTTTCGAAAAGAAGACTTTCTGGAAAATCGGCTAGTCTTACTCAACGGAGGGTTCTACAGTAACGGACTTGGGCTCATTTTCTTTATAAAGAGTTGTCCTATCATGCTGTAAAAGAATTGTAACGGTTTTATTACTATTAAGGGTAAATAAATGGCTTTAAAATAATTGCAGTTTTTTTAGGTTATATATTTTTTTAAATAAGTCCGTCCGTTGAGCAAGACTAACCGATATTCGAGAACGTATTGTTTTCGAAAAAAAATATATCTCGAAGAGTAAAATATATTTTCATATTATTCAAAAACTTGCTTTTTGGCTTGCCGTGAGCTAGCTGTACTTGTGGTTGACAGTAAGTATTTAAAAGTAAATTTTAAAAATACAGAGAAAACAAGAACAGCTGATTTTTTACGGTATTTTCGATATATCTCAGAAAGTGTTATCGCAATTGACACTTTAAAAAATAGCCTTTGAAAGACCTTTTTAGCACCTACAACTTTCTCATTCAACTTGTTTCGATTAGAGTGATAGTTTTTTTTATGTACGAAAAACTGTTTTTTTCAACTTCTTCAATTATTTAGGTTAACTTCGCCGCTTCAGATCGAGTCCATCGAAACTCAAATCTTTCTTAGAATTTTCTCTTCTATACAACCATATTTTTTGTTTTCGGGTATTAATTTTGGTATACATTTCTACCTATTGATTGGGCTACAGTAAATGAAGCGGAGTTGGTGGGCACTTCTGAGTCGGCAATGCAAGGGGTCTCCCCCCCTCCCCGCATTTTCGAGCAAGCAATCAATTTCAGTAGAATGACAATTGTCCTATCTACCCATAATGACCAAAATCCACCCCCAGAACTTGGTTTTTGGAGTACACCGCTGAATGGGTGGTTTGTTGCCGAAGTTTAGTTGGGAACATTTATGTGATTGATTGATGACCAAGGACACTTTGGTAGATAGGGCCAAGGAGGGGGTGAATAACTAAAATAACTAAATTGAAACCAGTTTCACTGTTACTTAATGAAATGAATGAATTAAGGGTGACTCTAATGACACATAAAAATTTCCCAGAATGTTAGTTTATCTACAAAATAAAATACAAATATTTAAGGGACTTTTAAAAATATCATCAATTTATATTTTTAAGGAAACCAGTATCGTGACAATCAAAAACGTGAAATGTCGAAAGTGTGTTTGCCTAAAGCCTAGTCAGATGCTTCAAGGAAAGATTAATATTAACTTTCCTTTTGCGAATAATAATATCAGTAACAAAATTGTATAATATATTATGTAGATTCTTCTTCAGAGAGAAGTTTGATTATTTTCTGATATCTTTTCAACTTTCTTAAGAATATTAGCATTTCCACCCAGCTTTCCCTGTAGTATTTTGCATTACATACATGGGCATTTTAAGCATCTTCTTCGGAAAGAGATCCTGACAGCTTTGCTTTCAGTTTTTAAATGTCTACCAAATGGATCCATTTCACAACTTCCCTCCAGTTGTATCAGTTGCGATCTTACGTAAAGAATTTTTTTTACCATATTATTGCTCTAGATGACCCCAAAGCAATAAATACATCTTTACATATCGTTCCACAGTCCACAGAAAGGTAAACATGTAATGTATGTATTGCATATGCACGTTTAGGTTCAATATACTACACTATATACCATCCTACAGACCATTACAAATTTGGACATGATCCTACTTATTTGGGACTAAAAGTGTATGCAACAATTTTAATCTAAGCTATATTTTTGTTACAATTTTTAGTTCTAAAATGGAGCTAATCATATCCAGATGATGTCTATATGATTGATGAAACTTCGAGTGTTCGAGTGATACCATCCTACTGTAATTTTCAAGTGTCTTGACGTTTGTGGAACTACTTCTGTAGACTCATCGGTTCCTGAAAAATAAGTAAAAATGAACTTCTATACAGTTTCATTGATTCTCTAATTTCTACCATTATATTTTCTATTTTTATTAAACTATAAAAATATATTTTATAACGATTAAATCCAATTTACGTTAAGTATAAACCAAATTATAATTCTATTTATGACATATTTTCTATAATTAAAATTTGCATACAGTCTCCATAGAAAACTTTATTGCATCGAAAATTGCATACAAAGTTAGGAAATTGAAATAGTTTGAAAGCTCATAAAGACATAGTGGCCCGAGATGCATTCGCATTCATTGACGTCATACATTACTCGACTAGGGAAAATACCATAGGCAAACTCTAGAAATCATTATAAATGTTTCAAACTAAGTCAAAATATTTCAGAATGTGTCTAACTAAATATACAGGGTGTCCCACTTAAGATTCTCGCTAACTAAGAGTTATTTACTAGAATTCGAGAGGTAAACCGAGGAAGAAACCTGATGTACATTTAAAAGTAAATCCGAAGAAATCTTCTTTACAAAACAAATCTATTTAATGAGCGGGATCGTCCAAAAAGTTTTTTCGTAGTAAAAAGATATGGGAACCAGACCATCTGATAGAGATATAAATAATGTATTATATTCCCGGTTGACGACCTTTTCCTTTGGTCGAGACCAAATTTGTGAGCATTTAATTTCAGGGATCACAATTTTTTCCTATATTCTTGGGCTGAAAATGAGCACTCGGAGGTTTTTGAGGTCGCTAATCACGAATCCGTGGTCCAATTTACGAAATTCAAAATGGCGCACCGGAACAACAGTCTATTTCTCCGGAAAAACTCGTATTCTTTTCTTTTTTGGCTGAAAGTGGGGAAAACGGAGATTTTCGTTATCGCTGATAACGAATCTGATGTCCAGTTACGGAAGATTGAAACTCGAGGACCGGAAGTAATATATTTTTCAGGAGAAACTCATATTTTTCAAACCATCAGCCCAGAAAAGAAAAAATATGAGGTTTTCCTGAGAATTTGGCTCAACTTCCGGTCCGCCATTTTGAATTTTCTCTAATTGGACATCGAATTCGTTATCAGCAACCACGAGAACCCCACGAGTTGCCACTTTCAGCCCAAAGAAGAAAATAATACAAGTTTTCCAGAGAGATTGATTGTTCTTTCGGTCCGCCATTTTGAATTTCGTAAATTGGACCTCGGATTCGTGATCAGCGAACTCAAAAACCTCCGAGTGCTCATTTTCGGAAGAAAAACGAGAAAAATACGAGCTTTTCCTGGGAAATTGACTCTTCCGGTCCGCCATTTTGAATTTACCAAATTGGACTTCAGAATCGTGATCAGCATCTCCAAATTCCCCCGGATAACCAATTTCGTCCAATTTTATGGCATGTTGTGTATGATAACAAATTTTTCAATTAATTTGATTAAATTGGCCATTAAAAGTGGCCAATTATTGGAAAAAAAATGAAACCAAACATTTCCGGCAAAAAATAAAAGGTACTGTTTTTTTATAAATATCTTTCTGAACTCTTTGCAATAAAAATCAAGTCAATTGTCCCTGTACTTTTAATTTTAGAAGTAAAATGCCAAAATGACGCGAATAATGCGCTTCTTGACTAATGCGACACGCGCATGCTCAAATAACTATATATATAACCTTTATTTGTGAAATGCGACAGAAAATGTTCAATGAACATCAGGGAATAGGTTGGTATAAAGATATTTGAAATCGATATCTTGACATAAAAAATTATGCTTGTGTGAAAGCAGTACATGAGCGTTTTGATCAATTATTGCAAAATATATTTCGTTTTTTCAAAATGCAAAAAGACGAGTTATAACACTTTTCTAATGTAGAGTTATTATATGGAATAAGCTCTATCAGTGAAAGTTAGAATCATTCACCTAAGTGTAGCAGTTTCCGAGTAATACGTGTTTTTACTTGTAGGCGCGCGGTATAAAAAAAATGTGATCTCCGATATTAAAATGCTCACAAGTTTGGTCTCGACCAAGTGAAGAGGTCGTCAATCGAGAATATAATACATTATTTATTTCTTTATCAGCTGGTCGAGGTCCCATATCTTTCTACTTCGAAAAAAATTTCTCCTTAAATAAGCGTGCTACGCTCGGGATCCTGTTCCACTAATTGAACGAAAGTATTTTTATGCGGTATACTCCTTGTTAGAATATATAAATGTCTTCAGTTATGAGTAACAACATTCCTTCTACAAATCGAAATATACATAGCGTTTCAATGAATATACTTTTACAGAATTAAACAGTATGTGCGTTAGTTATCGAGAAAGTATCCTCTGGAGTTTTAAGTGGGACAATCTGTATAATAGGGGCAATGACCAAAAAGAAATGTCTGGGGTCTACAGTTGCTGAGAAGAAACAAAAACCTGGGATCGGATTTTCCAACAACGAATAAAAGCCAAAAGCAACAAAAGTAATTAAAAATAAATAATTGGAGTTTTTTTGAGTATATGGCACCCGTTAATCATAGTCCACGAATTACAAATTACATCAACAAATATATACATTAGGGACCTAACATATAAATTGATACAGAACCTTAATTTCCTTGTAATGCTATTTCTCTGGACAAGCCTGATGTTTATTTTAAAAATTTAATGAAAATATTGTTGCTATTTTCATTATGCCTCCAAGTTATATTCCGGAAGCATTAACCTGTGAAGAAATAGAATTTACAAAACATAAATTCGAAATTAAATGGAAACTACATGACGATTCTCGCGAGGAGAGTATAAATATAGGCAGCTTGTTTACCCAAGTTCATACATGATATATTTATTTCACTTTGCCTCGAAAGCATCCCATTCGTTATCATTATCTGGAAAAGATAACGTTAGAGGAACGATCTCGATATTTTAGTCTCTCATATTCACAAAACAATTGATTTAATTATGTTTTATATTCATCCATCAAAATATAAAGAGAAGAATTTTAGCATGATGTCTAAAATTTATTGGTTTAAATGAAACGAATTTACATAGTACAAGAACTAGAACTAATATTTCATATACAGTTCTGCATTCTTGTGAAATCACTGATCAACACCATTCCAGCCTTAAGGTAAATGAAATTGTTTCTGATAAATATTTATACGCTGACTACGAAAGTGTCGCATCATGTTAAGTATTTGAGATAGTCTGACCTAAAGGTGAAAAAAATTTAGTTCGCCATGAAATCAGTGAAATCGCTAACAATCTTTGTCACATTAAAGTGCAGTTTTTACCCATTCCAACGCGTGTTCGTTTGCTATGAGCCTGTAAAAGTACGGAAACTTGGAATTTGATGTATATACTAGAAACCAAGGCCTCAGATTTTTTATAATATTTTTCAAGTCCCCACACCACCCTCACTCCATTCTTAAAAGGGTTAGATTACATTTTAAGATGATTGCGATGAAGGGTTGTGGGTTCAATAGGGGTAAATAAGGGAACACAAGTAAAGCAAACATAGTAAGAGTACAGAAATTTGGAATTTCGTGTCTAGAGTAGAAGCCAAGGCATCAGATTTTTTTATAATATTTTTCAACTCGTCCACCACCCCACCCCCACTCCAATATTAAATGGGCTGATAAAATTAAACTGAGATATTGACTTGAAATTTGGTACACGTATGCATTATAACATCTGAAACAATACTTTATTTTGAGATTATTTCATTGAAAGGATGGGGGGGTTCGTAAAGGTAAACAGGGAAAAATTAGTAAAACAAGCTGAAACTTGAGATTTGGTGTGTATACCAGAAGTCAAGGCCTCAGATTTCTTTATATTTTTCAACCCCCGCCAACTCCACTCCATTAGTGAAGGAATGTAAATTGGGGAAAATAAGTAGATCGAGCTAATAAGACTCCAGGAACTTCATTTTTGGCGTACATGCTAGAAACCAATCCCTACATTTTTTTTATGATGTCAAATATTATTAAAAATCTATGATCAATTATTTCCTCATACTACAGTGCAAATTTCGTCAAGATGTTTTCCTTTAAAGAGATTTGGATGGAAAATTTGGAAGTAGTGATTCCTTAGGCAGCGGTTTTTATCTTAACTTCTACATCAGATAATATTTTTATTAACTGTAAATTAAGCAGCCTGTCATTTGCTCAGTGCAGTAATCACCATTTCTTGCAGCGAATTATTTGTTTAGTTCTTTTTCCCGTGTGAGCATACCAAAATTAAACACCAGTGCTTTGTTTTATATTAAGTTTTGTGGTCCATTTCCCGTAAATCTACTTTCATCTGAATATAAAAGCTGAAAAGGAAAACCTAGGTTTTGTTGTACTGCATTTAAGAACCAGTTGCAATATACTAGCTTCCTGTCGTTATCATCTCCATAAAGATGTTGGTGTATTTGGTATTTACAAGACCGAAACTTATGTTACTTTAAAATTCTGCAAACCGAAGACTGACTAATGTCGCATTCCATTGACAATTCCCTTGTTGATGTTGTTGGGTGTACCATCACAAATCCTAATACATCAATTTCTTTGTCCTCACTTACAATAAATGTTTGATGGTCATTTTGTTGATTGGGATCGTTTCTTAATTCTTGTTCCACTCTGGCAAACAAGTGTCTGCTTGGATGACGCCTGTTGGGATATCGTTGCTGATACAGTTCTGCAGCTGCAGTTGAATTTTCGAGACGCTCTCCAAATATCAGTAACATATCGACCGTTTCATTTCTACTAAAATTATTCACTTTCTTTAATTTTTACTCTACTAAGAGATTTCCGCAACGCTTTATTTTGTATCTGTCTGACAGCTGATATTGTTTTATTACATTCAATGGCTACTATGATTTTTCCAATGTTATTAGGTTACCAGATTTACACAGAAATGTACCATTTTAGTTTCCAAAGCCCACTAATCTATTATCTATTAGCCGCATGTTTCTAAAAGTTGGTTGGATTCTATTTTGGCTGAAATCTCAAATATTTCTGAGCGGATTTTCAAAATTTTGGTATCATTAGATTCATATGAAAATGAGGTATTTAAAAATGTTGGTGAACGATTAAATTCCCATTTAAAAAAACCGAGTTAGTGGGTAAAAATCACATTTAAAAATTTTAAACGCCTCTAGAGAATTAAGTAATGCAATCATATTGCTCTTTTTATTTTTATAGTAACGTAGCACACAAACTAAAATATATTTTGGGCACCACAGCACTCTGGATTCAGAAACAGATTTTTTAATAAAATTTTTAATGTTTATCAAAAAGTGACCAAAATGGATGTATTGTATTCAAAATTTCCTCTAGATTCCAAAAATGTAAAAATATATAGGGTGTTCCATTTAAAAATCGAAAGTTGTGGGCATTTCCGGTCAAACCGGGTGTGCACCAAACTTGATTTTTTATTGCAAAGATGGCATTTTAGTCGTGTAATAAGGCCTCCAAATTTAAATTTTCTGTTCCAAATATGTTAGGAAATATCGGGGCGAGCGCAATTCGTGACTCACCCGGTATTTATACATTACCAACAATGGAAGAAATTTAAAATACAAAGACTGCTACAAGCGTGGCTTATTAATTTTTTTAATTTAATTTCTGAATGGCATTATGCAAATTTGTGATTACGTAATTCTAAGGCTTTCATCAAATTCCAATGTAGACCGGTGTGTTACATTGTTTTCTTAAGTCGATACTTTTCAAGGTACGTTAAGATTTGGCTAATTGTGTGAACAAAGCTGGTACGTTATTAAAACATGAATCCCTTTTCTGTAGCTCCGCAATCCAGTTCCTCTTGTCTCCTTTATTGCTCTTCCGAGGTACAGCTCGATCTACTTAAGGCAAGGAAATGAAGCTGAGAAATATCGCCGTCATTTGTTAAATAATATTAAACTACATTTTGCGAGTAAATATTTAGTTTACTTGTTTTTGTTGTCTTCGCTTCGAAGATTATTTTTGCTGGTTTATTGAAATATTAATCATCTTGCGATGGGAAACTTAAAATGTATTGTGCAAAGTAAGATTAGTAATTAGGGAGAGGATCTTTATTGCAAAAGTTGAAAATCTGTTTGCTTAACTAAAATATAATAAAAGCAAGAAGTATGTGGGCATTAAAGGGATTAACTTTGATAATGTATTGCTTGTTATTCAGTTAGTTATGTATTTAAATTATACTTTACATATTACATTTCCTTTAATGAAAGGAATATCACTGTCCTAGTTGTCTACGAAAATTTCTCGATTTTTCTTTGGTAACTAATACTTGAAAAGCTGAAATATTGACATTTTTTGGCATCTGGTTAGCACGACACCTGGCCTACGTAAAGTTTATTCGATCCTAAGAGACACACAGTATATCAAATATTGACATCTTGCACGTTCTACTTGTAATCAAATACCTAGTATATCCTGGCATTTTGCTCTAAAGTTATAACAAGACATAGTTTATTTGAAACGTGAAGGTTCATACTCCTGTGGCGATCAGTCAGTACAGTGTCGCGGATAGATACACTCTTAGGGTCGGTTTATCAATGCGAGGTTAAATTTATCCTATTGTTAAAGCATAGACATATGCATAGACTTCCTCGCAAAACCTCGCATTGATAATCCCTACTAAGGGCCGCTTAGTAGGGAGTATCTACCATGCTACTTCATATGCAGGTTACGGCAACCACATACGGCCAAGAAACAAAATGGGTAACTAAACATTTATATCCAAGTGTACTGAGCAAATTGAATATTGGGGGCTCACCGAGTCGATCATATCAATGGGATGACAGACAACGTATTTTTATTCCATTTTGAGCAACATGAGTATACAGACGTTTATTTTGTAACAAAATACATTTTATTAATCTAAGGAAATTAATATGTCAGGGTAACTTAAAAAAAATTCAAATAATGAAGTGATTTATGGTGTATTAGTTACGTATTGAACACACGAAGTTAAAGATATATTTGAAATTACATCTCCAAATAGACATTATCCTGCACGAAAGACAATTCAGTGAATCATAAAAAACTTCGAAAATCATGGGTGCATTTCTCCAAGAAGGGATAAAAGAGATTCTGTCCCTGAAAATAATATAAAGAAATTGATGTACTTAATAGTATTGGCAACTATTAATGAAAATCGACTATTTCTGCTACAGCAAGTGTTGAGGAGGAAGATCCAAGTGACATGGCATGGCAGTAAGAAGGATTTCCAAAAAAAGTCATTACCGTCATACAGATTAAAAACGCCATGAGTTATTTCCCGAGGATACTATCAGAAGAATGACTTCTGTGTAAGTATAATGGACAAGGCTAACACTGATGAAAATCAAGTTTTCACTGATGAAGCGTGTTTTGCATTACATGGTAGACATAATCCTTCAATCATTCGTTATTGTTTCCGGGAAAATCTAGGCAGATTTTTTGACATACCTAATCAATATTCCCACAAATTAAGTGTATAGGGTAGTACTCTGGAGAATCATATGATCCATCCGTTTTTCGTCGATGGTATACTGAATGGCCCTAAGTACTTGGATCTATTGCAGCATCAGAATATTCCGGAAATTAGACTGCTAGCAAGATTTAACTAGGTCTGGTTTGGACAAGTCGGTTGTCGTCTACAGGAAAGTATGACAATTCTAGATTTCCTAAATAATGCATTTACAGGTTGTTTATTAAGTGAACGAAGAACCGTCTTATGGCCAGCTGGATCTTTTAAGGTGGCTCCAAATGACGCCTTCTAGAGAATACATAAAATCTCAAATTTATGGCTTCCAGATGAGTAGTAAACTCGTTCCAGCAAATTTGCCTTGATATGTTGTTATCTTAAAAATGAATTTACTAAAAACATAGGGCCGAAACATTGGGTTCGCGTTGGACTAGCCTCGTGTATAGACGTGCTCCCCAAAAAAGCGTTGAAAAAGCGGTAAAACGACGTTAAACTCGATAAAATTTAAGCCATCGGTACATCAAGAAATTCCGCGCAAAGTGAAACGCCATAATAGAAAAACAAAGTTCATATGGAATTAATAATGATGCGTACACTTTCTTTAATAGCATCAAATAAAGCAAGTGGAAGTGCCTATACCTATGCCAAGACGTCCGAACACCCTTTCTCAAGTGATTTAGTATAATATAGTAAACGTCTGGCAATTTAATACACCATCAGTCAAGGACAACAGGCTTATTTTTAAAGAATGGAAGTAGTAACATTAGCAAAGGATGAAAAGATAAGTTTTTATTTTTATTTATTTTTAAGTTCTATTTATTGGTTTATTAATTCTTGTCACACGGTCCATATACTGGGCTTATTTACGAATACAGGGATGCCTCTCACGTCAGAGGAGTCGGCGTCTGCTTAATATACAGAGCGTCCCAAATAAGACCGGGAATGGAAAACGGAAATTACTGAGCCTGTGGAACGGTTAATCTAAATAAAAGCTCATTGCGGCAAGCAAAAACGCAGATTTATGAAAAACATGAAACCCTATACATATAGACGTAAGCGGACAGGAGGCGGTGCACACTGCTAGATTCAGAAACAGAAAACTTAGAAGAGAAATAAATAAGGAAATGATGATATATGGAAACCTAACAGCAGGATGGAAACTGAAAAGAAGCATCTCGCAAACGCCCACACTTCCCATCCGATGATGACAGATGGAAACTTAAAAGAAGAATGGAAACTTAAAAGAAGCATCTCACAAACACTCCTATATTAGTAGTATAGCTATGGGGATTCGGGACCAAAATCCCATGTTATTTCTTATGGAGGTTCATTCTGCACATTTTTGACCAATTTTCTCCCCACCACTTTTTAGCCTCCCGCCAACAGAGGGCGCCACAGTGGTGGATTGGATTTCAGCATGGTGAGGTCTAGCAAATCAGATGGTGATCTGCTTTAGACTCTCCCTATTAGTTGTGAACGGTAATAGCTAATGGTGTATCAGATAGAGAGATCTATTGGGGTATGCAGACATGGTAAATCAGAATGGTGAATCAGATAATAGAATAGTGGTATAGCAAATGACAGATGGCGGATCAGAGTGTTGTAATGATATTTTTATGAACATGATAAAAAGACTGTATCATAAAGGTGATTGATTATCAGTATGTACTTCAGATCAAAGTATATACTTTTCCTGTGTAAATGAAATTCACACACGGGGGCTTGGGCATGGAGGTAATGATTTTTTACGTTCTGGCTAAATGTTTAAGAGAAATTTTATTTTTAGATGTAGGATTTAACATATTAAATAGCGGGAGACAAAATATTGGTCGAGAGGTATAGGATTAATGGCTAATCAGAAGGTCTAAGCTCGTCCTATTGATCGAGGTGACTTAGCAAATCAGAAGGCGAGGTCGAGGCAGCAAAGGATACCTAACAAATCAGAAATGCCGACTTAGCGAATCGGATAGCAGCACAGTGGAATAGCAAATAAGATATGGTGGTCTTACGGGTTGAGGATGATGGAGTCGCAGGCTTTTAGAGAAAAGGTGGGAAAAACGTATGCTAATATATTAACGAATGAGGTTCGGGGAGGCGGTGTCTA
Source organism: Stenurella melanura (assembly GCA_963583905.1). Taxonomy (NCBI): domain Eukaryota; kingdom Metazoa; phylum Arthropoda; class Insecta; order Coleoptera; family Cerambycidae; genus Stenurella; species Stenurella melanura. Next base: position 243,511,226 of record OY757309.1, read on the forward strand.
TATTAATTATAGCTCTATATACTTAATAGGAAAAATAATTTAAAAGCAAAAATAGTATTCTGTCTAATCGGATGGTCGACAATTGGGATGCTGATGCTGATATATCTGACCCCTTATAGTGACAGCTTCTTTTGTAGGGAAGTCTAACAGACACTAGGGTCGATACTGGTCCCATGTAGAGACGCGTTGCACAAGCCGTATCGTCAACCTTTTACAACATCTCAGCGAGATGACAACCAACTAATGACAAACATACTTATAGTATTGATGTACGTCATAACTTGAAGTCTACGGATACAAATTTCCCAGTCACCCTGTATATGAGCAATTGTAATTTTCTCATTCATTATTATTGTTTATTATTTAGGCGCGTTTAAGGCAAGCTATTTTTATGATCAACAGAAATATTCATAGGTAGTCAGTACATCAAGATATTATTTTTATTAGAGAGCTTTCCTCATATGTATGCTCAAGATCTGAGAGTTTCGGGAACCTACTTTACACAAGGAGGTGGATATATCGAACATACATTCTTACCGAGGGCAGCTAAGACTTCCACCATACCCATTTTTACCCTTAATGATAGTTTTCTGTTCTGTTCCGTCAGCAGGTCAATAGATATTTCTCAATATAACAATTTGCCAGTATACGCAGGGATCTCAAAATACATTTATTATTTTAAGCATCCGTAATCTATAATATACTGAGTCAATACTATAAATTCATATATCTAAACCAAACAAAAGCTAAAAATTATTAAAAAATTATTTCATTAAACAGCTAGAGGTAACATTAATGATTCAATATCATGACGTCATAAACTGACTTCATCGCAATACACTGAGGTATTATGCATATGGCTCGGTGTTTTACATTACATTGGTTAATATTAAAAACAACATGACGACGACGCAAAGTTCTATAATACTTACCGCTAATATATCGTACACTCAGATTAACTAAAATGCGTGAGCTAGTACCTCAATTCTAAGAAAGAACACCCACAGGTTTACATATAGCATAGTTATAATAGAAGAATCAAATTGATGGATACAAATTGCAATCCGAGCATATACACCCACTTGCCCCCGTTTTACCCCTAGTTACCCTCGTTTTACCCTTAATTATCCTCGTCTTACCCCTAGTTACCCTCGTCACCCCTAACTATTCCTATCTCACTCCAATTACCTTTACTTTACACTGTTTGAAAATCGTGCAGACCTGTTTAAATACAGACCTGTTTAAATACAGACCTGTTTAAATACCGACCTGTTTAAATACATACCCGTTTAAATACAGACCTGTTTAAATACGGACTTGTTTAACAATGATGCCTAATAAAATAACTTTCGAGACATATAAACCACCTAAGCTGAGACCATATGTATTGGAGAGAGATAGAGAACTTAGAGAGAAAATTAGAAAAGCAGCGATAGCTATTAGAAAGAAATATTTAGCATTAAAATTAGGAAAAGCAGAGGAAGTTGAAACTCTTACTCGATTATTTAAACCAGTTATCGAGCCACTAAAAGAACTAAAATCCATTGTGAAACCTGTGAACAACGTAAATGTCATACCATTAATAAAAAACCCAGTAGAACATAAAGAAGAGGCTGTAGAAGAAGATAAAAGAATATGAAGAAGAAGAAGACTATACCCTCGAAGAAGCAACTAGTCAGCTGGATTCATATAAATACTTTCAACAATATTCTTTAGCTAAGCATTACATAATAGGACTCTATAATAAAAATAAAGGTTTCGATAAAACATATGGTGTCAGACCCGATTCGGAAATGAATAAATTTTATATTGGCTCCCAGGAATTACACATTAACCCAAAACGCTGAAATAAATATTGGTAATGAAAAGTATGCTGGAAGACGAGGCTTATACGAGTTGATATTTATGAAGAACAGGTTATGATGAGCAAGATTTACGTGACTATAAGGATATTCTAGAAGCGAGTAATGTTCATAGGAGAAATTATGATCCCTTAGGACAATTCAATGGAACACGATCTTTTAAGTATACTAAAGTGATAAAGCCATTACTTAAGGATAATGAAGAGTTGCGTAGTGGAAATGGTTTGAACATGGCATACAATGACTTGTGGTTGGGTGAACTGAAAAGGTATAGACATCACAAAACACCAAAAGAAAATCAGTAAAATGACATAAGTATTGTGGGTTAGGTTCATAACCTCAAACATTTAAGAAATATTCTAGCGTAAAGACCTATATTAGTATTATTTTATATACAAGACCCTTAGATAGATAGGAACTTGCTATATTAGGAGCTGTTGACGTCTTATTCCGCTTTTATTAATCGTTGTTAAAATACTGAGGTTGTTACCTATTCTCTTCATACTAAATTCAAATATACAGAGTGAATATATGGGGATAAGTTATTGATAATACGTTGACTTGAAAACAATTTTTTACATCCTTATAGGCCCCATCGACTCTATATGAAGCCTTATAAGAAGGGGTATGGTCTATATCTGAAAAACAACAAAAAACTACCATTGAAGCTACCCAAAAGAGCACTCTCCGATGGGAAGATTTAAGGCTTTTATTTACTTTATCATATATATTTTTCTTAATTCTTAAAGCATTCTCGGAGCTATAGAAAAATAATGGGATGTAGATTTTAGAGCGACGGCTATCATAAAATACCGAATCATTATTAAATCCTTCTGGTGTTTCAACATCACTCGACCCCGCAAATAATTAAATTTGGTAATATCTATCTCTGACATATAATGTTTAGTTATTCGTATCGTGGGGTCATATACAATATCATCATACTCATTCCAAAAATGTAGGTTGATTGGTAATATTTCATCTTTATGCGTATATTTCAGTGTTCCACATACAAGTCTAGTTGGGATATTATACTTTTGAGCGACCTCAAAAATATTAGGGAAGCTGGTAAATATACGGCATGATAATATATTTTTTAAATGATCTTATAAGTTAACACCTACGAATCCCTTACGCACAGTATGTTCTATTTCTTATATAAGTGTTCCCTACCCTTTTTACTTAATCTTGAAAGATCTGTAAATAAAGTCCAAACCACAAAGTAGCTTTATGCAAACAGAAACCATTCAAGGGTGATCAACCCCATGCGATCAGAGGTAGGAGAGGAAATCAACTTAACAATATTATTAGTAAAACGACTCTAAGCACATCAGAAACCATTCAAGGTTCAAATCTCAGCTAGACTATAAAGTAGCTTTACGCAACAGAAACCATTCACAACATTAAACCCCGCTAAATTCAAAAAGGTTGGAGAGGAAATCAACTAACAATATTCTTAGTAAAAACGCACCGAGCAGACACCCAGACTACGAACTGCATAAGCTAGCACATAGAAACTTTAAGGATAGACGTATAATTAAAAGTAAAATATGTCTTGAGGTGATTTGAAAACAAGCAAACATCCAATCCCGCTATGAACTACTAAGCTAGCACATAGAAACTTCAATGATAGATATATAGCAATAGACGACTGAAAACAATCCAATCCCGCTATGAACTACATAAGCTTGTACGTAAAAAATATTTAATATAATAATAATAAAAAGAATAAACCATTGAAAACAAGCAGACACCCAATCCAGTTACCATCTTCAAGGGTAGACACACAATAATAAAAGTAATAGGCAACTTGTTGTAAGCTGAACTGAGAAAGTATAAGCACCAAATAAATCATTAGAATCATGAAGATGAAACTACTGAAACATAGCCATAGAATACAACTCAACATTTTATTGTGGAAAATTTCAAGACATCCAATCCAGCTAGGAAGTACATAAGCTAGTACGCAAAAAATATTCAATATAATAAAAAGAATAAAGGACTGAAAACAAGCAGACATCCAATCCTGCTATGAACTACTAAGCTAACACATAGAAACTTCAATGATAGATATACAGAATAAAAACGGCTGAAAACAATACAATCCCGCTATGAACTACATAAGCTAGTATGTAAAAAAATATTCAATATAATAAAAAGAATAGAACGAGTGAAAACAAAGCAGACATCCAATCCTGCTATGAACTACAAAGCTAGTATGCAAAAAATTCAATATAATAAAAAGTATAAAACGACTGAAACAAGCAGACATCCAACCCCGCTATGAACTACATAAGCTAGTATGTAAAAAATATTCAATATAATAAAAAGAATAAAACGACTGAAAACAAAGCAGACATCCAATCCTGCTATGAACTACAAAGCTAGTATGCAAAAATTCAATATAATAAAAAGTATAAAACGACTGAAACAAGCAGACATCCAATCCCGTTATGAACTACTAAGCTAGTATGCAAAAAATTCAATACAATAAAAATAATTGACGACTTGTTGTAAGCTGAAGTGAAAAGGTAAAAGCATGAAAGAAAATCATAGAATCATGAAGATGGAACTGCTGAAACGTCGCCATAGAATTTAACTCAACATTTTATTATTTAAATTGTCAAGACAGCCATGTAATCGTTTCGGTAGCCCGAAGGCCTTTCGCGAACACGTACGGATTTAAAAAATTCGCGTGGCTGAAACCAAAATTCCTCATGCCTGTCACCGATTCAGTATAGTTCACTGGGTCTCGGTAGGCATTAACGCTACCTACAAAAATAAAATAAAGGTACATAATTATTTTATAAACCATAATGTGGTACTACCAATACTCAAGCATTAAGAAAAGCTAGAACAAAGCACCGGCATATGGTAACGCAAAGCCCTAGGTTTTACTACTTATTTTCTAGCATTAGCGAAAAGTATTAATTTGTTCTATATTGTCCGGGCTATAAATTTTACTAAGTTTTACTATTTATTTTCCTACATTATTGAAAGTACTACTATTTTTTTTCTTCCGTTTCTCCGTGAGCTAATAGATATAAGAAATATATGTTAAAAAATAATTTTGAATTATGCATACATAAACATTTCAAATATCTCTGATTATTTATTTTCTCCTAAACACCTAAGTATACCTTAGTGAAAAGTACTACAGCTTCCAGTACTATAAATTTTACGTTAAGTGAGTTTTCCTATATTACTGAAATAGCTCAAAGGACTATAAATTTTATGTTAAGCAGTTTTTCCCTATATTAGTGAAAAGTTCTGAAGCTCCCCGGACTATATATTTTACGTAAGTAAGTTTTTTCGCCTTTTTTGGGCATTAGCAAAAAGTACAATATTGCCTAGACTAATAGCTTTAGATATCAATTTTATCTTAAGAACTGAAATTACTGAGTATAAATGAATTTAAAAACTTTAGCCACAATTAACTATATGTTTTTCTTAAGTAAACCTCAGCCTGACTTTATCATTTATTATAAACAACAGTTTATCAAAATATCAGCTGGAGACAGTAAAAATACAAATAATTCATTCAGATTATATTAAGTCATTAGCTTAACTTCAAATTATGTATCATATTATGTAGATGATACTATCCTACTATTTACTAACAATATTTAGAATTTAGCAAAAAAATCGGTTTAAAACTTATAGAGCGGTTTCGATTATTCATAAAAAATATGTGTCGTGCTCTATAACCAACAGTTTATCAATAATTATTATCTGCAATGGTTAACAAAAAATATGTCCCTAAAGAATATCTACTGATTGTGATAGGTAACTTAAATGAAACGTACGTAAAGTACCTAGGAATAATAATTGACATTGTCACCTATTCATATAGCGCAATTAGCAAAAAGAATCCGATAACTTCTACACAAATTCTATAAAGAAATACTAACTAAAAACTATTGCTTGCTATACCTACAATAACTCCATAATGCTGCTAAATATCATACAAACTGAATTTAAAAAAAATAGCACACAAAACGGAACTCATCTGTGGTATCAGGACTTTATATCTGCATACGCCTTTATTCAGACTACAAATATGCCGCATGCACCAGAAAAAATATATTGTAATACCCTACAGTAATGGGAACCTGAGGTCTCAAATTAACTTGTTCTTTGAAAATAAACCTAAGAAATAAATTTTATACTACAACACTACATGAAAAACTATAAGCATAATTGAAAAAACATCACTACTGTACACCTCAGGTTATTTAATTGATTCGAAAACATCTAAGTATACCTTAGTGAACAGTTCTGCAACTTCCAGTACTATTTTTACGTTAAGTAAGTTTTTCCTATACTAGTGAAAAGTTCCACAACTCTAAGGATAAATTTCATCTTGGAAAATACGTAGCATAAATAATTAATAGCGTGCAATTATCAATTAAAATAAAATATGTAAATATGTAGCCATTGAATAAAATTCATGTCTTTTTCTCGGTGTTAATAGAGGTACCGAACGTGATTTTATCATAAACAATCAAAATATCGGTTGGGAAGCTTATATTATTATTATAAACAAAGGAATAGCCAGCTATGCATGTGTTTATGCAGTAGGTATGTTAGAATTGAAATACGGAGTGTCCCCATTTGATTAAGAGTTCTAATCGTTTCGATTCTGTTAAAATACTATTTTTAAAGCTGAAATGAAATACTATTTCATATAAACATATTCCTATTAATTTTTATTTGCATGCCCGTTACACTATACCAAATCACTAACATCATATGTAATGAAAAATATGTACTTACATGTTATTGGTAATAAACACACTAAAAATTGTCTGTTTGAACAGTAGAAAAAATAACTTCACACACGCACTAGAAACATATGGAATGACTTCCCAAAGCTTGGTTCCGGGGATTTATAGTAAACCTATTGCACAATGATTACATCATCTAACGTATTGGCGACTCTAATCTTGAACGCAGTAAGTTTAAACCCTAAAACAACACGTACTTCTTAGGAAAAATATAAACATACAAGATACAGCTGTGTGTGATTCACACGTTTTTCTCGGAATTGTCCCATCAATGATTCCGCCTGAAAACATGTCTCAACATGTCTCCATAAATGCTTCCATTTCATCAAGTACCTTCATTTAAATTATTTAAATTTCCTATGAGTACATCCTGTATATAATGAAGGGATTTCCTTTTTTAATCATATATAGTGTTTCTGCTACTATATACCTGGGTATGCTTATTTCATCATTAATCTATATCTTTATTCCGCTATAACATAAACATTTTTATTCTCATGGGTTTGGCCGTTTTTAAAAATAAACAAACTTTCCGAACTGACCGCTACAAATTTTTATTTCAAATTCTATACATCAAAACTGTTTTAGATATGGATGCGGCTGGTAAGTTTTTCCTTAACATTTTATTTTCATGTACTGTAGCTACATAATTTCATTTTATTTTTCTTGTTCCGTTATGGATTTTTTGCTGCCTTCCTGCAACCCTCAAATATGAAATACTTTACCTGTGTGCTCTTTTCTTCAGAATAAAATTGCTCAAAGGGTGTATGGTTTCCTATTTCAATCAATCAACATATAGTTTATTAAAAAGTGTTACTACAATTATAATAAACGAGTGCAAGAAGTATTAACTAATAAAAATATGCATAAAGTCTCGAAAATAGTATAATAATATGGGGTGAGTGTAAATAATTCTTTTTGGCTATTCAAATATCACATGTTAAATTGATTAATGAATTATTTAAGTACAGACAACAGTTCTAAATTTTAAATTTCATGGCTGAGTGAAATTTTATTTTGAGTATGAAAGTAAAAAATTTAGAACTGTTGTCTGTACTTAAATAATTCATTAATCAATTTAACATGTGATATTTGAATAGCCAAAAAGAATTATTTACTCACCCCATATTATTATACTATTTTCGAGACTTTATGCATATTTTTATTAGTTAATACTTCTTGCACTCGTTTATTATAATTGTAGTAACACTTTTTAATAAACTATATGTTGATTGATTGAAATAGGAAACCATACACCCTTTGAGCAATTTTATTCTGAAGAAAAGAGCACACAGGTAAAGTATTTCATATTTGAGGGTTGCAGGAAGGCAGCAAAAAATCCATAACGGAACAAGAAAAATAAAATGAAATTATGTAGCTACAGTACATGAAAATAAAATGTTAAGGAAAAACTTACCAGCCGCATCCATATCTAAAACAGTTTTGATGTATAGAATTTGAAATAAAAATTTGTAGCGGTCAGTTCGGAAAGTTTGTTTATTTTTAAAAACGGCCAAACCCATGAGAATAAAAATGTTTATGTTATAGCGGAATAAAGATATAGATTAATGATGAAATAAGCATACCCAGGTATATAGTAGCAGAAACACTATATATGATTAAAAAAGGAAATCCCTTCATTATATACAGGATGTACTCATAGGAAATTTAAATAATTTAAAAGAAGGTACTTGATGAAATGGAAGCATTTATGGAGACATGTTGAGACATGTTTTCAGGCGGAATCATTGATGGGACAATTCCCGAGAAAAACGTGTGAATCACACACAGCTGTATCTTGTATGTTTATATTTTTCCTAAGAAGTACGTGTTGTTTTAGGGTTTAAACTTACTGCGTTCAAGATTAGAGTCGCCAATACGTTAGATGATGTAATCATTGTGCAATAGGTTTACTATAAATCCCCGGAACCAAGCTTTGGGAAGTCATTCCATATGTTTCTAGTGCGTGTGTGAAGTTATTTTTTCTACTGTTCAAACAGACAATTTTTAGTGTGTTTATTACCAATAACATGTAAGTACATATTTTTCATTACATATGATGTTAGTGATTTGGTATAGTGTAACGGGCATGCAAATAAAAATTAATAGGAATATGTTTATATGAAATAGTATTTCATTTTCAGCTTTAAAAATAGTATTTTAACAGAATCGAAACGATTAGAACTCTTAATCAAATGGGGACACTCCGTATTTCAATTCTAACATACCTACTGCATAAACACATGCATAGCTGGCTATTCCTTTGTTTATAATAATAATATAAGCTTCCCAACCGATATTTTGATTGTTTATGATAAAATCACGTTCGGTACCTCTATTAACACCGAGAAAAAGACATGAATTTTATTCAATGGCTACATATTTACATATTTTATTTTAATTGATAATTGCACGCTATTAATTATTTATGCTACGTATTTTCCAAGATGAAATTTATCCTTAGAGTTGTGGAACTTTTCACTAGTATAGGAAAAACTTACTTAACGTAAAAATAGTACTGGAAGTTGCAGAACTGTTCACTAAGGTATACTTAGATGTTTTCGAATCAATTAAATAACCTGAGGTGTACAGTAGTGATGTTTTTTCAATTATGCTTATAGTTTTTCATGTAGTGTTGTAGTATAAAATTTATTTCTTAGGTTTATTTTCAAAGAACAAGTTAATTTGAGACCTCAGGTTCCCATTACTGTAGGGTATTACAATATATTTTTTCTGGTGCATGCGGCATATTTGTAGTCTGAATAAAGGCGTATGCAGATATAAAGTCCTGATACCACAGATGAGTTCCGTTTTGTGTGCTATTTTTTTTAAATTCAGTTTGTATGATATTTAGCAGCATTATGGAGTTATTGTAGGTATAGCAAGCAATAGTTTTTAGTTAGTATTTCTTTATAGAATTTGTGTAGAAGTTATCGGATTCTCTTTGCTAATTGCGCTATATGAATAGGTGACAATGTCAATTATTATTCCTAGGTACTTTACGTACGTTTCATTTAAGTTACCTATCACAATCAGTAGATATTCTTTAGGGACATATTTTTTGTTAACCATTGCAGATAATAATTATTGATAAACTGTTGGTTATAGAGCACGACACATATTTTTTATGAATAATCGAAACCGCTCTATAAGTTTTAAACCGATTTTTTTGCTAAATTCTAAATATTGTTAGTAAATAGTAGGATAGTATCATCTACATAATATGATACATAATTTGAAGTTAAGCTAATGACTTAATATAATCTGAATGAATTATTTGTATTTTTACTGTCTCCAGCTGATATTTTGATAAACTGTTGTTTATAATAAATGATAAAGTCAGGCTGAGGTTTACTTAAGAAAAACATATAGTTAATTGTGGCTAAAGTTTTTAAATTCATTTATACTCAGTAATTTCAGTTCTTAAGATAAAATTGATATCTAAAGCTATTAGTCTAGGCAATATTGTACTTTTTGCTAATGCCCAAAAAAGGCGAAAAAACTTACTTACGTAAAATATATAGTCCGGGGAGCTTCAGAACTTTTCACTAATATAGGGAAAAACTGCTTAACATAAAATTTATAGTCCTTTGAGCTATTTCAGTAATATAGGAAAACTCACTTAACGTAAAATTTATAGTACTGGAAGCTGTAGTACTTTTCACTAAGGTATACTTAGGTGTTTAGGAGAAAATAAATAATCAGAGATATTTGAAATGTTTATGTATGCATAATTCAAAATTATTTTTTAACATATATTTCTTATATCTATTAGCTCACGGAGAAACGGAAGAAAAAAAATAGTAGTACTTTCAATAATGTAGGAAAATAAATAGTAAAACTTAGTAAAATTTATAGCCCGGACAATATAGAACAAATTAATACTTTTCGCTAATGCTAGAAAATAAGTAGTAAAACCTAGGGCTTTGCGTTACCATATGCCGGTGCTTTGTTCTAGCTTTTCTTAATGCTTGAGTATTGGTAGTACCACATTATGGTTTATAAAATAATTATGTACCTTTATTTTATTTTTGTAGGTAGCGTTAATGCCTACCGAGACCCAGTGAACTATACTGAATCGGTGACAGGCATGAGGAATTTTGGTTTCAGCCACGCGAATTTTTTAAATCCGTACGTGTTCGCGAAAGGCCTTCGGGCTACCGAAACGATTACATGGCTGTCTTGACAATTTAAATAATAAAATGTTGAGTTAAATTCTATGGCGACGTTTCAGCAGTTCCATCTTCATGATTCTATGATTTTCTTTCATGCTTTTACCTTTTCACTTCAGCTTACAACAAGTCGTCAATTATTTTTATTGTATTGAATTTTTTGCATACTAGCTTAGTAGTTCATAACGGGATTGGATGTCTGCTTGTTTCAGTCGTTTTATACTTTTTATTATATTGAATTTTTGCATACTAGCTTTGTAGTTCATAGCAGGATTGGATGTCTGCTTTGTTTTCAGTCGTTTTATTCTTTTTATTATATTGAATATTTTTTACATACTAGCTTATGTAGTTCATAGCGGGGTTGGATGTCTGCTTGTTTCAGTCGTTTTATACTTTTTATTATATTGAATTTTTTGCATACTAGCTTTGTAGTTCATAGCAGGATTGGATGTCTGCTTTGTTTTCACTCGTTCTATTCTTTTTATTATATTGAATATTTTTTTACATACTAGCTTATGTAGTTCATAGCGGGATTGTATTGTTTTCAGCCGTTTTTATTCTGTATATCTATCATTGAAGTTTCTATGTGTTAGCTTAGTAGTTCATAGCAGGATTGGATGTCTGCTTGTTTTCAGTCCTTTATTCTTTTTATTATATTGAATATTTTTTGCGTACTAGCTTATGTACTTCCTAGCTGGATTGGATGTCTTGAAATTTTCCACAATAAAATGTTGAGTTGTATTCTATGGCTATGTTTCAGTAGTTTCATCTTCATGATTCTAATGATTTATTTGGTGCTTATACTTTCTCAGTTCAGCTTACAACAAGTTGCCTATTACTTTTATTATTGTGTGTCTACCCTTGAAGATGGTAACTGGATTGGGTGTCTGCTTGTTTTCAATGGTTTATTCTTTTTATTATTATTATATTAAATATTTTTTACGTACAAGCTTATGTAGTTCATAGCGGGATTGGATTGTTTTCAGTCGTCTATTGCTATATATCTATCATTGAAGTTTCTATGTGCTAGCTTAGTAGTTCATAGCGGGATTGGATGTTTGCTTGTTTTCAAATCACCTCAAGACATATTTTACTTTTAATTATACGTCTATCCTTAAAGTTTCTATGTGCTAGCTTATGCAGTTCGTAGTCTGGGTGTCTGCTCGGTGCGTTTTTACTAAGAATATTGTTAGTTGATTTCCTCTCCAACCTTTTTGAATTTAGCGGGGTTTAATGTTGTGAATGGTTTCTGTTGCGTAAAGCTACTTTATAGTCTAGCTGAGATTTGAACCTTGAATGGTTTCTGATGTGCTTAGAGTCGTTTTACTAATAATATTGTTAAGTTGATTTCCTCTCCTACCTCTGATCGCATGGGGTTGATCACCCTTGAATGGTTTCTGTTTGCATAAAGCTACTTTGTGGTTTGGACTTTATTTACAGATCTTTCAAGATTAAGTAAAAAGGGTAGGGAACACTTATATAAGAAATAGAACATACTGTGCGTAAGGGATTCGTAGGTGTTAACTTATAAGATCATTTAAAAAATATATTATCATGCCGTATATTTACCAGCTTCCCTAATATTTTTGAGGTCGCTCAAAAGTATAATATCCCAACTAGACTTGTATGTGGAACACTGAAATATACGCATAAAGATGAAATATTACCAATCAACCTACATTTTTGGAATGAGTATGATGATATTGTATATGATCCCACGATACGAATAACTAAACATTATATGTCAGAGATAGATATTACCAAATTTAATTATTTGCGGGGTCGAGTGATGTTGAAACACCAGAAGGATTTAATAATGATTCGGTATTTTATGATAGCCGTCGCTCTAAAATCTACATCCCATTATTTTTCTATAGCTCCGAGAATGCTTTAAGAATTAAGAAAAATATATATGATAAAGTAAATAAAAGCCTTAAATCTTCCCATCGGAGAGTGCTCTTTTGGGTAGCTTCAATGGTAGTTTTTTGTTGTTTTTCAGATATAGACCATACCCCTTCTTATAAGGCTTCATATAGAGTCGATGGGGCCTATAAGGATGTAAAAAATTGTTTTCAAGTCAACGTATTATCAATAACTTATCCCCATATATTCACTCTGTATATTTGAATTTAGTATGAAGAGAATAGGTAACAACCTCAGTATTTTAACAACGATTAATAAAAGCGGAATAAGACGTCAACAGCTCCTAATATAGCAAGTTCCTATCTATCTAAGGGTCTTGTATATAAAATAATACTAATATAGGTCTTTACGCTAGAATATTTCTTAAATGTTTGAGGTTATGAACCTAACCCACAATACTTATGTCATTTTACTGATTTTCTTTTGGTGTTTTGTGATGTCTATACCTTTTCAGTTCACCCAACCACAAGTCATTGTATGCCATGTTCAAACCATTTCCACTACGCAACTCTTCATTATCCTTAAGTAATGGCTTTATCACTTTAGTATACTTAAAAGATCGTGTTCCATTGAATTGTCCTAAGGGATCATAATTTCTCCTATGAACATTACTCGCTTCTAGAATATCCTTATAGTCACGTAAATCTTGCTCATCATAACCTGTTCTTCATAAATATCAACTCGTATAAGCCTCGTCTTCCAGCATACTTTTCATTACCAATATTTATTTCAGCGTTTTGGGTTAATGTGTAATTCCTGGGAGCCAATATAAAATTTATTCATTTCCGAATCGGGTCTGACACCATATGTTTTATCGAAACCTTTATTTTTATTATAGAGTCCTATTATGTAATGCTTAGCTAAAGAATATTGTTGAAAGTATTTATATGAATCCAGCTGACTAGTTGCTTCTTCGAGGGTATAGTCTTCTTCTTCTTCATATTCTTTTATCTTCTTCTACAGCCTCTTCTTTATGTTCTACTGGGTTTTTTTATTAATGGTATGACATTTACGTTGTTCACAGGTTTCACAATGGATTTTAGTTCTTTTAGTGGCTCGATAACTGGTTTAAATAATCGAGTAAGAGTTTCAACTTCCTCTGCTTTTCCTAATTTTAATGCTAAATATTTCTTTCTAATAGCTATCGCTGCTTTTCTAATTTTCTCTCTAAGTTCTCTATCTCTCTCCAATACATATGGTCTCAGCTTAGGTGGTTTATATGTCTCGAAAGTTATTTTATTAGGCATCATTGTTAAACAAGTCCGTATTTAAACAGGTCTGTATTTAAACGGGTATGTATTTAAACAGGTCTGTATTTAAACAGGTCTGTATTTAAACAGGTCTGTATTTAAACAGGTCTGCACGATTTTCAAACAGTGTAAAGTAAAGGTAATTGGAGTGAGATAGGAATAGTTAGGGGTGACGAGGGTAACTAGGGGTAAGACGAGGATAATTAAGGGTAAAACGAGGGTAACTAGGGGTAAAACGGGGGCAAGTGGGTGTATATGCTCGGATTGCAATTTGTATCCATCAATTTGATTCTTCTATTATAACTATGCTATATGTAAACCTGTGGGTGTTCTTTCTTAGAATTGAGGTACTAGCTCACGCATTTTAGTTAATCTGAGTGTACGATATATTAGCGGTAAGTATTATAGAACTTTGCGTCGTCGTCATGTTGTTTTTAATATTAACCAATGTAATGTAAAACACCGAGCCATATGCATAATACCTTAGTGTATTGCGATGAAGTCAGTTTATGACGTCATGATATTGAATCATTAATGTTACCTCTAGCTGTTTAATGAAATAATTTTTTAATAATTTTTAGCTTTTGTTTGGTTTAGATATATGAATTTATAGTATTGACTCAGTATATTATAGATTACGGATGCTTAAAATAATAAATGTATTTTGAGATCCCTGCGTATACTGGCAAATTGTTATATTGAGAAATATCTATTGACCTGCTGACGGAACAGAACAGAAAACTATCATTAAGGGTAAAAATGGGTATGGTGGAAGTCTTAGCTGCCCTCGGTAAGAATGTATGTTCGATATATCCACCTCCTTGTGTAAAGTAGGTTCCCGAAACTCTCAGATCTTGAGCATACATATGAGGAAAGCTCTCTAATAAAAATAATATCTTGATGTACTGACTACCTATGAATATTTCTGTTGATCATAAAAATAGCTTGCCTTAAACGCGCCTAAATAATAAACAATAATAATGAATGAGAAAATTACAATTGCTCATATACAGGGTGACTGGGAAATTTGTATCCGTAGACTTCAAGTTATGACGTACATCAATACTATAAGTATGTTTGTCATTAGTTGGTTGTCATCTCGCTGAGATGTTGTAAAAGGTTGACGATACGGCTTGTGCAACGCGTCTCTACATGGGACCAGTATCGACCCTAGTGTCTGTTAGACTTCCCTACAAAAGAAGCTGTCACTATAAGGGGTCAGATATATCAGCATCAGCATCCCAATTGTCGACCATCCGATTAGACAGAATACTATTTTTGCTTTTAAATTATTTTTCCTATTAAGTATATAGAGCTATAATTAATATAGACACCGCCTCCCCGAACCTCATTCGTTAATATATTAGCATACGTTTTTCCCACCTTTTCTCTAAAAGCCTGCGACTCCATCATCCTCAACCCGTAAGACCACCATATCTTATTTGCTATTCCACTGTGCTGCTATCCGATTCGCTAAGTCGGCATTTCTGATTTGTTAGGTATCCTTTGCTGCCTCGACCTCGCCTTCTGATTTGCTAAGTCACCTCGATCAATAGGACGAGCTTAGACCTTCTGATTAGCCATTAATCCTATACCTCTCGACCAATATTTTGTCTCCCGCTATTTAATATGTTAAATCCTACATCTAAAAATAAAATTTCTCTTAAACATTTAGCCAGAACGTAAAAAATCATTACCTCCATGCCCAAGCCCCCGTGTGTGAATTTCATTTACACAGGAAAAGTATATACTTTGATCTGAAGTACATACTGATAATCAATCACCTTTATGATACAGTCTTTTTATCATGTTCATAAAAATATCATTACAACACTCTGATCCGCCATCTGTCATTTGCTATACCACTATTCTATTATCTGATTCACCATTCTGATTTACCATGTCTGCATACCCCAATAGATCTCTCTATCTGATACACCATTAGCTATTACCGTTCACAACTAATAGGGAGAGTCTAAAGCAGATCACCATCTGATTTGCTAGACCTCACCATGCTGAAATCCAATCCACCACTGTGGCGCCCTCTGTTGGCGGGAGGCTAAAAAGTGGTGGGGAGAAAATTGGTCAAAAATGTGCAGAATGAACCTCCATAAGAAATAACATGGGATTTTGGTCCCGAATCCCCATAGCTATACTACTTATATTCCTACCCCATGCGTCATCGCTGCATACAACAAGCATACCCCATGTCCAACCCACCGTATGCAGCCTGTCCAGCGATATATAAAACATTCGGGATTTGGTTCCGGCACGCGGTTTGGCTGTCCGTTGGGCGTATTCGGAGGACGACCAAGCTGCGCGTTAAAACGAACCTTCAGACTGGATGCCCAGAATCGGCAGCAAGCTAACCTTACGCCTTACGCTGGCAAATCAATCAATCAACACTTCATGAGGCCGAAACATTCAGCCCTTATTAAACTAAACGCGAAAATTATACATTTTAGGTACCTACGTAAATGGAAACTTGAAAAATTGATTGAAAATTGGACTATCCGCCAATGGGAACAAAGTAATACTAACACATTGGCTGGTATGGTATGTTCTCTGATGTTGTCGTGCAATGTTGCCAGAATGCTTTTATTGCATTTAACTAACAGATAATAAACGTCTTATTGCTTCACTTGATTATAGATTTACATCGAAAGTAAAACCTGCTCGGAATTTTCAGACGCGAATTGTAGCTAAAACTTTGTGATATAAATAACAAAATAGTAGTAGATTTAATAACTAAGGTAACAAATTACTGAAAAGGGTAATGTATTACATGTATTACAACTGTGATATTCTTGCAACATTGGTGATCTGTTTTCTGGTGTGACCACAAATAGCGTACCGGCGTTCATTGCAAGTCGGTTAACCTACTATTCTGCATGTAAATCTCACCCGATGACAGAATTTGGTTGACTGAACTCATATGTTCCATATTTTAAATACAGTCTTTAATTCGAACAGAAATTGACTTGTCCAATAGGTATTCGCACTCGCTAATTTTCAATGTTTCCATAATAGCCGGAATTGTTGATTGGAAAAATTCCAATTCCGGAAAATTTAGTATGCGGAGTCAGTACGGCAGCCTTTAAGAAAGGATTTCTCACATTTTGATCACCTACAAAAGTTTCTAGATAATTATAAGTGTTTAATAATAATAATAATAATAATAATAATAATTCCTTTATTTCTCAATTAAGTGTACAAGAATTATACAATTGATTATAATTGAAGACAGCGTCAAAAACAGTACATGAATAATATAATGTACAAAATACTACGAAACATAACAATGGGTGTATATAACGTCCTGACATATAGTGGTACAAACAAACAGGTATATTGTGTATATACATATAAAGACAAACAGATACCTACAATTAATTAGAGAAAAATTCATCAGAGAGTAACAGGTTTTATCGATGAGTAAGGCCTTAAGTCTTTTTTTGTAAATAAAAATGTTTTGAGAATTTCTTATCTCAATTGGTAAAGCATTAAATATTTTGCAACCATTAAAGTACATACCTTTTAACGTGCTGCTGAATGTTGATTGGGAATAAGATTGTTTTTAAATCTTGTGGAATAATTGTGGTTAGTCAGATATTTTGGAAAAGTAGGCAAATTTTTGTAAACAAAGCAACCTAGTTCGTAAATATAGGTGCCGGTTACTGTTAGAATTTTTAATTCTGTGAACGCTGCTCTGCAAGACTCCCTTTTTGACATCTTCGTTAATATGCGCAATGCATACTTTTGTAGAATAAACACGCGTTGAGAGTAACTACTTATTCCCCAGTTAATAATACCATATCACATCTGAGAGTGGAAGTTTGCATAATATAGGCTAGTTACAATGTTTTGACTGCAGTGGTTTACTAGTGTGGTAACGCATAGTGGTAACGCATAGCAACAGGTGCGCAATTTATTACATAACTCATCGATGTGAATATCCCATCTTAATTCAGAGTCAAAAGTGACTCCCAGAATTTTACCTGAGTTGTAAATATTGAACAGGTCAGAATTTAAATCAACTTGTGAAGTTTGTTGCTTAAAGAGTATCGACATGGTTTTTTGCCTCTTTAAATTAATGAAATTTTGTTCAGACCATAGAATACATTTTTTATATATATTTTCTGCCGAATTTATTGCTCAGTCCCGTTGTTTTCCATGATTAAAAAATTGACTAGATCGTTAGCAAAGATAATATATAGGAGGGGGCCCAGGATGGAGCCTTGTGGGACACCTTGTGTTACTTTCCTAGGTTCACTTTTTACATCATTGATTTGAACAACTTGATCTCGATTACTTAGATATGATTTTATAAAATTTAAATGTGCGTATGAACTTCTTTCTATGAAATCCACGAAGAATCTCTTAAATTATTATTATTATTGTCTGCTGTAATATAAATCCTGTATATTAAAATTAAAGACAATTCGATTTCAACAATATATTTCTTAAATCAAAATAACCATATCTTAAATAATTTAAACAAACCATTCAAACAAACGAAAATAAATACGTAGTATATCCTTAGTCATATTTTTAGATATATTTCTTCTCCAATTTGAAACTGAGCTGGATTGATGGGGACTACATTGCTACTTCAGCTCAGAATTAAGTTCTCGAATAGCTGCTGGCTATCAGGAAGATAAAATGTTAAATTATATGTGAATATTCGACGGTCGTTTGTTATTTCTTCTTATTTTCAGTATGTAATATATGAAAAACGAATGAAAGAAAAGTGGATAATAGGAAATGCAGTGAAGCGGCTACACATTCTTTCAACAAGTCACCGTAACGTTTACATCTTGTTCAGCTAATTTTACTTGTTCCGCAATTCTGTAAATATTTTCTGTAAATGATGTTATTTTAGTGTAGTGCCACTGAGGCACTCTTTAACAAAAAAGTGATAATAATTCTAGCTAAGTTCTGACTTAATAAGAGTACGTTCGATGGCCATCGCAGAAAGCTTTAGGATTACCATATGCAAGACAGAGAGAGTTAAATTGAATGAGGAAATAGTTATAAATTTATAAAGATTCTTCTTTCTCCTTATTCACAACGTCTTATGTTCTGTGAATCATGCATTGCTCTGTTTGATCACCCTTTACCGAGTGATACGTTTAACACCACCACGCCACCGGTCGTGGTTGCCTGTTGGGCGTATAGTCTCACCAAGGCTTTTTCCTATCAGCTTCCTAGTGACATTAGCCCAAGGTTTTGAGGGCATACTCTTGGTATCTTACCAGCCAGTTTTCCATGGACCGTTCCATATTATTCTATCTCCGTTTGATATGGCCAAAAAATGAGCAAATTCGGCAGAATATAATTCCAATGGACGTACTTCTTAGAAATTCAAGCTATTAGGACTATCTACCGAACTTATAACAAACTTCTCCAGGTGCAGTTCCCGAGAACATCAATATTTCTTCTGTCTGCCTCTCATATCAGAGGAGTAAAGAAAGATGGAGAATACTAAGGCGTTAGTAATTATTAGTTTATTTTATTTTTTATTTATTATTAATAAGGCGTTAATACGAGTTTTTTCCAAGGCCGTCGACTTGAAACTATCAAGGTCAGATGATGTAATACTGAGCGAGAGCTTGTTACTATGTGGGGCGATGCGGTGTAGTCGGTCAGCGCCGATCGATATTTTACTGCCTGTTCAACAAATGGCGGTACGAAGAGAGCAAATCTTGTAGCATTGAGCCGGGATGCATTAGTGCTGCTGCGGCAGATGAATAAAGAAGCGTAATATCATTTGTCTCACTATTCATTCCTTGCCTCATCAGCCGTACGGTTGGCGCATAGGTAATGTATCTCGCTTACGAACCGGCCGCGACCCGACCAACCACGTACCCACCGCGGGCTCTTCGCACCATGGTCGCCGGGTTGGCTCCGGATCGCTGTCCGGGAAAGCAATTACTGCACAAGAATGATGAAATAAATATGTTTTGATTGATTTGATTGATATCTCGCTTACGGTGCGAAAGGTCCCGGGTTCAAACTATGTCGCCTGCGGATTTTTTTCTTTAATTTTGTGACGATTAATATATATATTTTTTTAAATTCTTTTCTATGATTTATTTAGGTTAGGTTAGCAGGTTTTTATTTTGATAAGTAATTGTTCAAAATTATTATTAGCGCGAGTCGAAATTAGATGACGTAATGCTGAGCAAGTGTGCACAATATGAGTATGCGCGGAGAACATGAAATTATAATGCGGTTGTGGCAGCGACAATCGTAACAAGTATCTAAAATCATGTTTTTTGGGACGGATCGTAGCTGTTTTAAGGACGAGGCAAGGCTGAATCCGAAATAAGTTTATGTTTTATGTATGGTGTTATCATTTCCAATGTCCCGATGGTTGCAAGGATTCTGAAATCTGTAAATTTTGCTATTATTCTGTTGTCTATCCCAAGTAACAAGTCAAATGCTTTTTAGATTTATTTAGGTTTTATTAGTGTCTTGTATTGGCTATCTCATAAACCACTCATTTATGCCAGATTTATTAAATACAAAATGCACTTAAAGATGATTTTGACTTAAGAGTTTTAAAAAGGCTTTCAATAACTTACATTAAAACTTTTAAATAAATTTAAATCTTTTAGTCTTTATGGCTTATGATTGACTTATCGAGGTATTTGTCAAGCCTTCAATATAACTTTATAGCTGTTAAATTCAAGTTATTTATGAGGATCAAGTTTTATAGAAATTAAGCAAATGTTGTGGTTTTATTATTGATTTATGAAATTAATTTAAGGTTAATGCTGGGCTATAAATCCAATATACTTGAAAACACTAAGTTTCAGGTCGAACCTTCATAAAACCAACTGCTTGCTAGAGTTTTAATGAAGCAAACAAACATCTGTAATAAATCAATATTAAACATACATGGATTTGGTTTAATTCTGCCCAGACTATAATGTTTTAAAATAGGCAGTTTTAAAACTGTGATAAGATATATACATATTCGTCGACATTTTGTGGCATTTAGTAGACATATACCAAATTCTATAGGTTTTAAAGCGGTTATGTTATGTGTTTAAATGGTTTAAAATTGATTTTAAGATAAGCCTACAAGTTTTAAAAAATATATTAAAGCCAAGGAGACTTACAATATACTTTTACATGAATAAATCGACATACTTAAAGAGCAATTGGTAATTTAATAGGCATTTTAAGACAAAATATGTTTGAAGCAGAATTACTCACAGCTTATAGGGTTTATACACACAGCCGTCATTTTATTTCTAAGCGCCGAGGAATATAACGGTCAGCCATAGTGGGAATGTCCCAGATTGAAAAAATGTGATTTGTATCTAATAAACATGTTTTAGAAAAACAATTTAAAAATACTAAACCATATTATGGGCAGATGCTAAAGATCTCTTTACTTTCAACATTAAACATTAAACTTTTTAAGTCACAAAAAATTATTATTTATATATTTTTTAAAACTTGTGCTTTTAGGGAGCGCACAAATTTTTAAGAACTATCTAATACATGTTTACAATTTGGCAAGTGCCATTTAATAGCTTCAAAGGTTTTAGAAACAGTTAATGGCGAGTCAGTATTGCCGAGAAATTCCGGACAGACACGATGGTTCAGGATTTTTTTTTGTGAAGAAATGAACGAGAGAAAAATTAAAAACTCCTGAAAACAGGCAAATATCTAGACTTGAGTGAGCATCCATCGAGCATCCATTTTTCTTCTCAAACTCAAACTAATCTACGTTGTAGTGGACACCTTTCGAGTACAATTGTCAGGATTCAATCTCATTCATGTAGTGTTTGGAATCGGACAAATAAATAATCTTATCACAAATGATCCTGAAAATGTTAGATACAAATAAATACAAACAAAAAATTACATTCTTGATGGATTTCCATTCGAGAATATCTGATGACTAGGGCCATCGCGTAATTTTATAATATTTTACTCAATAATTACATATATGTATGTCATTATTATTATTAAAAAGTTAAAATCGATCCTGTATCAACCTATTTTTAATAAGAGTATGGTGTACAAAGGATTTAAATTTTAATCAACAAAGCAGTATCAAAGCTAATTAATTACATGTTGTTAAATTCTCAGAACTGCAGAACTGAAAGCTATGGCTATTTAGTTATTAAAATACGCTCGTTATAATTATTTATTCGCATAGCATAACCAATAACAAATTTTAAAGTTTTCCTTTGAAATATTAATAAATGATTCCATTTCATATACTTACTATTATTTGCAAAAGTTGCTACATTATTAATCTCAGAGAAAATACGTAATCATGAGAACTTCAATGGAGTAGTAGTGGGAATAAAAATTACTGCCTATGTTTGCTTTGACAAATTAAAGTTTCTCAGAGTTCCTTCATGTGAATAAGTAATGAACTCTATTCGCCTATAGCAATTAAAGCATTTTCTCCCCTTACCTTCCTTGTCTCTCAAAGGACTGTATTGCAAATTGCCTTTTTGAAATACGGCTGTTAAATTGTTGTAAAATTTAATTTACAAATGAATGGTTCAGTTACTACGTTCGAAATCTTTCACAATTGTTTATATAAAAATATATGTATGTACAATACTAAATATGTAATGCGATGTGTGTGGAGGACTGGTAAGGTGGGGCAACTATACTCGAAACAAAGATTTCTAACTCAAGGATTTTAGATGATACCGATGATGATACCTAACTTGCAGCAAGCGAGGATGAGCTCACAGATCTGCTTGACAGACTTTAGGCAACAAGCTATGATTATGGTTTTTAAGTATAAATTGAAACAAAAGGAAAGTTATTGTAGATCTAAGAAATCATAATCGCCCAGTAACGTAAAGGATAAGTAACTGTGAGGCAGTAAACAAGATGGTACACCTTGGGGCTTTCGTGGACAATATTGACAATTGTGAAGATGAAATTCGATGAAGAATACTATAATCCAGTCAACTGTTAATGAATGGAGTTTGAGGAAACCTTGTGCAATGTGTTTGTAATGACGATAATAAAAACGCTGTGACTAAAGTCCAGACTCCCGACTCGGGACCCAAGTTCAGTCCCGAAAAACGTCATCAAATGACGTCATTAAGAGAGCTGTCAGAACCGATATTCGGTCCCGATTCAGGACCCATGTCCAGTTCCGAATAACGCCATCAAATGACATCATTAGTAGTTTTGTCGAGACTGGTGTTCGGCCATGACTCAGGACTCACATCCGGAATTTATAAGAAGAGTCACACTTCTATTAGTTACAAACATGATATACAGGGTGTTATTAAAAAGTATGTCTATCACTTAACCACGAAATCAAAAAAAGTTGCTTCAACCTAATTTACCTCTATCAAAAATCACACCCCTTAGATGATACAGCCCTTTAAAGTTGGAAATAGAAAAGATGTTTTTTTAAATATTGTACAAACGGCTATTCATATTTTTTTCAATTTCGGTACATTGAAACGTATGCCAAAGAGTAATAGTTTAAAGTAAGAACTTTTTAAAATCAAGTTTTCTAAGAGGCTGATTTGAGGGTAACCTCCTTTCTCTCATACCCCAATTTTTTAGTGGTACGCCTGTGACTATTTTTGGTATACTGTATTTTATAGAAATTTTAATTATACAGATTTTTCTTATCTTGTGTTTTTTTCGCTTGAGTAACCATTTTCAATTGAAAGTGGAAATACAAAAATCATTACAAAGCCTAATAAATTAAACAGCGAATTAATTAAAATCGAGAAAAATCATTTATTTTTTCAGTTACATCTTAATTTCAGTTATAAAAGTACCTACGAGTACATTTTACTTAGTTTTAAGTCAAAATATCATTTCGGTACAATAATAAATTTAATTTAATTTTAATCAAAATGCAGAGGAAAATCAAAGGCACCTGTGAACGTTGAAAAAAAGATTAGAGTAGGGAATGATCGGAAGGGATAGAGAAATCCACTTGTAGAATTAGGTCAAAAATATATTTACCTTTTTGAACGCAAAATGAAATGTTTTTACTCTGGTACTTTTTCTCTAAAAATGAGATATGGCCACTCGGAAGATTCCTAAAAGTGAGGGAGGGGAAATGCAGAAGTTGAAAAAAAAAATCTGAAAGAATTCAGGTGAATATGTCATCGAAATACAAGACCTTTTCTTATTTGCAACTTTTTTGAGTTCTTTTGGGAACACCTAAAAAACTACCTCTTTCTTTGACATTGTAGCGCTTTAAAAATGTGTAATTTAAAAATTTGAAAAAATTCAGACGTATGCATTGAGGCCTTCTAAACATATTTTGTCTTTTGGAATTTTTGCGTACAAGTTACAAGAGGCAGAACATGTTTAGAAGGCCTCAGTGCAAACGTTAGAATTTTTTCAAATTTTTAATTTACATATTTTTAAAGCGCTGCAGTTTCAAGGAAAGGGATAGTTTTTCATGGTTTACTGGAAAACCTCTGTGAAAACGCAATTTATTAAAAGGTTGTAAATAAAATAAAGTCTTGTAATTCGATGATACATTCACCTGAATTTTTTCAGAATATTCTGTCAACTTCTACATTTCCCCTCTCACACTATTAGGAATTTTCGGGAAAAAAACCACAAGAGTAAAAACATCCTCTTTTTTATTTATAACCTAAGGACCTAATTCTACAAGTTACGGAACCCTTGATAAAAGGAGTGTTTACTACCCATTCCAGTCATTTCCAATTCTAATATATTTTCCACTTTTTCATTAATATCATTATAGACACATTACACATGGTTCCATCAAAGTCCATTCATTAGCACTCAAATTAGAAATTTTGGTCATTTTAACGATCCGTTGACTGGACTGCTAGTTTTCTTCATCTTTCTGTGCGCATTTGAGACATGTAGTGAAAGAACAAAGCGTGTCATATTGATAGTTTTTATTAGCTTGATGAACCATCGCTAGGGGAAAATTGCAATATTTATATTAAAGCACGATTATTTTATGTAATTTTACAAATTGAATTTTATTACTTAAAACTATTAAAAAAAATTTTGTTTACACTATTTTATCATTTTATGTCTGTTTCTGTTAAAAGTTTTAATGCAACTAAATTATGAACAAAAGTATTGCCTGCTTTCTGGTCTGTTTTGTCATTATTGATACAGTTTATTTAATTTATGGATGTTAGTTATGAAGTTTTCTTTAATGGCTGGTGGTGTGAAATATGATATTTTAAGAATTATCTTGGGGACTTGATAGAAAGGTGTAAAAATATAATAATATGTTGTGTAATAATGTCCCGTTTTTAGTTAATTTAATAAGTTAAAATATGTTTCACTCAAGTTCTCTATATCAGTGTGATTGTTTATTGCGTTGTTATGTCTTTTAGTTTGTAACATTTCGATAATAATTTGGTTCCTTCTGCAAAATTTTTGTATTGTCAAAGTTAAAGTTATGATTATGGTCTAAAGCGTGTTTGGTAAGAGTTGTCGAATTTTGATTTAGTGTGTTTATATTACATTTGTGTGTATATATTCGTTTATGCAGGTACTGTTTTGTAGAGGCCAATATATGTACTGTTACAATTATTATTACAGTATATTTTATAAATTGCGTTAGTTTCGTCTTTTGGTTGTAGTTCGGGTTTTAGTTTTGTAAAGAATTTTTTTGTTGCAGTATAAGGTTTATGGGCTTCTGTTATATTATGTTTTTTTAATAAAATTGAAATATTCTTTGATACTTTTGATATGTAAGGCATGGATACATAGTTGTTATTATTTTTACTTCTTTGATTCATATTTTCATTATAGATTTTATGTATCCTTTTTTTAATTATTGGTTCATAAAAATGTTTAGGATTGAAGTTTGTTTCGAGGACTGTTTTAATTTTTTTCAAGTTATATTGTCTATATTTTGGATGTGAGAGTTGAATGGCTTGATCTGTTATGCTATTGACAACGCTTTTTTGTAATTGGTAGGAGTGTGTGAGTTATAATTTAAGTATCTTTGCGACAAAACTTCTTTCGTATACCAGTTAGTATCAATATCAATAAATATCATATTTCACACCACCAGCCATTAGAGAAAACTTTATATCTAACATCCATAAATTAAATTAACTATATCAATAGTGGCATATAACACAGACCAGAAAGCAGGCAATACTTTTGTTCAGCATTTAGTTGCATTAAAACTTTTAACAGAAATAGACATAAAATGATAAAATAGTGTAAACAAAAATTTTTTCAAATCACAATAATTTGTAAGTAATGAAATTCAATTTGTAAAACTACATAAAATAATCGTACTTTAGTATTAATATTATAGTTTTTCCTCTGACGATGGTTAGTAAAACCGAAACGTAAGAAAATATGTATAAGGAATTTCATTTAAAACTGACCGAAAAATCCCAGGTATACATCAATGGTCAAGAAAATACAAATATCTATTTAGATCCTGTTTATAGTTTTTTTTACCTTCCTTGGTTGTAAAGTTACTGAACATTTCAAACATAATATTGTTCACGAAAACTTTTTGAGTTATCGTAACAAGTAAACATACGGACAAACAGACAAACGATAGGCCTCGTTAAGAAATTGTCCGGAGAGTATGTAACAAATTCTCTAGATCGACAACAGGAATGATCCTCTATCTGCTTCCCTAATAGTCCATGTCCAATCTCAATTTTTGGCCGAATTGAATAATCGCAGTTTTCGGTATTGCCCACAAGGGCTACAAGGGATAGGATATTGTTTACTACCCAACATTCGTCTATCCTTAAAATGGCTGGACAATTTTAATTTCATTTTGTAGTCATTTATATTCAAATTGTACTCAGAGTTTGAAGCAGTCCTGTTTGACAGCTTTGCTAGCTTTACATTTGTCGGAGTTGGTGTTGAAGTAGTTTTCACAATCAGAAAATACGTGAACATTATGCACGAATATTATCACTCGACGCGAGTTTCGCTAGTCATGTTGGCATAATCTGGAGATGTAAAGTCCATTAGTTTCAATCATTTCCTTAAGATGCCAACATGGTTGGCGTTGTTAGTATTCGAGTCGAGTATTTAAGCATTTTGGTGTGTCTACAACAGACATAGGAGGAAAAATGGAAACATAAATTTTATCAATATAATTCTATTACCCCCTGGACCTGGACATAAACGTATCTTTTATGATATTATAATAACTATTTGATACATCTCTATTCATGTTTATAAAATCCGACAAAGAGAGTAAAACTTCTACTGCAAAACCTAGAATTACAATTATTTATGAATGTATGCATGGCTAACTGCAACTGTGATTTCTCCACTGAAACGCCGACAGCTAATTGTAAAGGCTATTTGGATGCTTTAAATGCATTTTAAAGCAAATTCTCGTGAATAATGAGTATTTTAAATGCAGTTGATCGTTGTAAAAGGAGCAATAAAACTGAATGCGATTAAATGTGGCATCTAAACCCCAAAATATTTTTGTCGCTATGTATACTATCTTCATATAATGTGCACCCGCACAAATATTTGACAAACATTAATATCACACCTAAGTTAAACATACAAGTATTCAAAAATTGATAAATAGCAATCTACAAAAAATGTCTCTTTGTATTTTTCTTCAATACCTGGGTAATATTACCGATGAAATATATAAGAGAATCAAAACCTACGCAAAAAAATTTTAAGACAAAAAGTTTCGATAGAATAAAATATAAGGGAGATAGAGTGAGTCATACAAAGTCCATTCGAATGAACAAAATATTCGAAGGATAGGAGTTAGAGTAAGAAATATACCCTACCATTTTCAGAATAACACTTTATCGTGTACAATGTATCATATATGCGATGAAAGAGAAATAATTATGCCTCAATAAATGCTACTCAGTAATACGTTCTCGACCTCACCCGGCGTTCAAAACTTCCAGTTATACTTCTGTAAATGTATACTTCAAATTGCAGTAAAATTAATTCCTTTCCCGAACACCTTAATTATTTCGGTTTTTAGCAGTACTTTTTAATCCACTCCTTGACTTATGAAAAATTGTTCTTAAATTCAAAACTGTGTAAATCAGCAGTCACGTCTTTGGTATCACTAAGTATATGAACCATCATAAAATAATGTAAATTCTTTAAATCTTTCTTGATGGCAAGTATAGTCAATTTATTTTCTACCACACAAGAAGAGGGCTCGGCTACAGGCTTTGATGCTTTAAAATCATGAATAAGGGAAGCGGCAGTAGCTCTACGCGTCATTTACTGAAAGTTGGGTCAATTTTTAAAAACATGTCCCTTCAAGAATGCCTTTGTTGCTTACTTTCATTTCCTTAAGCCGGGCTACTAATGCGGTTAATGACTATGTGAATTTTCTTTTATTATATGAATGGAACGAAATTTTTTGTGGAACACTAGATGTAATTTCAACTATCATTAACTAAACGAGAACAATGTATTAAATAATATACAGTGGGCCAATGAACTGAGTTCAGAAAAGGAAGTTTATATACAAGGTGCTAAATACATGCAAAAACGTAAAAAAATACAAAAAATTAAGTGACTATATTTGAAAATGACTTTTAAAAAATTCATGGATAGTTATTGTAATTGGCCTTGACCTCCTACTACAATGTAATGTTTCTGCTCTTTTTTAACGATTCACGTTTGTGTAAACAGTTTTCCCTCAATCTCTCCTCTTAAAATGTCTAAATGATTACTAATCACAAAGTAATTACTAAGTGAAAATCCATAGTAGTCAAACTGGGGCTTCCAGGTGGCCAAGGAATTTTCTGCCATTCCCCTATAAGAAAATCCTTCCTCAAATCATAATATTCTACAATAAACATTTTATCTTTCATTCTTATCATTTCTAGGAAGATATTTTGATCCGTTAAGAATGATGATATGACACTGTTGTTGATGTATACTCTTCCCCAATATCTCATTGTGTGCCACTTCTGATCTCTGTAGAATGCGGTTCAACTCCAATACTTCTGGGACCAGAATGCAACACATCTCTACCATTTTCGAGGACTAAAAACAAGATGGTGATAGTCGTTCGTTTGCTACCCTTCACCAACTACCCTTAGATCGAAAAACCAACCCCTTTATCCATCATCCGATACTAAGCATGCGGAAGTTGCGGGAGTTTAAAAAAACTTCATTAAATTGAATAAAGATTGACCAAGGGATACCCACGCAGCCCCCGAGAGTTGAAAGTACCTCTTACCCCAATACTGAAATAGCACGAAAACACCACTAGGCATGCAAGCCCTTGGCAGATCAGGTTATCCGATTCGACAAGCAAGTTTTAATACAGTCCTCATGGATAGTACTTAAAGTGATTCTTATCATTTTCCACAATTTCTTGGCAGCTTTATTGTGAATGGATTTGTAAATTCTTTACTTACAAGATATAGTTCTTTTTCCAACTGTGTACTCAAAAATGTTTTAGAGCCCCGTTCATCGGATTGTAGCTAACTATGAGTGTCATTAAACTTATCTCACAGAAAATTGTTTCACTTTTACAGAATCGTACATCATACTAGCTTTGCGGTGTTGTATGCATGTCATGGAAACGTACATTTTGACAAAATGCATCCACCAACGGCTCTTATGGTGGTTGAAATGTGGAAGCAAATGTCGATAAGTCTGAAACGATAACATAATCGCATGGTCACTATAGTTACAGGATAATGTTTCCGTTCCCTCTATGGAGGGAACTTAATATAAGTTCTCTCCTCCCAAGACAAAAGCTCACTTTCACTGATGTTATAGAATAGTCGGTCTGTTGTGTTCCTCTACTTGAACTCGCTCTGTTACTTTTGTTACTACCTTCGCTAATTCATTACCTTTCATTCCCTCTTACCGTGGCGCCCATATCAAGGTAATCATGTTATTTCTTGCCAGTTGCTTCAGGAATTGTCGACAGGTTAGTTAATGAACTCTTCTAATAACCCGCCGATTAGTGCTGTATTCTTTTTGAAGATAAGTTACTAAAAATTATCAGTGTCTATATCTCGCTTAGTTTACTTAATATTAAGAGTAGAGAGAGGGTAGTGGATAGGAGAGAAATTGTGCGGTAATTATAATCAACAACTACCATCCGAAAATGGTCTTTAACACGTCTTCTATTTATGACTAAGTTTATAAATAACTTAAAAAATGACGTAAGTACACTGAGTGCATTTAGACATCAACATTATTATGCAATAGTCATCAACGTTATTCGCAGAGCTAGTATCATCCCAAATTTTTAGATAATCATGTAATCCTGGTAATATTTTATTTTCTTTGACGTATCGCCTATATCAGTTCACTTTGCGATGTTATAAGCTTCATAAAAGAGTTTTATATCGTAGATATTATGTAGCCGTTGGCTCCGGCACATTTGTTTGTATTTATTTACCATATCAAAATTGTCTGGAGGATGAAATCTTACTTTGCCTCATAAATTTAAATGTATACAGCATATAAAATACGAATACTGAATTTTAATTCCATCTCTGGTATTTTCATATGCAAATAAGACGATTTAGCGATATAGCAGTTTCGTATTATTTCTCATTGCAAGGTATAATATCCCAATAGCGTCCGAAAAAAATTTCAGCAGAGGGCCGGTAGAGTGACGTCACATAACGTTTATACCGGTTCCAACTGCACTCCATCGCTGAGGAGCACTCACAAAAGTAATTTTTAATTGGTTAATTCTGCATGGAATCAATTTTATGAGAAAATGATATATGAAGATCGTGACTAATACAGGCAACATCAAAATAGCACACAAAGGATAAGGCAAGTTAAAATAACCGCTGGAATTACCAAAGAGGAAATACGTGGAGCCCTGAAACGCACATAGAACGGTAAGGCACCAGACACTGTAAATAGTACTAGGCCGGAGGTTCTAATTGATATATTGACGGAGAGAGGTACCGGAAGAGTGGAAACTTGGGTACATTAGCTCGATACACAAAAAATGGCATCGTACTGACTGTCGCAATGATCGAGAAATTACTGTAACTTCTTCTATTGAAAGATTATATGGGCGAGTTATCGGGACAAAGATAGAAAAGGAAATCGAGATCGGTGAAGAACAGTTCAGATTCACGGGTGGAAAATCATGCGTCGACAATATATTCACTCTACGACAACTAAGCCAGAAGCGAATAGCAAAAAGTAGAGTCTCATCTAGTGTTTGTAGACTTAGAAAAGGCATGTGACACGGTGTGCTTACACAAATTATTCAAAGTGCTGCATAACAGCTGTGTTCATTACATATCCATTACCACTATAAGAGATCTTTGTGAAGGCCAAAAGAATGGAAATTAGAAATCAAATGTTGAAGTCACGAAGGAATTGCACCAAGAATATTACCTATCACCGACCCTATTCAAAATCTATATTGATAAGGTTTTACAAGAATGGCAGAGCAAATGCAGAAATATGAGCATATGTGGAATAGGGTGGAGTGGAAAATTTGACATTTTAGTTTCTGAACGCCTATATGCGGAAAAGTGGTGGACTAAGTAATATTAATTCCCTGCAAAACCTGGAGTCGATTGGATGACGTTTAGCGGTGCCTCCACCATTTTCAAAATTTGTCGCCGACTGCCAGAAACAAATCTGATTCAATTATTTCTCCAGCGACTGTCGTTAAGTGAGTGTGCGTTTAAGCTGCCGATATTCATTCGAAAATAGTTTTACAACAGCATAATTGTATCTCGGTTACTTTGGTTGTTATTTAGTGAATTTTGATACACGAGTCTATTTGTGAAGCATGCCAAAAACTAGAAAAGATATTGACTGCCCTATATTTGGGGCTCCTTCCCTGTTTAGGAAAAATACGTTACTTACATATGCGGATGTGATAAAAAACTGTGCATATATACGTCATACCTTAATTAATTCAGCTCAAAATAAAGCAGAACCGACCTTAAGAAACATTGCAGAGATTTTGATTGCAGAGCTGAAACTTGTTTGGTCTAGGGCGTCTATTCTCGTGGTGACAGATGAACAAATTTTACATATGATAAGACAATATCATGAAAAATTGAGAAACCTTAAGAAACCTCTAAAATCCCGATTGAATGATGCTCTTAGACAAAAAGTGAAAAAATTTAGAGAAATTGCAGAAACAAAACTTTTCGATATTTCGTCCTGCAAGTGCGCGAATTTTTCATTATGCAAGTGTAAAAACAAAGTGCCAATTAGAGAAAGAGAATCTCTAGTAGACCAGAGAACTGAGAGAAAAATGTTATTGGCACAATTGATCCAGTAGCTACGCGAAACATTCAGCGATCCTTACATCGGAGAGTCTTGGAAACAAGATCGCTACCTTCAACTTCTACTTCCAATGTGCTGGATATGGAACTGTCAGATGGTAAAGAGACAGATGATATTGATAGCAGTTCTAATGCAAAGCAGGAGGCTAGCCAAAAATTACAACGCCAACGGTATAAACAAATGCGTATTAACTTACCAAGTCTTGCACAAGCGTGCGGTCGCACAGGTGTTTCTGATAGATCAGCTATTATTGCGTCTGCTGTATTAAAAGATATTGGACTAGTAACCAAAGAAGAAACTTGTAAAATAATTGACAGAAGTAAGATAAGAAGAGGGAGAAAAGGAAGTCGAACCATTTTAAGAACCAAGCAAGACAAGGATTTTTTACAAGCCATTTATTTCGATGGACGAAAAGATAATACCCTCGTTCAGCATTCAATTGGTAATAAATATCACAGAAGTACAATTAGCGAAGAACATATTGTGATTGTTTCAGAAACCGGATCTAAATATTTTGGACATATCACTGTTCCATGTGGCACAGCAGAGGCAATTTCCGAAAATTTGATACAGTTTATGCAGCAACATATGGATTTGACGAACTTAGTGACTATTGGATGTAATGGGACCTCTGTCGATACGGGAATTTATAATGGTGTACATAGGAAAAACAGAAATGCATATTGGAAGGCCACTACAGTGGTTCATTTGTATGTTACACGCAAATGAATTACCTTTGGGTCATTTAATAAAACATTTAGATGGGGAAACTACTGGCCCTTCTGGGTTTTTTGGCGAAATCGGAAAAGCATTACAATCTTGCGAATCTATACCAGTCACAGAGTTTCAAAAGATTACCACAGAACTTCCCGAAATTAACTTACAAATGTTAAGCACAGACCAAAAATATTTGTATAACATGAGTTTGTCTATATCGAAGGGTAACATATCGGAGGATTTGGCCATGCAGCCACCTCCACGCGATGACTTCTGGGTTGTTTTATATTAAAACAAGCGAAGAGCTGCATAAATCATAAATTTTAATAGTTTCACTTATTTAGAAAAAAGTCATAAATCTGAAAAGCCTGGGGCACCGGAAAACGTAATCGTATGAGGCTCAGTTTTCTCACAGTAAATTGACCCTACATGTAGCCACTTTTCCACATATAGGAGAAATCAAATTCGAAAAGAAAAATGTTTTCTCCATTTTCGCTCCACGCTAATGTGGAATTGGTTGTTGGGTCAGATGAAGATGACATCAGCTACATGATGCGAAAATTGACGACCTACGAAAAATTGGAATTAAAAATTAATTTTGACAAAACCAAATATTTGGTGATCGGGTTAGAAGGGAATGGGCATGGATGTAAATGGAAGAAAAATAAAAGTCACATACCTAGGAACCATTATGTCAACGGGGGGGGGGGGGGGGGGGGGGGCTGGTCGCTGAAGAGATATAAGCAACAGAATAATACAGGGCAAACAGGCTATTCAAAAGCTAAACTCGATTTAGTGGTCAGAACAAAGAAAGAAACCGACAAAAAATGAATTTTTAAAAGCGTTGTTCAAAGCATAGTGACATATGGATCAGGAAGGCTGCTTGCGGTGGAAATGTATGAGTTGAGAAGAAGTTATAGACTAAAACATATCAAAAAACACCGAAATAAGAGATATGCTAGATTGATTGCCTCAACGAGTGTGCGTGGTATCCTCCGGAATGAAGAAATAAAGGTAGACCTGCGAGAGAATTGATGGAGGAAGTGATGGAGGCGATGGAAAGAAGAAACCTGGATGAAAATGAATGGATGAATAAGAGAGTGTGCGCTTAGGATGCGAGAAGCGGCCCAATTAGCTGTAAACCACTCGCTGGATATATATATATATATCGATTTTAATTGTAGCTCTTTGGAAAGGGAAGATTCTAGTCTAAAAGACGGTACAATTTTCAAATGAAATTACTATTGAAACTTCTCTAAATGTGAAACTGAAATCTCTGTCAGTTCGCCTACGTGCATCTGCAGTTCATAATATTTAGCAGATCCACTTGAATTTTTTTTAGCTGCTTCGTCTACTATCAAAATAGAACCCTGATGAATTTCAAGATAATCTGTAGAGTAGTTTCATTATTAAAAGTAATTAGTTAGCACCGTCTTTGCGCACCATTTTTCTCGGTATTTTTTGGATAAATGATTAAGAATAAAATAAACAATACATTTTTCGTTTAACTCGCTGTAACTCAAAAATGGAACAATGAGCAGGTCTCAACACTGTTATAACTACATATTTGTTAAAAAAATGTGATCATTTGAAGATCAAATTTTGATAAGTTTAGAGAATATGAATTTATTTAAGGCTTTGCCGATAAAATGGCAAAATTTGCAGAATATGACAAGCGGGAAACTTGTATCTGTCGGAGTGTATACAAAGTGTATCGAGAGCAAATAAAAACTACTAATAGTACCAACTTTCTTGTTTTAAACTTTTTTAATAAGAATAGTAGTTTTCGAGAGAATCGCATGTTAAAATTTGACTAATGAAGTAATATTGAACTCATCTATAGCACTTTTGGTTTTACCAACGATTTTTGTTTCGGTTTGTAGTTCATTTTGTACTAGGAGTTTTAAATTATTAAACTAACTACATTGACTGAATTTTGAAATGACGTTAGGTTTTATATTTTTTCGTTTTCTTATAGTACGTTGACACAAAATCCTTGCCTCCTTATCTACTCGAGGTAAAGTAATAAATATTTTATTTGGCATTGTCACGTTTACATGTATCTTTCTTTTGCGGAGAGGGGAAATCTTCGAAAAGACATCTCGACAATAAGCGCGAGGTAGTGCCGAACTTTTACCGGCTAGGACCCCTCCTCTTTTCGGTGTTTCCTACTGATTTCGAACTACTTTCGTTTGCATCAAATCAGCGGGTCATTCCAATAGAAGAGTTGTTTTCATCTTAAGGGTTCCAACCCACTTCCCTTTCATCCTCCTCTTTCCGTTTCAGGGTGCTGCCGATACCAGCCTCGATGCTCTGTCAGTTCTCCTCAAACTGTGGCATAACCTAGATTATATTTTCACAGGATGCCTGTATTCCCGCTACTTCTTTCACCCTTTCCTCCCTCCATCTGTTGCATCGGAAGGTGGTGTGCCCTGTATCGTTTTCACCACACCATATGCATTCCCGGTTGTCAATCTTGCCAAAATCAGATAGATATTCTGCGGCTCTAATTTGGGAGAGGTGACATTCATGCATCTAGAAACTACACAATACTTGCGTTTTTATTCCTGTTAGCGCAAAATCTTAATAATGGGAGTCCATACATTTTTTTCAACAATATAAACGACTTCACTCTGCTACACTAAGGACTGAAAAAAAAACTTAGTAGGCTCATAAGAAGTGAACAGCAGAGTAAAAAATCAACGACATTTTTATCAAAGTTAATAGCAGGTCTATTTCACTGGACTATACTATTTTTGACACATAGAAGTACATTTACATTAAATGCTTTTGCCCCTAGTATAGAAGAGAGAACGTACTATTTGTTTTTCAATTAATTTTTGCTTGGTATACAAGGAACCGACAAAGGCTATAAAATTTAATTGCCGTTCCGCCAATACGAGTTATGTTACAGTGGCGTTACTCTGGATAATTTTTTATATGATTTCTTATTACTTTTTAAAGCTGAAACGTTGTCAAATTTAAGTAGATAAGATATTACGGGTAAAATGCATCGGTCGCAAATCACCTATTGCAGAAAATAAATAAATAATAGCCAAAGCAAATTACGGAATTTGCGAAACCCCTACAGCCGCACGCCCCTGGATCTACTTTTCACTCTTTTTTAACCGATTATATTTGCATCAAGTCTAGATAGACATTATAACTATACGTATTCTCTAGGCGATTGGAACTATTAAAGGTGACTTCAAAACTCAACTCTCTGAGTATCCTTGTGTTTTTGAAAGCATCGACTTCAATAATTTCTTTATACATAAAGGAGAAGTCAGAAAATTTTAATTTTTCTCATAATTACTTAACTCATTAGGCGCTTTTAGAATATATAAAAAATGAATGGGGTTATTATGGTCTGGGAACACTGCCTAAATGCTACGCCTATTTTCTCAATACACGCAAAGAAAAGTGACAGGAATTATAGTATGCCTAGGCTAGAGACACGAATATAAGGACATTTTTTAGAAACTGTCGATATTGACATTACACAAAACCTACGTAATACATTATCTCCTTTACATTAAATAAAATCAGGATAGACATGTGAGACGTGACTTGAATCATTCTTAGCGAGCGAGAAACAACTAGAAGATAGACTTTAATTTTCTACATTTTCCAATGCTTGAAATGGATCAGGTATAATGCCATAATATTCGCTAATAAACTTGCGGGCAATAACCAAAACTTGATTATAATGTTTTTAAAACCTCGATAGAAACATACCTACTTGAAAATGTTTTTTCTGATTTCAGTGATCGCTTATTACCTGACTTGTAATATTTTACTACGAAATTGTTCCTTTACATTTATTATTGTTATTGGTTATATTCATTTATTTTACTTCCATATCCACGTAGTGGCGTGGAAGTATAGGAATCGTAAAAGAAATCTAATTTTTTCTTGAAATGGGTTTAGAATGTTACGAAAAGTCGAGAGAAACCAAAAATGTCTGTCTGTCTGTCTCTAAATTTTTTTTGTGGGCAAGTTTTCTCTAGGACGCTTTAGGATATTGACTTGAAATTTTGTACACGTATGTATTATAACGAAACCTGGAACTGGATTGTATTTGGTACTTATACGGTGAAGGGTTGGTTGGGAGTAAATAGGAGAAAATAAGTTAAACAAGCTAGCATATCGATCTATAAAAATTAATTTATATAGTTATTAAATCATAGAATTATTACAGGAATTATTTTCTTCTGACTTTTTATTGCTTTTTAACCTCCAATTAAAGTTAAAGTATACGTATATGTGGTTTATAATTTTACTTCTGTCATAACATTCAAAATTGTTTTTACAATGTCGGTATAACAATAAGTGTTATAGTTTGATTTCGTCTTCAAGTGAAGATTTCAGCACGTTTTAAATAAGTTTTATTGATTTTACCATTTTATTATATAAAACGAAAACCACGCCAGAATAAAGCACAATTCACTGCTAAACACATTTTAGAAAAAAACACTGCCCAAGGAATCACTACATCCAGATTTCCTATCCAAGTCTCTTTAAAGGAATACATCTTGACTATATTTGCACTCTAGTAATGTGAAAGTATTTGGTCATAGAATTTTAAAAATATGATATTTGAGGCAGATGTCATAAAAATAGTTGAGACGTTGGCTTCTAATATATACGCCAAAAATGAAGTTTCTGAACTCTTATCAGCCTTGCTTTACTTATTTTCCCTATTTACTTCCCAACCCCATCCCTTCAACGGAATAATCTCAATGAGATATCATTACACTACACACGTATACCAAATTTCAAGCGCATATCTCAATATTATTGTATCAACCGCTTTAATAATGAAGTGGAGGTGGTGGGGGGTTGAAAAATATCATAAATAAATCTGATAAAATAAAATTGGTGGGGGGTTGAAAAATATCATAAATAAATCTGAGTCATTGGCGTATATACACCAAATCCCAAGTTTGTGTACTCACACAAACTTGGGATTTGGCGTATATACGCCAATGACTCAGATATATTTATGATATTTTTCAACCCCCCACCACCTCCACTTCATTATTAAAGCGGTTGATAAAATAAAATTGAGATATCTAGCTTGCTTTACTTATTTTGTCTTGTTTACCCCTTCATATCCCCACCTCTTCAACGGAATCGTTTTCAAATATAATCTAGTTCTAGATGTCGTTATAATACATACGTGTACCAAATTTGAAGTGAATATCTCAATTTTATTATATCGACCTCTTTAGTGATGGAGTGGAGGGGGGAGGGGTGGAGAAATATTATAAAAAAATCTGAGGCCTTGGCTGCTAGTATGAAAATAGTTTTGCGATTAGTATACTTCCTCTCCACTACGTGGATGTGGAAGTAAAATCAATGAACGTCAATAAAATGCCTTCTTCGTGGTACGATTTCTTTATCGGATAACTCAATTGATCTAGAGAGCGACAATAATGCGAAAATGTAGTATTAGAAACCATTTCCTGAAATAATGCTCAAGAAAACTTAACAACACTCAATATGGTTGTTATATTGACGTAAAGGTCTAAGCAACGCTTAAACTTGTTTATTTGAAAATCCGGATGGCTTTCCCCACTTATGACCTTTTAGTAAGTAACACAAGCATTAATAGATGTTTTCTTTTATCACGAGCAAGGTAATCATGAATCTCTTTGAGCTCTTCAGCACGGAAGCGTCGAAAGTACTAGAATGAGCCCGTGTGAATACTTCACTGCATTTCTCTCTAACACACACACAGACATGATATTTAGTGTTTTTAGTCTTATAATATTTATATTTTCCAAGAATCCAATAATGTTTCTGTCTATGATTGTTAATTTTTACGTTTTTGAAATGTGAGATTTATCATCTCTACTATTAGTAGAGAAAATCTGCTGTCTAATGTTTCGCAACTTTTTTCTTATTGTTTATATATAGAATCTAGAGCTGAGCACTTAAAGCGAAAGCCGGAAAACGCGGAAAAAAATGTGAGAAATATCAGTTGACAATCGTTATAACAGGCGTAAGAGAGCTCTAGAAGACGAAATTGGGTCTCGATCCCAATTGATCGACATGTTCAAGGAAAGCCGATTAAGTCTGAGATATTAAAAGAATGGAAGGTAAAACCTTATGAAACGAAGAGATACTCAGCGCCTCAATGATTATTTATTACATATAATGGATGCAATAAAAGTATATATATGAGAATAGTAATATAAAAAAATTATTGGGGAAATGTTAGTCAAGATTTTTAGTTTAATTTATTACATGCTTACAGGGTGAATCAATCTGACTTTGATATATCTGGTTCTCTGATATCCAATTATTTAACTAAAAAAATATACAGCTACTGGAAGTGGCTGTCCACCAAAGATTTGCGAAAATCGGTTAAATTAGTTATCAACCAAGCTCGTTACCGCCGAGCTATGCGTTGCAGGCCTCCATTCCATAGTTGCTAGAAATTATACCAATGATCCATCGCCGCGAGCTTCAGATATTTCTCTTTTTCAACGAAAAATGAACGGAAGAAAGGAAAGTATGATCTATTGTATTAGAGGTGTTTCAGAATCTTATGAGCCGCGAAATGCGCAAAAGCCAAAGTTCATTCTGCGTTATAAGTATTTTTTTGAAGACACTGGCGGCTGAATTGTTGTACACATAAACAAGAGCTCGGGATAAATTGTAAACAATAAATATAATAGTTTTAAGAAGTGTAACTGAGTCGACAGGAGGGATTATGTCTGTGCGCATATGAAGGTCACAGCTCATGAGATTTTAAAACACCTCTAATATTGTGTCAAAAGTCGAAAACTAAATATATACTGTGGTGCTTCAGGGAGCTATGTCTTAGACTGCTGCACTATTTATGATTTAAAAATAAATAAATAAATAAAATAACGATTCGCCAAGTACTGCTAACGGCAATTTAATATTTGATATGCGCACATACACACATATGTATCCTTCTGTATGCTTATTTAATCTTTTTAGTAGTGTTACAAATTCAAAGTAAATTTTATTAATTTTTTATCAATATTATACCACTTCTTTGTAGAACAGTAAAAAAATCGTGTTCCACACTTTGCTCGCAAAAGAAAAAGACGAAAATTAGTGTTAGTAATGAGAAAAGCATCACCGTGAAACTGACAATTTCCAATCATGGGACTGCCATTTCATTTGTATAAGAATGTGGCCATTAATTATACAAACATTTACTAACTAAAAATAAAGAAATCAGCTGGTTAGTAATAATTTTCATTTGAACATATTGGGAGTGGGGGACTCTTCGGTCAAACCATCCATTTTCTAGGACAAACGTTTTTTAGAGTTTTTTATCAAATTATCTCAAGATTTAGCTAAAAAACTAACTGTTACTAATAATAAAATTTGGACAATCCCCCAATCGACATGTTTTACGCCTACACAATTTATTGGTGACCACTATCGAAAATTTTCGCAGAGAGAAAAGTTGGACGACTCGTCAATATGAGGCTACTCACAAATATTCAGCTTGTTAATAATTATTAATAAAAAAGGGTCCTTGTACTGCGGGCTAATATATTCTTTGTAACTTTTTTGTTTATTTTTACATCTAATTTTGCCAGTTTTAGTCATTGAATCTTACGGGTTCAGTACCAATTAATGTAATTTGTCCTATGGATGAAGAGTATCATTATTACTTTTGTAATGTCTACGTCCAGAGTGAAGTCTGACCTGACTTCACTCAAGAGTTCCAAGTTCGATTCCGGATTATGGCACTGGGATTTTTCAAAAATGAAGGTAATACTTGTTTAAGAACTATGATTCAATATTCAAGTAAAAATTCAATTTGTCCACCAAAAAAATTGTCCATGAAATATCATGTCCTGTATACCATTTTCATCTGGGAGAAACTGTTTTGATTTCTGCTTCCAACTCTGTGTATTCTTAAATTTTATCTGCAATAGTTTCCTTAAATTTGAAAAATATTCATAATTCAATTGGAAAGTTAAAATAATGTCAAAAGCCACATAAACCCATATAAATTAATAAGCAAGGCTTTTTGACATACTTTACTTTAATTGCTCTTAAAGTACCAATATAATTCGAATTTTTTTAAAATAGTCCATTACCATGAACGCATCCAATCCATCCAATTAGAGACAATACTGGCAGAGATTTAACTTAAACGGATGTAAATTAATATAAAATGTACGGGTGTACGTTTTACATTTAACCCCTTTAACTATAAAAGTGACTTTGAGTTTGAATATTTCGATTATTTTTCAACTTGATCTGAAAGTAAAAAAAAAAAAAATTATAGACATGGAAATTTCACTTTCACTAAATAATTCCATTAAGATAAGTACCAAACAACAAAATCTGGTATTTGCAAGATGGTTCTTAGCCATGTTTGGTCAAAATTGGATATGCCGTTTCCAAGATTTTCAGGGTTCATTGTTAAACACTCAGCGCAACGGGCGTGTTTTAAAAAATGGCGAAGGACCCGGTGTTATTTTACATATTAAATTAATGTTTATCTGAAATGTACTTAAACAATTTTTAAAAATGTCTTCATACGTTTAATTTAATCTTGTAAAAAATGTACTCGAAATTAAAAGTTTAATTTAACTTTATTAAACCCCGACACAAAAAATAAACCAGGAACAAGTAAGAGGAACCCCCGACGAAAAAATTAACCTTTAAAAAGGAACAAATGATTTATATTCACTATCTAGAAACACTGGCTATTTCTATTTCTGTAAATTAATTGTTGGATCGTGAATTAGCAGATTTAAGTTAGGTAGGTAGGCGCAATTTGTATTACTACAGATATTCATCACGATTAAAACAAAACAAAAAAAATCACTGTTGTCTATATAGTCCAATCAATATACGATTACCCGTTATTAATTTTGCAAAAATTGTTAGTAGGATAAAAAAATGTGGTTATGTAGAAAAAGACAATCTTAAGAAGATAGCGTTTTATTTCTCAAAACTTTTAATGACGAACTTAACTAAAGAAATTCGTAAAAGTAAAAACGATTTGTCGCTAAAAACAAATAAAATAAGCTCGAATCGAAAAGAGTTAAATGAGAAAGTTATAGGTATTAATATTATCTTTAGATTGATTTATAATATGTTTAGGTTAGTGCACAAACCATAGAGAAAAATGGAAAAAACCTTTAAAAATCACGTTTTTTAAATTAGTTAAATCCTTTTTTTAACCCAACTTACAAATTTGTTATGTAGTAAAAATATAGGTTCTTGCTAGCTTAAAAAGCTGTTATTTTTTTCTGTTGCGAAATTTTGCATGTTTTTCTTGAAATTTCGGTTTTTGTAAAAAAAAAGTTTTTCTAAAAATGATGCTCTTGGGAAAGTATCGTAGAGCAACGCTTAAAAGTTCAAAATCTCATTGAAGACTTGTACTAGTATGTGCAATTAAATAAAAGTTGATTTTTAAAATTTTCGATGTTAAAAATGGCACCCAACTTTTATCGAAACCGCACTAGCGACAATCAATAGTCGTTATTTTTTTACGTATTTAAGAAAAAATTATCGTACGACCGTCTGTAGCTAATTTTTTTTATAACAATTCCTTCCGCATTCCTTTTTTCCTCAAACACGTAACAGGTGTTTTCGTCCATTTTCTTAGGTTTTTTTTTGGTTTCCTCTTTTAACATTCATGGTTTGGTGGCCAATACTTCATGTGTACCTATAGGTGTTAATCGTGGGATTTCGATTTTGGTCTGAAGGAAATGATCATCAGGTTTGTTTTTAATATATGTGTATTGTTTTATTTTAGATTTGCGTGATAATGATGTTAAGGTTAGTAAAATGACCCTTTCGTCATGTTCATTTATCTTCCATTACATAATAGGTGTTTTTGAACCATTTTCTTAGGTTTTTTATGAATTTTCACTTTTAAACATTCATGATTCAGTGAGGATTACTCGATTTTCGGGTGTAGGTGTTAATCGTAGGATTTCAATTTCGGTCTGAAGGAAATCATCATCGGGTAGGTTTAAAAAAATATGATCCTTGATTTATTTCAGAATTGCCTGATAATGATGTTTAGGTTGATAAAATGATCCTTTCTTCATGTTTATTTATCTTCCGTTACATATGCGCACCGAACATGTACACTCAACTTCGGCACTGTTATTTTGATGGATTTCACCAATCAAATGATTACGAATATTGTTTTTAGTGCAGACTAAGTATTGAACAACAAATTGCGTAAATTTCAAACGTCTGCAATAAATAGAAGCGAGAGGAATTTTTAGAAAAAAAAAATGTCTCAGCTCCAGATCGATAATTTTTTCTCTTAAATGCATAAAAATATGGTGACTATTGGTTGATCTAAGTCCGGCTTCCATAAATATTAAATTTAAAAATATACAACGGAAAACTTAATCTCAAAATCGGCACCATTTTTGGGTGACACTTTTAACATCGAAAATTTAAAAAATCATCTTTTATTTAATTGCGCATGGTAGTACAAGTCTTGAAGAAAATTTTGAACTTTTAAGCATTGCTCTACGATAATTCCCGACCAAGAGCATAATTTTTAGAGCAACGTTCTTTTTTACAAAAACTGAAAGTTCAACAAAATTTCGAATCAGAAAAAAAACTGCTTTTTTAGCTAGCAAGAACCTATATTTTTACTACATAACAAGTTTGTGAGTAGCGTTAAAAAAAGGATTTAACAAATTTAAAAAACGTGATTTTTAAAGGTTTTTTTTCCATCTTTCTCTATGGTTTGTGCACTAACCTAAACTTATTATACATCAATCGAAGGATAGTTTTAATACCTACAACTTTCTCATTTAACTTTTTTCGATTCGAGCTTATTTTTTTTTAGCGAAAAACCGTTTTTTACTTTTACGAATTTCTTAGGTTAAGTTCGCCTTTAAAAATTTGGAGAAATAAGACGCTATCTTCCTTAGATTTTCCTTTTCTACATGACCATATTTTCTTATCCTACTAACATTTTTTGCAAAAAAATGGGTTTTCGTAGATTGATTGGACTATATAGACACTAATAGACAGCTTATGATTTTTTTTGGAATAATAATGATGAATATCTATAGTAAAACAAATAATGTACCTACCTAACTAAAAACTTTTAATCCGCGGTCCAGAAATAAATTTACAGAAAAGAAATAGCCATTGTTTCTAACCACTGAATATAAAATCTTTATATAAATTATCATATATTATTTGTTGATTTTTAAAGGTTTACTTCTTGGGTCAGGAGATTTTAAAATGTTTAATTTAACTTTTATTAGTCAAATGTTTGCAGGCTATCCTGTACGTTAACATTCCTACGTACATTAAAAAGTAAGGTCATGAGAATCTGTTTTATAGACAGGGATTAAGGGAGGAAGGCATACATTATAAACTGGTGGTAGTTAGTGTTGATTTATCGGGTCCGAAGGTGAGTGGATCTTTTGTTTTCACCTTTTATGAGGTTGAGGCAGTTTACGCCGGTGTAGTAGCAAGTAAGGGTGGCCGGGTGCAGTTAATCATCCAAGTGCCTGCTTTAATTTGCCAGAGCCATAAACCAGATTGAGTGGTGAGCGCCGTTATGCATACCTTGGGGCCTCTTTGCTTCTTACACAATTGGAACCGATGCTCCAACCGCAGGCCGGGGGAGTATTTTTACCACTGGCATTCGCGTTATAGTTAAATTTATTATTTTTCCAAGCATGTTTTTATTTATAATGGTTATTTTAGGCATGAACATAATGTTCAGTATTTTTTTATCATTACCTGAATCTGCAAGATACATAGGGTGTACATACTAAATAGCTTGCATATATTTTAACCTCTCCACTAATTAAAAAAATAACGAACTGCAATTGTTTAAAAAAATTGAGATAAGACCAGATCTTCATGTTTTGAGGTCCCAAAGACTTAAATGCCTTGAGCGGACTTCTTGTATTTAATGAAGTAAAAATAGATGTGCAACGTTCCACTGTGCTAGGCGGCAGCTCTCACGTCGGAAGCAAAGAGGGTGGGTAAGGAATTTTTTGTTTCTTAATATTA
The DNA here is from genome assembly GCA_963583905.1 of Stenurella melanura. NCBI lineage: Eukaryota > Metazoa > Arthropoda > Insecta > Coleoptera > Cerambycidae > Stenurella > Stenurella melanura. The sequence goes on from OY757309.1 coordinate 243,556,186, forward strand.
TCTTTAATAAGTGATGGTGACTAAAGCCAAGAAAAAATGCCAGCCCTAGCTTTTGTGGGGTGGTTATAGAACTACCATAAAGAAAAAAAATTAAATTAGGTTCTCAGACTTATTTACTCACATCTTGTGATCATTACAGCGTTATAAAAGGGCGAATTTTGACTAGAAAAAAGTAGATATTGGTACAAAAACGTAAATCCCCATAAATAGTACTATGTTAGGTTCACAGCTTGTGAAGTTATAAATATGTATATTGAAATGTTCACTTAAAAAATACACTCAGTAAAATAACGTATTATGTATAAATTTAAAAGGTTTTTATCTGAATCTCAATTGACGGGGCTCTACAAAAATGGTTCACTCTGACATACAGTTGTCCTTTGTTAGGTCCTGAGGAACAGTGTACCAGGGCATCCTCAACCAGCCAACGTTACGTAATCGGGTGCTTCGTCTAGCAGGGTAGCTATTCTGTATCGGTGTGATGTGATCTGAGCACATGTTTTCATGAGAAAGTAGGCGGAGTTCTCTTGAAAACCAAAATAACGTATTCTGTAACTGTGGGAGCGGTTACATCACGCCAAAAATCGGGGAACTTGCTTCTCTTGGTAAATTGTAGGGAACGGGACTGTTCACGCGTGAGAGGATGAAAGTATAACCTCACTATTGGCCAAACTGTCATTTTATTTGGATGTCAGTGGCATGATATTTGTTTATTTGCAGTAATTTTTGTGTTAGATCATATAATGAGTTTTGTGTTTCTTAAACTGTAGGCATTAAAGGCCGATAAATATTGCAGATGTACTAAATTATCAATGAGGCACTATGAGACATTCAGATTGCTGTAAAAATCCTCAAAAAGATCACCACAACTTCATTGCATGAGCAATCCCTGCGGCTTAGCAGATAGGGCTTTTATAATTAAGTAAATAAAAAACATGCTTGTGGAAATTATACAATATATTATACAAGTCAGATTATGTACAATCAAATTATTTTATTACAAATTAAATTTACTTTATTCCGAATTATTTTTATTAGTTTCCAGGACAGCATTTAAAGTGGTTATTACTCTTTCCCATATTTTTAGCGCCTTTTTATGAACTGATTTGTAAATGATCCACAGAAGCTGTAGTTGTTTTTCCACCCATTTAATCAAAATATATTTTAAGGCATTATTCATCGGGTTGAAACGGATTTTTCGTGTTATTATTCTTAACCCAGCATAAAATTATGTAACTTTTACAAAATAACAGATATTGCACTCATTTTGAATGTCAGAAACTCGCATTTTGACAAGATGCATTTCCCATCATACAATGCACGACCTTCGATCATGGCGTTGCGACAATTCTATTGGTTGAAATGTAGGAGCAACTGTTGGCAACTCTGGAAAGATCACTTCACGTCCCCGCGTAGTCACTGTAGTTACAGAATAGTATTTTTGTTTCCCTGGGAATGGATTGTGATATGAGCTCTCTCCTCTTACGACAAACGTTCACATTCACTGAAATTACAGAATAGCTACCCAGGTATGACTCGGCGGGGCTGCGGGCAGTTACTTTTCTAACTAATAACAACGGCGACAAATACTGTATCGTTACAAATTATTTCCCCATAGGACAATAAGTACTGGATTTACGCCATATGCTTCTAAGGTACGTGTATATGGGGCATGTGCATGTAGATTACGAACAGAACATTCAAACAACGTACTTCTATCTATTTAAAAAACACAAAACTTCATTTTAGCGCTTCACGCACAAAATTACTACAAATGACTGCTCACATAATAACAAAAATCAAACGTACCTTTCGCTAAGAAATTGCCTTTTCTCAATCAGATTACATACAGACTCAACTCGCTTGAAACTAGGATGCCACCAGCTACCACACGCGTGTTTTACAGATTATTAAATGGCCGCTAAATCCATTCCATTTCCTAGCCCTCCGAAATCAAATCCACTTTTACTTAAAATCTATATTAAAAAAGACGACTTAATGAAAACTCGTAAATCGCACAGTGACGCGCTCCTAGAAAGATACGTAGTATGCCAATTTTAAACCATTTGAGTACATAAGACAACCGCTTTAAAATCTATAGAATTTATGGTGCTTGGATAAAAGTCAGTTTACCGAGAAAGTTGTCTTTACTACGACTTGCCATTATTATAAATTCACCCACAGGCACATCATACACAAACAAAATGCTGACGAATATGTATATATCTTATCACAGTTTTAAAACTACCTATTTTAAATCGTTATAGTCTAGGCAAAGGTAAGCCAAATCCTTCTATGTTTAAAACTTACTTATTACAGATGTTTGTTTGCTTCATTACAACTCTAGCAAGCACTTGGTGTTATGAAGGTTCGACCTAAAACTTAGTTTTCAAAGCATATTAGATTTATAGCCCAGCATTAACAACCACCTCAAATTAATTTCAAAAAGCAATAACACCGCAACATTTGCTTAATCTCTAAAAAACTTAATCCTCCTAACTTCAACTTAACAGCTATAAAGCTATATTGTGGGCTTGACAAATACCTTTATAAGTCATTCAAAAGCCAATAAATACTAAAAGATCATTTAGTTTTAATATAACCTCTTAAAGACCTTTTTAAAACATTCTTTCAGAATTAACTTTAAGTGCATTTGGCATTTAATAAATCTGGCGTAAATCGGTGGTTTATGTGATGGCCATTATAAAACACTCATAAAACCTAAATAAATTTAAAAAGCATTTAAATGGTTACTTGGAAAGTTTCCGAAATATAGTTCATTAACCATTAGACGCACCGGTTGAGAGGGGTAGATCCATTTACATTTGAATATATAATGTTTGGACGGTACACGTCGCAAAAGTAAGGATTGACAGACAGGTGGACGAAGCGAATATTACAGTGGAGACCGAGACGAGACGCTTCTCGTAACGGAGGACGATGATCTGAAACGAGTTCATCCAAATTTGATGCATATAGCACAGGACAGGCATTGTGGAAATAATGACGTAAGGCCTACGTCCAGCAATGGATGCGTATAGGCCGATAAAGAAAGAAGAAGGATATGATACTGCGAGTATTTCTTTTTAGTAGAAAATTGAGCATGGGAAGAAAGTTCTTTGACCGAATTAGAGATCTACAATTTTTATTGTCAAAGTTTTGATATAACCTAAAAATAAGCGACTTGCCGAAAACAAGTAATTAGTATGTTCATCCAAAAATATTATATATTTTGAAGCATGCCTTGTATTGATTGGTAATTCCTCTCACTGATTATATTAAATTAGCATGTATTATTAGTAAGTTGCAAAAAACTAACAACAAATTAGAATTAGAAATGCCCTGTCCATCTTAATAATATAAAAATAGTGTAAGCGAACCTCTAGAAGTCTTACACGGTGTACCCCAGGGATCTGTGCTTGGACCAATATTGTTCATATTGTATTTAAACGATATTGTAACATTTATAAAGAATCGGATTGCAAATGTAGAAATACAAATGTTCGCAGATGATACCTTGATTTATGTAATTGGTGAGGATATTGATTTTATAATGAAAACACTTAATGAAGCTTTAGAGCATACTTACAGATGGCTCACAAAAAATAATTTAGCCCTTAATACAGAAAAATCGAAAGTTATGCTCTTGAGTAATCAGTATTCTCCAATAAATAACTATAATAGAAATGTAGAGATAAATCAACAAAAAATTGAGATAGTTACAGAGTTTAAGTATCTTGGAGTTATTATAGATCAGCATTTAACGTTCTCTAGTCATGCCAATTATGTAACAAAAAAAGTCTCCAAGAAAGTTTACTTTCTATGTAGAATAAGTTATTTCTTAAGTGAATGGTCAAAGTTATTGGTATATAAGACAATTATAGCCCCTCATTTTATGTATTGCCCTACTATATTATTTATGCTTAACAATAGTGAATTTTACAACTTACAGAAAATACAAAATAAGGCTCTAAGGTCCATATTAAATTGCAATCCATATACAAGTATACGTTTCATGTTAGATCAAGTCGAATTATTATCAGTTAAACAAATTATTATGTTAGGTGTTTTTATATTTTTGTTTAAGCTATTAAACAATATGTTACCTGCATATCTACTCAACCATTGTTCGTTTGTCAATGATATACATGATCATAACACACGTAACAATCAAAACTTCTATGTAGAAAGAGTGAATACAAACTATGGACAAAATCACTTGTTTAATAAAGGTTTACGATATTATAATGACTTGCCCCAAGAAATAAAAAATTCCTGCAATATTGTTGTTTTCAAGAGTAAATGTGCAGAGTATGTAAAGGAAAAGTGGCCAATATAACAGAATTGTGTTTTTATATTTTGATTTATGTAATGTTATGTTGAGTAAATTTTTGTTACATTGTGTGTTATACATTTTATCATATACCATTTATACATTTCTTTTTTATATCATTTGTATTATTTAGCAGAGCTAATAAAGATATACTTACTTACTTAGGGAGCTGCAAGAAATTTTACAAACAAGCACATCTCATGCTTAGGTAATTAATAATATCGCAAGATATGAAATAATACAATAAGTATAAACTTTTATTTTATATGTTTTATTTCCTTAATTCACTTCTAATATCTTTTGTATGTTATATATTCCCATTATATTATCTAGGCTCATATTGTACCTAAAATTAGCAATAAATTTATTCTTATTCTTATTATATTCATGGCATAAAAAAAAATTAAGTTGTAAAACGTCAATAACATTTTATACGGAAGCAAAATGTGTGTTTGTTAACTAAATTATTTGTATAAGCATGTCATAAAGACGAAAGTGCCCAGTCATTGTGGCGAACATAATATCGTTTTATGAGTTCACGCGGAACACGGCTTCTTGATGTAAGCGTTTAACCACCACAAAGGTGTTATTCGCAGTAAATATAAAGTATTATGTTGGTAAAGCACTAAATCATATACAAGTGATATAAATCAACTAAACCGCTTTCAGACTGAAACAAACTTTCGCCACATTATTTAAAACATGTTATATTCTACGAGAGCTCACAATGTATTCAGAATTTCGCTAGCCATATGTTACCAACATATCTGCACAGTTTTTTATTATCCTGGTCTTCAGAAATAAAAATTTAAAACGAGGGTTAGGCTGCCAGAAAAAATATCTTGAAACTAAAGTAGATAAAATGTGTTATTAAAGGTTGGATCTTTCTGGTGTTTTACCCTTTTCTATTTTATGTTTTATATATTGTACCTGCCAAGTACATAAAAATAATACATAATTTATAACAACTGCTTTTTCGTAATTATAAAAATACGATACTAGGATTAATAATTTCGACTCCGAAACAGTTTTACAAACCAAAAAATACTAAACATGTTGCTTAGTGGGCGTTTAGTCAACTACGTTTTCCAGATTACCCGTATACATGTTATCAAACATCCGAGGGTCGTTATTTTAACAGTTAATTTGATAAATTAGTGTTTGGGCGTATTGGCGATGAATACTTTCCAAGAAAACCAAAACATTACAACATTACATTCAAATGCAATCCTTGATATGCGTCTCGCTAATAAAATTGCCATCATCAGGTGATAATTCTATTAAAAATAGGTTTTTAATCATCTCATAAAAATGTCAATCTGGTTGGTGAAATGCGACTTTTCCTTTCCTAGTCGCTTTGATATAGATTTGTACAAGTAAGTAAACACTCTTAAACGGAAACCTTTGACCTGGTATGGCAGGTAGTTTCCACCAACCAAGCAGTATGACAATTTTTGTTTCGTTGATAGGAAGGTATTAGCTATCATTACAGAAAATTTGAGCTTGGTAGAAATGACTGTATAGCGACGAAAACAGTAGTATTGATAATGATGAAAATTTTGAATCGTATGTGTTAGTTTATGAATCTCTATAGTTCCTATGATTTGTTAAGGCTAATTGTTTTATGCTTTTTAGGCAATAAATAAATTATATGAGTTTTCCAAAGGCAAAAGCGTACTCACGGCACGATCACAACCAGTTTACGATCGACTTCTATGGAGACGTCCGTACTCCGTATCCTTCCTTTTTAGACTTTGTTGCACTTCTTCAACATTTCGATATTAAATTCGCTCTGCAGCATGAATTCGCTCTTCAGCACAATTAAAAATGGATTCAATCACCATTAGATGCCTTTCCCCGAAACTCTTGTTTGCAATCGAAAGCTGTTTACAGAACTTTTGAAAAGCCCCAATTCTGAATTCCATTTGTTACTAAAATTCAGATTTTAGTGCACACTCTCCAGAATTTTAGCGTACCTTTCAATCTTAAGGTCGGAAGAAAAATTTCAACTTACTTCCAAGTCAATGGTTGAGAGCGGTCCTCTAGAATTTCATTATACAAATTATGTTTTGTTTGTTGAACGTTCAAAATCTTGACATAAAGGCATATTTTACGTCTTTGACTGAGTTATTGATTTACCAGTGTAAGGTGGGCATTTCTGCCAATTTCGGCATCCAATATATGTGTTTCATATACCGTCGAACCTACTGCATACGCTGGATTGGATATGGGATATACTTGTTGTCAGAAGCGAGACCCACATGACGCATGGGGTAGGAATATGAGATAGGAAGTGTAAGTATTTGTGAGATGCTTCTTTTTATGTTTCCATGCCTCTTTTAAGTTTCCATCTATAATCATCAGATGGGGAGTGTAGGTGTTTGTGGAACACTTCTTTTAAGTTTCTATGCTTCTTTTAATTCTTCTTCTGAGTCTTTTGTTTCTTGTTTCCAAGTCTAGCGGTGTATACCTCCTCCTGCCCGCTTGTATCCAGATATGGTTTCTGCGTCGGTACGTCCGTCTCGTCCGCTTGCCAAGACATAAATCAGCTCGCTGAAAGAAGAAGAGGAAGATTTTATTTGTGAACCGTTCCATAGGTAGACAGCCATCTACGGTGGAAGTGCAAGGAAGAGTCCCTAGAGAGCCTGTGAAGACACCCTGTATACCGATCTGCTAAGGTCATGCAAAATTAAAATCTGCAAAAGCAAAAAAAAGAGATCAAGGACAACATTTGAAACGCCCTGTATATCCAGCAGACACCAACTATTTTGATTTCCGTTGGACTCTTGGCTATTTAAAAATAGATTTTGAGTTGATAAATTAATAAGTTAATAGAGCTAATAAATTAAATCAATACATTAAGTTAATAAATGAAATTAAATTAATATAGCTTAGCTTTCTGTGATCGCCTGGTTTGCAGTTGCTGGTTTATCCTCCCTTCTTGGATTTGTTTTCTTGCACTTCACTTCATATATCTGTCACTTTGTTGTAACAGGATAATTTATGGGTTTATGACATGACCCCTTTGGTATCTAGCATGGGTTCGGTCGCTCTGATTGCATGTGTTTACTTTCTTTTAGAGTTATCCTTTTTTCAAGTTGTTTGTATATGCCTTTAGTGACGCTATATTCTAATATCAAATATCCGCTATATGAAATAAGACTTATGCTAATTTATATCAATTAATGTAGAATTGTCCACGCTTTAGTTGAAGACTATTTGGTACGATTTTTCACAATTGTAAACGATTTTATTCGGGATTTTGTAGGAGGATTTTGCCTGCCTTCATCGCCAAGCGAACTCGTCCCATCTAAAGGCATCTTTTACGTCTTTTATATAAAATAGATTCTTCTAAATGAGATTTCATCGTATTTAAGTAATTCCGCCGTGAATCATATTCAGATGATGCCAACATGATTGACGACGATGCATGCCATGCGATTATATTTCAGTGGAGTGTTCATGTTTTGGTGTTTATGGAAACTGTGATAGAAACAGCGTAATAGCAAGTTATAGCTTATACATTTTTTTTTACCAAAACCATTTGATGAACATAAATTCGAATAGAAAGGAACTAAATATATTACTAGCAAAAACATACTTACATGTAATTATTTTACTCTTACTAAAGACTTATCATAGATAAATACAGATACATATATCTTTCTATACAAAATACTTTGCCGGCTATATGCCACGATCAAAATTGGACAATAAGAAAGAAATATGCATATTACATAACTACAGCGTAACTGTTACAATAATGTTATTGTTAATTTTAAATTATCCTGTTTAACAAAACCAAAAAAACAACTAAAGACAAAAACACTTACCAAGAAACTTTAGAAACTTTCACATATACGTGTTTCGGTATTCTACACCAAGGATACACTCTCCAGTGCTACTTCTTTCAAAGTCTTTTTTTTTTTTTTTTTTTAGGGGGGGGGAAATCCTTCATGGACACCCAGCGCTGAGTATCAAACGCGCTGGGTAGTGTCGGACTCCTACCGACTAAAACCCCCCTTTTCAGTGTTTCCATGTACCCCGGAACTGCTTTCGCTTAACTTCGGGGTACTGGTCATTCCTCTAATGATGTTAATAGTGGTCCTACGGTCTCAAATAGAGTTCGTTCTCCTCTTCCTCTTTTGTCTTCATGATATTTCTCCAAGCACTTGTAACCTCCCGCCACCTTTCTTCCGAATGTCCGACTTCCCCCAGGAAATTGTCCGGTGTGACATTCTCCACCGCCAGCCTTTCTATCCTCCATCGGTGACAATGAAATAACGTGTGCCTCGCATCATCCGTCTCCCCGCAGTAGACACATTCTTGGGTCGCCACTTTGCCTATGCCAAATAGGTACTCGGCGAAACTGCCGTGTCCCGTTAGCGCCTGGGTGAGGTAATAGTCTACCTCCCCATGTCTCCTCTCCACCCACTCTCTCACATCTGGGATGAGGCACCAGGTCCACCTCCCCTTCGTCGTCCCCTCCCACCTATCCTGCCATCTCCGGTACAGCCGTCGTCTTGCCTCCTTTTTCTCAAGCCCACCATGCACTTCCCCTCTCTCTTTAACCAGAAGTTCTAGAGGGGGGGTTCCCGCCACCACCATCGCCGCCTCGTACGATACCGTACGGTACGCGCTGGATATTCTAAGCGCAGCGCATCGCTGCACCCTTTCCATCCGACCTCTCGTTCTCTGTACTGCCATCGCACTTTCCCAGACGGGGGCAGCGTATAACAGTGTCGAGTGCACGACACTGCACATCACCCTCCTCTTACTCGCCCTCGGTCCTCCCACATTGTGCATCAATCTGGCAAGGGCAGTTACCGTCCTTCCCGCTTTTTCCGCTGTTTTTGTTACATGCTCCGCAAAATTCATTTTCGTGTCGATCCAGATGCCCAAGTATTTTAGGCTCTTGCTCGGCACGATTTCTAATCCACCGACCCTCACAACTATCGGTGCCACGCGTCTCTTCCTCGTCGCCACGATGAGCTCTGTCTTTTCAGGGGCTAACTCTAGGTATCTCCTCTGGAGCCAACGTTCCATCTCCCTTATTGTTGTATTTATGTCAGCCTCAATTCCTATCGTCCATCTCCCTGTGGCCGTGAGGGCCAGGTCGTCTGCATACCCCGTAATGGTCATCCCGCTCGGCGTCGGAAGCAGCAGGATGTCGTTGAACATCACGTTCCACAGGGTCGGACCTAGCACCGATCCCTGTGGAACTCCACAGGTCACCCTCATCCATTCTACGCCCCTCTCTACCTCTATTCCTATGTACCTGTCCTGTAAGTAACTCTGGATTATCCTAAGGAGATACGGTGTGATTCCCAATCTCTTCAGCGCCTCCAAAATTTCCCTCCATCCCGCCGAGTTAAACGCATTTCTTATATCTAGCGTCACTACCGCACATATCTTTTTTTCGTCCATCGCTTGCCTGGCCGTTCCGGTAATTCTTCTTGCAGCTTCCACCGTGGATCTCCCCCTCCTAAACCCGAACTGGTTGTCTGCCACCCCGTTTTTTACCTCCAGCTCTACCTCCAATCTCCCCAGGATCAGGTACTCCAGGAGCTTACCCATGGCGTCAAGGAGGCAAACCGGCCTATACGAGGTGGGTTCCTCGGTCGGTTTGTCGCCCTTCAGCAGGAGCACCAGCCTGGCTCGCTTCCACCGTCCTGGGAACTCCCCTCCCACCAACGCCCTGTTCATGACCGTCAGTACCGCCTCGGGGTGTTCCTCTACGGTCAATTTCACGACCTCCGGCGGTATTTCGTCTGGTCCCGGAGCTTTCCCACTCTTCAGTTTGTTACTAGCCGTTCTCAGTTCCTCCTCTGTGAAAAGCGGCACCTCCGTCACCTCCATTTCCTCCCATCTATTCTCTTCCCTATTCGGGAATAAGACACCTGCGATTTCCTTGATCTTTTCTGCCGGTATTGCCGGGGGGGATGCCCTCATGTTTCGGGTCGCAATCCTGTACCCGTCTCCCCAGAGATCCTCATCTATGTCGCTGCATAGCTTTCTCCAACACTCCCTCTTGGATTTTCGGATTGCGTCCCTCAGCCGCTTCCTTGCCTCCCGGTACTGCTCCGTTATGGCGTTTGCTTCATCCGCTGCTGGCCTCTGGTTTCCCCGAGTGTGGCGTCTCCTGGCGCTGACGCACTCCGCCCTGAGTCCGGCTATCTCCTCCGTCCACCAGTAAATATCTCCTCTCCGCCTACCGCCGCGCTTCCTTGGCATCGAGTCGTCGCAGGCCCTGATGACTGCCCCCATCAGAGTCTCCTCCGTCCTGCCTGCCCCGTTCTCCACGCTCCGGCGCATTGATCTATTGAAGGCGCCCTTGTCAATCCTCCCAACCTTCCATCCTCTCGCTCTTTTTATAGGGAGTTCCTGGCGTAGTCCGACTTCATACCGGATGTACCGGTGATCGCTCAGGGTTTCTACCTGTTCCAGCACCTTCCAATCTCTGACCTTCGCTGCTGCCCCCCTGGACGCCAGCGTCAAGTCTGGAATGGAACCGCTCTCTCCTCTTGTAAATGTGTATGCCCCTCCCTCGTTCATGACTTGGAGGTCCAGCCGGGCTGTCCATTCTGTCACCAGTCTTCCCCTTCTGTCCGTATTCCTCATGCCCCACTCCGGGGCCCTTGCGTTGAAGTCCCCTGCTACTATGGATTCCTTTCCACTTCTCCTCCCGACCTCCCTGATGATTCTCCCAAGTTGCTCAAGGGCTTCCTCGAACTCCCCAAATTCTTCGTTGGGGGAGAAGTAACAACTGAAAATTGTTACTTCCCTTAGTTCAAGCCACACGAATCCCTTGCCCTTTCCACTTCCGAAAATGTGTATATCCCTTTTCATGAGCCCTATGGCCGCATCCTTATTTTCGTCAGTAAACCATGGTAGACGGTTTGAACCTATCATAGCCTTGTTGGGTTCACTGACAACAAGGATATCGTCCCACTCTTTCTTACCTACCGCCCATACGAGATCCTGTGCGGCTCGACATCTGTTTAAGTTTATTTGCCTGATAACTAAGCGCCCTCTCCAGCAGTCTCTGGATGACGGTCGGTGGGGGCCTGCTCTCTCACCCTCCTCGCCGACCGGTGCGGGGGTTTCCCTCCCTTGACTTACAGTGTAAGGGGGATCCCTACCCTCCATTTTGGGTATTAGTGGGTCCTCCGCCCACTCCTTTATCCTCCTTTCGAGGCCTTCTTCCTTTTCCCCCTCTTTCGGTTCTCCTCTTTTCTTCTATCATCTGTTTGAACTTCGGGCACCTCATCGAGTCGGCCCTGTGTTCGCCCTCTTTACACACCGTGCAGTACTCCCGATTCTTGCATTCCCCTGCCTTATGCCCCTTTTGTCCACATCTAAGGCACTCTGTCCTCCTATCCTCCCCTTGACATACTCTTGCTTCGTGCCCAAACGCTAAGCACTTGTAGCAGCGCATTACGTTAGTCCTCTCTCTTACCCTACATCTTGCCCAGCCAATCTTAATCCTCCCCGCCTTGACCAGAGCACCGGCTCCGCTTTTATCCATCGCGATCACTGCGGATTTCACTCCGCTGTCGTTTTCCCTCATTGATTGTATTACTACAACCTCCCCCTTCCCTGTACCGATCTCCGCCGCAATTGCCGCTTTAATCTCGTCCTCCGTAGTCGTGACCTCCATGTCGCTTATTATCACGATTGCCCCTGTTCTTTTTTCGACAACCTTAGCATCCACCAGTTTGTCCTGCACCGCTCTCTTTAGTACCTCAGCTCTGTCCGTGCCTCCTTCCACCGTTACCATTAGGTCACCCCCCATGGTCTTTTTCACGCCTTTGATTTTCACCTGCAGGTTGTCCACATCCACCTTGCTCTTTACCTCCTTAAGGAGGTCGGCATAGGACTTTCCCTCCGCCTTGACCACAATTTCTGTGTCGAGTGGCCGAGCAGGTCTCTGCGTCCCCTTGTTGCCCTTCGTGGGGGGGGTATAGATCATCATCTCGACCTCCGAACTAACAAACGCTGCCTCCGTCAGTTTCCTAATAGTCTCCCAGTCGAAGCCCTCCTGAACTACCAGGCTGAGCTTCATCCTGCCTCCTTTCTCCGCCTTCCTCCTACAATCCTTTAGCATTTCGAAGATTCGCCGCTCTTGGAGGCCCTTGTCTACTGGTTCGCCGGGATCTCCAGTTATCTCTTCCGGGAGAACAAAGGTGGCTCTTGTTTCCGCCATCTCCTTCTGGTCCGAGAGGAATATGGTGGTGCTTTTTATCCCATGCACCATCTTTCCGACCTCCAAACCTGCCGCAAACAACTCCCTTGCCACCGGGCATGTTTCCTTGGCTTTCTTCGCCGCTCCCTTGTCGCCCTCCTTAGTATTGACGACCAGGGCCATGTCTGCGTCGTTTGAATCCCACCTCGGGGGACCCTGTACTTTTTTCACCTTAAAGGCTTGTTCCGGCCACTCTTCCTCGAGACACTCTTGCAGCTTCTTGAATTCAGGGTGGCTCTCTATTATCCCCCTGATCTCTAAGGCCTTTCTCGACTCCTCCTCCTGCCTCCTCACTTTTCCGTACGCCTCGGTTTGCGTAGAGGCGTCTTGGGTTGATTTTGTCTGTGTCTCTACTGGGGTTATGGTGACTCCTGCACCCCCCACATGCCTAACCCCTCTAGCTTCCATCAACTCTGTCCACTTTCTTTCGGTGTCCCCGAGTTTCTCGGCCAGTCGGTTCATTTGCCTAACCCCTTCCTTAATCTCCATCTTAGTATTGGAGTTATTTTTAACTAATTCGGCCAGTCCCTTGGCACTTACATCGATCCTCATAATGATCGCCTTCATATCGGCAGTAATCTTAGCGAGTTGTTCTTCCCCTTTGTCCTCCGGGGAGCGTTCCATCCTTCGTCTCTTCTTCTCCTGATCCGTCCAGCACGCCGTTACCGAGGAGCTTCTTCCCCTTGGTGGGCTTCGCGGTAAAGAGTCCCTCTTGGTGAATACCTCCTGCTCAGTCATCATTGCCATGTCCGTTTCACTTGCCTTATTCCACTTCTTTCCTGTTTTCCCGTCCGTTGTTTTCAAATCTGTCTTGCTTTCCATACTGAATCCCACGAGTAGGGTCGAATAGAAGGGTCGACTCCCAGGTGACGCCCATTCTGGGAGCAAGGCATTTATACTATGGGGTGCGCCCGGTGCCCCACAGGTTTTTACGACTTCGCTGTCGGTTGTTTTATAGAGGTTGCCTCCTCACGAGTCAGCCGGTTAAGGCAAGCCCCCCGGTCCCAGCTGCCACGCAACATTCCCTTGCGGTGCCGTTTTTTTCTTTTCCACAAGAGTCGTTGAAGCGTGGGCTGAGATTACGGTATTTAGCGGGAGACTTTCAAAGTCTAAAATGAACTGAATAGTCATTTCTCAGGCAAATACATCTGCAATAATTATTTATGGTTCTTACGAACAGGATAATCCGATATAGATTTCGGAAAATTACCAATACAGGTATAATCATGAAACATAATTAAATGCAAATGCAAATTCCCTACAATATAAGAGTACTCTAAAATAAAAGCGTTAGAATCATAAATAATTATTGCAGAGGTATTTGCCTGAGAAATGACTATTCAGTTAATTTTAAACTTGGAAAGAAATAGCACTGAGGAGTGTATCCTTGGTGTAGAATACCGAAACACGTGAAAGTTTCTAAAGTTTCTTGTCAAGTGTTTTTCTCTTTAGTTGTTTTTTTGGTTTTGTTAAACAGGATAATTTAAAATTAAAAATAATATTGTGACAGTTACGCTTTACGTAATATGCATATTTCCTTCTTATAATCCAATGTTGATGATGGCATATAGCCGGCAGAGTATTTTGTTTAGAAAGATATATATTTCTGTACTTACCTATGATAAATAAGTTTTTAGTAAGAATTGAAATAATTACTAGTATATTTTTGATAGTGATGTATTTATTACCTTAAGGTCCAATTTAGATTACATCTTACATTGTAGGGAATTTGTATTTGCATTTAATTATAAATTCGAATATTTTTTATTTGCACCTTGCCTTAAAATTTGGGAGCACGCTTTTTTATTACTTTCAAATATGAAAGTTAAATTAATTTTTCTGATAAAACCGTTCCATTTCCAACATCTATTATGTAAAGCTTTATTGTTTCCGCTGGTTCATTCAATATATCACACTGACTTGTAATCAATTATTAAAGTATTAGAATTCTTACCGCAACAAAATCTATTATTTATAACGTTTTTATTTAGACTGGAAGACTAGTTAACTAAGTTGATAATTTTTTGTACACAGTAATTATAGCAGTAATTAAAACTTACCAACTAAATAGTCACAATATGCCGTATATTGTGACAATAGCACACACAATCCGAATTTAGCTAGTAATCCAGTTGTGGTTGCTTTGAGGTAGGCGTGTTTGATTATTTTCTGCAATGTATAGTTGTACAAACCGTTTATAACACTGAATTGAAATGAGATATGATGATTATAAGTTAAAATATTACTACAGTATGTGTAATCATTTGTAGTATGATTTGATATGCCAATAATAATTAACGATATAATATACTCGTCATTATATCTATTTGATTTAATCAAATTATAACCAGGCACACATTCTATTATTCATCGTATACAAAAATTTCTGTACAGATACTGCTGAACTCAAACGTCAAAGAAAATAGTACGTATGTGTAATATGTAGACCGTTTCTTTTAAATACGGATAACTTCCCTGAGAAAAAAAATGCCTGCAAAATACCCAAAGAATTCAATTCAATTAAATTTAAATACTTATTGGTCTTTTTACTTCCCTCGCATACCGAAGGGAAGTATTGTATTCGAGAAAAAATCACCCTCCGAGATTTTTTCGGATTCTGACGTTTCAGAACACGTAGATTCCGAAAATATAGGTTTTTCAATTCTGTCAGTCTGTCTGTCTGTCTGTCTGTCTGTCTGTCGGTCTGTCTGTCTGTCTGTCTGTCTGTCTGTCTGTCTGTCTGTCTGTCTGTCTGTCTGTCTGTTGGTGTATTTACTAAAAAACTACTTGACGGAGAGCAGCCAAATTTGGTAGGTAGTTAACCCTACTGTCAGCGAAGAATTTTCACTGAAAAATATACAGGGTGGACCGTCTAAACGGAATAAATAGTGAAAAAAATTTTTTTTTGCTCAAATTTAAAATTTCCACGTTTCATGACGCGCTAAACCTGTTTCAGGAAAAAAAAATTTTTGAAAATTTTTTTCAAACATTTTTGAAAAAATTTTTACCAAGATGAAAAAAATTTTTTTTTGCTCAAATTTAAAATTTCCACGTTTCATGACGCGCTAAACCTATTTCAGGAAAAAAAATTTTTTGAAAATTTTTTTCAAACATTTTTGAAAAAATTTTTACCAAGTTGAAAAAAATTTTTTTTTGCTCAAATTTAAAATTTCCACGTTTCATGACGCGCTAAACCTATTTCAGAAAAAAAAAATTTTGAAAATTATTTTCAAACATTTTTGAAAAAATTTTTACCAAGATGAAAAAAATTTGTTTTTGCTCAAATTTAAAATTTCTACGTTTCATGACACGCTTAACTTATTTCAGGAAAAAAAATTTTGAAAATTTTTTTCACCAATATTTTTGAAAAAATTTTTACTACTAAAATGAATTTTTTTTTCTTTCTTCAAATTTAAAATTTTCACGTTTCATGGCATTCTAAGCCTGATTAAAAAAAAAAGTTTTTTGAAATTTTATCACTAAGATAGAGTTTTTCTTTCTTTGTTCAGATTTTAACTATCCACGTTTCCATGACATTCTAAAACTATTCAAACAAATTTAAAAATGTTTTTGAAGAATTTTTTAAAAAATTTGAAAACATTTTTAATCCATTTATGTATCACTACTATAGAACAGACGAAAAAATTTTTTTTGCTCAAATTTAAAATTTCCACGTTTCATGATATTCCAAACCAATTTCGGAAAAAAAAATTTGCAACATTTTGTTACCAGTTTGGAAAAAAATTTAACACCAGAATGCTCAAATTTAAATGACATTCTAAACCTAGGTATTTCAGAAAAAAAATTTTGAAAAGTTTTTTCACCAACATTTTTCAAAAAGTTTTTACCACTAAAATAGATCGAATTTTTTTTTATTTGCTCAAATTTAAAATTTTCACGTTTCATAGCATTCTAAACCTATTTTAAAAATACATCATTTTTAATTTTTAAACTTTTTTTAGCACTACTATAGAACAGAAGGAAACTTTCCTTTTTGCTCTAATTTAAAATTTCTACCTTTGACATTTTAAACCTATTTCAGAAGAAAAAAATTTGAAAATTATTTTACCATCTTTTGAAAAATTAAAAAAAAATTAAATTTTTTAACCACCGCTATACTTCCACT
The DNA here is from genome assembly GCA_963583905.1 of Stenurella melanura. Lineage (NCBI taxonomy): Eukaryota > Metazoa > Arthropoda > Insecta > Coleoptera > Cerambycidae > Stenurella > Stenurella melanura. The sequence goes on from OY757309.1 coordinate 243,572,890, forward strand.
CCATTACGTGAATGTTGGATTGAAAATGTGACAGATGGCAATAACATCTGGCATATGCACCTATTATACTTTTATTGAAAAATGTACAGGGTAGTCATCCCAAGAAATAATTCATTCATGGTGGACATTTGTAAAGGTATTTGCGCAAGCCTGCCATATGTGGCACCTGCTATTTAGTATTGAACTTTTGCTGTTGGATGAGCAATCTGTATATTTTTTTGACCAAAACTTATCAAGTTTTCTTTGTAATAATAGCAATAACTCTACTCCGATTATTATTCTCAATGTCATTTCGTAATTATTATTTTTTTAGAGACTGCCATGAACGAGGGAAGTTCTGTATAAATACCTTTACCGATTTTTTTGATCATGTACCTGATATAAGACAAGTCACACTAGTTAAGTAATATAACATAATATAAGCTATACTGAGAGTCGAATATAGTGTAAAACACACAGTTGTATAAGACGAGGACACAGAACACTGAAATATGTACAGTACAAAACAAAATTTGTGGAGAGTAAAAGAAAAAAAAATGTTAACTTGCTGTGTATTAGTATACTTCAAAGGCAAAAAACTCTGATACAGAATAATAACATTTGGCTGATAAAAACACCTTTAGTTTTTTTTAAATAGATACTCTCTTTCCTGATTTATGTCATCCGGTAGACGGTTAAATAATTTCGGACCTATAAATCTTGGCGACTCACGTCATTTTTAATGTAGCGCAAAGTTCATGGAGTTTACTTTTTTGTCTTGTATTGACTTAATGGTAGTCACTATTTAAAATGAAACTATTTCTGTTTTTAACATACATACAAACTTCGAAAATATATATGCTAGGCAAGGTAAGAATTTTAGTTTCTATAAAGATATCCTTGCACGTGTGAGTATTCGGCATACCAAATATACATCGCAAGACACGTTTCTGAGCAATAAATACATTGGAAGACATGGTGGAGTTTCCCCAAAAACAGATACCATATCTTAAACGTGAATCAACTTGGGCATAATATAAATTAATAAGTTGTTCTCTTGATAAAACCCCCTTTATATTTCGGAACAGGTATACTATAGAGGAGACTTTGGATATCAAAGTTTCGTAATGATGCTTCCAATTTAGGCATTCGTCCGAATATACTCCTAAAAACTTGACATTGTCCTCAGTATTTGAAATATTTCTATCGTCTATTTTAATGGGAAAACCAATGGTTTAATGTGTTTAAAATAGCATTACAAGTTTGTTCCAAAATAATATCAGATGGATTTTATACATAACAATGAAATGTCGTCAGCATACATTGTGAAATGTGCCAAAAATCAGTATCATTAATAACCAAAACAAAAAGCATTGGGCCCAAAATAGAGCCATGTGGAACACCTATCGTTAAATTTTAACATTCTGAATTAACACTACATACGGTGTTATCGTTTTTATGTTTTAAACTTACATATTGCCTCCTATCTTCGAGAAATGTGGTGATCCAGTTTAATGACAGACCCCATATACCATAATCAAATAATTTAGATATTAATAGACTATGTTTCTTTATCAATGAAGTCTGAGCAGAAATAAAAGGTATTACAGTTACATGATAATTTGTGAGAATCAAATATTTTATTTCAAATTTAGAATATAAGCCATTATGGGTTGAAATTCGCATGCCGTATGTAAATATTTCATTTAGGGTTGCACATAGGGCTCCATACTCTAATTATGTTATTTTTAGCCTTTGAATCAACTCTCTCAATTATTGTCCCCAAAACTGGTATAATATTTTGTGTTGGTGATTTTAATATTATTTACTTAAATTCAATTCTACTGAGATTAACTTTGTAAATATTTTGGATGGTTTTGGTGATAAATAAATATTAAATCAACCGACTAGAGTCATGAACACATCAGCCGCACTGATAAATTATTTATTTATTTGTTTGTTTAATTCACTTTATTATCAGATAAACCACCTAACAGGTTAACCAATTACAAGGTGAGAAATATTATAGTGACGTAAAATGAAATTATGATCAAATAGAACTACACTAGAATAGTGTATGAACAAAGGTTATATTCTATTATAAACCAAGCTGCTTAATTGAATGAATACTACAGTTGAATATATCAAACCTATCTTGCAGTAGATTATAATTACTTCCACATGTACGTAGTGGATGTGGATGTAGTTCTCATTTTTAACTGAATCTTCATACCGTGGGGGTCATGTAGATACTAGTTTAATCTGCATAGCCGTAGGGGACTGTGTTGGTTCCTAGTGTTATAATAAGAATGTCAAATAGGAAATTGGACAAATTTATATTAGGATTTTATTTTGCTAGCATAACCAGAATTCAGGTTATCGAAAGAATGCAAAGATTTTATTAATATTTTTACATACAGTTTTTGCAAAATCCTATAAAGAATATGTTTCATTACTAGAAGCAAACAAATAATAAATAATTCACTTTTAACACTTTGTTGAATTCGCAAGAACCCAAATCTTGATTACTCCGAAAATAGTTTTGAAAAGCTAATGCAACTTATAATATCATTAACTTTGGGGCATTTTATTTAGTTTATTACCTTCCTTAATACATAAACATTTTCGTTAAAAGCAGAAGGAGTAAACATAGCAAAATACTGTACTATATGCTTTAAGAATATTATTTTTGATGCCACGAGTATGTGAATATAAAACAGTCTACCTCTGGAACCTTTCGTATCATGATCAGCAACAATAATGTTTCTCTTCTCGGCGTGGAATACAAATTTCCCTTTGAAATTTTATTGTACAACCTGCATTCATATTTTTGTTACACTTCTGTAAATGTATCACGTAAGTCCTAAACTGCCACATAAATACCATAAACCTTGAATGAGTAATGATGTTTTATTTCAGGATTATTTAAAATACATAAATATAATGCAATAAATAAAGACTGTATTATAATATATAACTTTATTTTGAATACAAAATAATATAGATATAAACCGCTGCCTGAGTAATTACTACCTCCACATCCAGATTTCCCATCCAAGTCTCTTTAAACTATAACTTCTTGATACTATATCTGCACTCCCGTATGTGAAAGAAATTACTCATAGAATTTTTCTTTTTCCTTCTTCAATTCTTTGGGACTTCCTGCCACATATATGTTTTCTTTTTAAGCGGTGCTAGGGGAATCTACAAAATATATCACAATTAACCAGTATGATACTGGTAAATAACCTCTACGCCTGTGACGTTTACGTCAAAGGATCAGTTAGAGGCTGGTTGTTTTAAATAAACAACACAAATAAGTATAAAAACTTGAAATTAAATATTTCGCCGACGTTTCGGAAATCTAATCTGTTTCCTTTTTCAACGCTTTTTTGAAAAATCTTTTTTTGCTGTGTATGACATACACAGCTCTAAGAATGTTTGTTATATTCAATATCCATAGATGCTTACTATTTACATAGGACTGTTGATATAGTTAACAGTTTTTTAGTTTTTTTATACAATGTTAAGTTTGTGAAGTTCTTCTTTTAACATATATTTAATTTCAAGTTTTTATACTTATTTGTGTTGTTTATTTCAAAAAACCAGCCTCTAACTGATCCTTTGACGTAAACGTCACAGGCGTAGAGGTTATTTACCAGTATCATACTGGTTAATTGTGATATATTTTTTAGATTCCCCTAGCACCGCTTAAAAGGAAAACATACACGTGGCAGGAAGTCCCAAAGAATTGAAGAAGGAAAAAGAAAATTAAGATAATGCCACAAATAACATTTAGACAATATTTATAGAGTTTTAATAACATATTTGAATATGTTATGTATGTTAGATGTAATAAAACAAATTGAGACCTTGGCTTCTAGTACGTACACCAAATATCAAGTTTTTAGACTGTTACTAGTTTACTCTACTTATTTACCGTGCGCAAAAGACAGTTACAGACTGACCAACAGACAGACCGGTAGACCGATTTTTTTTTTCGCTCAAATTTAAAATATCGATATTTCATGACATTCCAAAATCTATTTCATTAATAGCAAATATTAACTTTGTTACGATTACTATACCTACTTCCACTCCACCACAAAGTTACTATTAAATAAGTTAACTTTTATTGAGGTGCAAGGTGCTTTCAAATAAACAAGTGAATAAATACTACGATCTTGCATAATTTTCCTAATAGGGTTATTAAGAATATTAAAAGTGTTTAAATATTTAGTGATTTTATTTCAAGTGGTAGTATATTATACTGTTTAAAATTCAAAGAACTATTTTTAGATATTTTTTTATTTAGTGTCGAAACTACTAACGTTTTTTTATTAAGTGGTTTCTTCCGGATGTTGCCACGGTCGTCGAATTTCACTTGATATTTCGCTGATCATGCTGTCAGCATCTTTAGAAGGATTCTGAAGACTGAAACTATTCACCCAAATAATTTCCGTATAAATCCTTAGGCTCCCATAATATATTTTCTAAGGGTTTTGAATTTTTTTAAAGATGACAACATGTACCCTAGTTTAAAAATCACGTGGCAGTAATAGTACGGTTTTGTAAAATGGCGCTCCACTCGCTCATGTATGTCACATAGAAAATATAATGTTCTAAAGATACTTTCGAAAATGAAGAGTAAATCTTGTGGCTTAGATGGTATAAATATTTTAACTATACAGCTTTGTTTACCTTTTTTGCTTCCATATATTACACATATAATGAACTATTGTTTAATTAACTGTCTTTCCCAATACATGGAAACAAGCCCGAGTAATACCTATACCAAAAATTACAAGTCCTACATGTCTAAATAACTTAAGACCAATTAGTATCTTGCCAACGTTCTCAAAATTATTAGAAAAAATTATGGAAATACAAATGCAGGGGCATCTAAAAGATAATCAGATAATACCATTAAATCAGTCCGGGTTTAGGCAAGGCCACAGCTGCAGTACTGCATTGATGAGCATCACAGATGACATCATAGGGGCATAAATAAACTAACCGTTTTAATTCTTTTAGACTACTCCAAAGCGCTTGATACCATCAATCATGAGATGTTGATATCCATTTTGCATTTCATCGGCTTCACTGAAGGTGCAACTAAATTATTAGAGAATTATTTAAAAAGTAGATCTCAACTGGTAATGTATGGAGGAGAATCCTCAGATATGTTAACCTTTAGCGCAGGTGTGCCACAGGGGTCAATTTTGGGTCCTTTACTTTTATAATCTACTCGTCTAACTTTTCATCCGTTTTTCTCTCATGTAAACAACATTATTACGCAGATGACACACAGCTGTATTTGTCTTTTGACGCGAGTGAAAGTAAGCAGGCAATCGCTGCCATAAACTATGATCTTAGCTCTTTATTTGATTTTTCAAGTAAAATGTGTCTTCAACTTAACTCTAGCAAATCAGCTGTGATTGTGTTCGGCAGAAAATCGGAAAGAAATGAATTCGCTTTAGAATTTAAGAACAGTATTAAAATCAAAGATGAGTCTATTTTGTTTCAAAATACTGTGAAAAATTTGGGACTCATTATGGACCAAGAATTGAGATTCACGCCACATATTAATAAATGTCTACAAAAGGCGTACTTAAATTTAAAAGTAATATATCAAAATAGATTTGTATTGACCAAAACCTCTAAATCTGTACTCTGTGATTCTCTAGTATTGTCACAGTTGAATTACTGTGAAACAATATATGGACCTTGTTTAAATGGTACTGATAGTAATCGAATTCAAAAACTTCAGAACTCCCGTTTGCGGTTAATTTTTGGTATAAGGAAGTTTAATCATATTAGCCACACACTAAACCTAAATAACTGGCTTAACATGAAAAATAGACGATATTTGCACTCTGCCTGTCAGTATTTTAATATACTGACTAACAAGATCCCGCCATACTTGTATTCTAAAATACGTTTTCGGACTGACGTCCACAATTTAAACATTAGATTTAAGGGTACCCTTACTCCTCCCGTTCATCATACCCAATTTTTTAAGAGGTCATATTCGTACTATATTACAAAGTGTATTAATGAATTACTCCAGGAATTAAAAACTAAAAATATATCTGGTTTTAAAAAAACATGTGATTGAGTTAATTATGAGCAGGCAGTGATTTTCACACAAAAAATTGTTGTATTTTTTTTGTTGTTTCTTATATTTTATGCCGATTGTCCAGAACTTAGTTTTTTTATTCTTTCTTTCTTGTAAGCATAAGTTAGTGAAATTTCGATTTTGTTATTTAGGCTATATTGTTTGTCTTGGGATAGGTGGAAGAACAGGATGCCTTTAGGCTTTACTGAACCTCGCCCAGAAAAATCGTTATTATAAATTGCAATATTAATTTGGTTAATAAAGTCCTTTATTATTATTATTATTATTATTATTATTATATATGATACTCAGAGCGTCCTCAGAAACTCATTCAACTGGCCTTCACAGGGATATCATATTACTATATTCCAACTATTCCTTTTGCTATCCATTGTCACCAGATTAATTTCATACTCTAGGATTGAATCACGTTGCTTTCTTTGTCTCAGGACTCTTCTAGTCAGCATAGATTGTGATTATTGCCAAAATTATATTTCAAGTCAGTTAATATAACTCTCTCAATTGTAACAGTGCAGGAGAGTACGTACTATCGCTTTTAAGATGTCATTTGTGCACTAACGTTATAATACATTTTGGCGCAGTCGGTAGGATCTGGAAAAAGTGGGAGACTAACTAACAGAAATCTATCCAAGAGAACATCTGAAGAAATGGTCCTAACTAGTGGGAAAGCTCTGAAAGAAGAAGAACTTTTGAACTTACTGTACTACATGTAAAGCAATCGGTCCCTTGTCTATTAAATATTAGCATGTAAGGCATACCTACTCTTTGATAGAGAAAAGGCTCGGCAAAATTTCCAGGTTGGGAGTAGCTCGTCTCCTGGTGTCAGTGATTAGCCTTAGTAGCGAAAAAAGGCTGACGTTGAATAAGGGAATAGAAAAAGGAAAAATGCTATTTTGAAAACGTCCCTCGCAGCCGAAAATTTCAATTATTGCTGTACTCCATTGATATCTGTCTATAGACAACAAAACAATCAGTACCGACGAAATGATACAATATTATTATATAAAAAAAATACTGATTTTGATACACAGTGTGCGGCAAAAGTTAGTTAACGCTGTCGAAAGACTGCGCATGGACACGCTGAGTAAAATATGTGAAATGAAGGGCGGGACGCCGCCTCATTAAGGACTACAAGTTCGCCATGGCGATTTCCCCCCTGTGGGAAGTACACAAGGATAAAGTGTTTGCCACCCCATCATGTGATATCCAACGAGAATTGAAGAGGAATTCGAACCTCTTTATGCTAATCCGGAGTACTTTCAAAAAAACCTGCTTTACCATGCTCAGTCAGTGCCGAAAGTGCAGTTATATTATGTTTTGTATATTAAGTTTTGTTGTACAATAAACCACGTTTTTGTATTGCCATTTTCTTTTTTTACGAATATGTAAATCGGGTAACTGACTATTGTGCACAAATATAAAGATACAAAACATGAGTATACTGACTTTAGATGTATCTAATATAGGCAAAAGTCAAATTGAATTTCAAACACCAAATTACTTGAACGCAGACATTAGCACTCTACGCGCATTACGCTAAATACATTAACATAATCAGAAGATGAATCATTTCCCGATTATGCCAATGTGGTTAGCGAAATGCATGTCGAATTTTTGTTATTGAGCGTTATATTCAAGTATTTTGTTGTTTGTGAAAATTTCGCTATGAAAACGAACCTAATGTCAATTTACATTAAGGCTAAACCTTAAGAGGTGAATAATTAAAATTGCTTAATTACCATAATTTGTTTCCTCAAATTTACGTCATTATGATAAATTAAAAATTCGCTAATAAAGCATACCCGTTTACGTGACTATGTGCCATGCTTATCAGTAATACGCTGCATAGGAGTATTTATCACAAGAACTCCTACTGTGTGCATACCATATTATAAATTAGATACGAGTATAATTTGCATTCGCATTACCTACACATGTTTGCCAGCGAGTTGCAGAAAATTTCCTACTTTCTCGTAGTAATAGGACTGTAGAGACGTAAATATTAAGGATTGCGAGTGCGACAGCTGAGATAACTCGAAAGTACTCCGGACGGTGTCAGTTAATAAAGTAATAGCGCACCTCAGGGAGCTCCCTATTTCTCCAGTCATGCTAGAAAATGTTGTGTAGAGTGCAAAATGCCACGGCGCTAACAAAACACTAATAAAAAATATGTGTCAGTAAATTTGAGCAAGATACTAAAAACTCATTTAAACTGTTTTTGTTTCCTAATGTAAAAGTTAGGATGGTCATTAAAAAGTAACCTTAAAAGTCTTTTAAGTTATTAAGTTATCCCTGAAATAACATACTTATTTTATATTTATATATTTGTTTATCTAGTTACATCGCCCCACAGTATAGACTAATTACGGGGTGAGAGAAATGCAGAGAATGAATTTGTGCATTATGTGAAAAACCGTAACAATATATACGTGTAAATACAGGATCTAATTAGCTTCTTGTCATTAAAAAAACTGGTGGTGGAGAACGACTAGCCAAACAAAAAAAACCTTATATAACATAGGATCTAACGATCATAGTTTTGGCGAAAATTTTTTAAAAAATGTCCCAATATTTTTAATGATATTGTTTGAGAACTTCTGGCATATTGAGGTAGGCTGTATTGTCGTTCCGTCTTATGATATTTACAAGTAATATTTTAGTTTATGTCGTTAATTGGCTAAGAACGTACACACGACCTACGCGTTCGTTGTTTTTGTATGTTGCTTTTGTTCTTTTTGAATTTTGTGCCACTTATGATTTATTTTATTGACTTACCGTTCAAGTCGTTAAGTACTTGGTTACGTACAGACATTACTTACTTTTTCGTCATTTTTATGTCGCTTTTAACATTGGAAATGTTTATGTTCGTACATGGGGGTCGAGTTACCAGTTTTCATTTAAGGTCGAAATATAGCGATGTCGCAATCGATAGTGGATCCGTAGCTGTTTCCGGACGAGGCGAAGCCGAGTCCGGAAAAAGGTTATGTTTCATGTATGGTGTTATCATTTCCAACGTTCCGATGGTTGCAAGGATTTCGAAATCTGTGAATTTTTGGATTTTGGACAAAGTTTTTTTATTGCTTATTAGTCGGGGCAAACTAAATTTGAGCACGGAAAAATAGAAACCAGAACTAGCCCAACGGGAAATGGTTGGGGGGGTTACTAACATGAAAAAAAAATAAATGCAGTTACTGACCTTGGGGACTAACTTAAGGGGGGGGGGGGGGGTAAAGTGAAAAAAATTCAAAGTCAATAGTTTGGATGCGTATTACGAGAAAATTTGACGTCGGAGATAAAAATGTTCAACAGCAAAGTTGTAGGTAATAAAAAGATCTTTCATTTTTGTTAAGGGTACTTTTCATCATAACCTCAAAATTATCGAGAAATTTAAAAATTTTCCAAAAAATAATAAAATTTTCGTTTTTATATTATAACTTTTATAAAAATTAATGAATTGTTATGAAACTTGGTGAAAAGATACCTTTATATATTATAAATAACCAAAAAAATTTTCAAAAGAAAATAATGGAAAATTTTTGATTTTGAATTTTTTCAAAAAAAAAAGTCCTTTTTTCAGACGAAAATTGTATGGTGGAAAATCATCGTAAATAGATTTTTCAAAGCTCATTTTGTTTGTTTTTTCGTCTACTTTTTGATAAATCAGAGACACAATATAGCTTCTATTTAAGAATATGCTAAAAAATTGTGTATGATCCTCAATTCCCCTTCAGTATCATTGCAAATGATGCAAGCAGGCTTACTCATACTGCTAATCTAAAATTATAAAATTGAAAAAATCAATTAGCAAAGAAATTTGTGTAGCGTTGAGATATGAATCATAATCGTGTATTTGTGGTCGGCGAAACTCAGATCATCTGTACAAGGTTCTCTACAGTTTTTCTATTCGAGAGCCCAAAAAACCGACGAAGTTGTGATTTTTATATTAGAGTACAGAAAAATATATTACGATATTGATATTCTTACATAAATTTAGTACTTTTTTTTGTAAGTGTATGCTTAAAAGAAAGAATGTAAAGTGTTTGAATTTCGCGCTGTAACTGTGTGCGCATCGGATACCTGTTTCGAGAACACTGCATGGTCTTAGACCGCTTACGACTATCTTTTTTGGGTGTATAGGGGCTCTCGAATCTCACACAGACACGACAACGCAAATACACACGCGCGCACATGTTAAAGATATTTTTGCTTTGCCCCTTGAGTTTTTATTATTCATTAAAATTATATTAAAATTGTTATATTAATAATATAAATATTTAATTTTTTTTCATTGCTATGTATTTAAGTACGTAATGTATCGTTGCATTAACTAAAGTTATAAAATTTTAAAATTTTATTGTTATCCTTTAAATTAAACCGATAAACAAGAAGAATATACAATATCGGAGCAAATTTTGAAAATAATTCAATTTGACTTACATTTTTAAAATTTCCAGGTGAAAAAGTTTTACAAATGATGTTATTCAGATGGATGATACTTTCTAACTGAGAACGCACGTGCTGGGACAGCTGCGTAGCAATGGTAAGGCGGAAAATAAAAGCCTCGTGTATAACAAATACCCATAGAGCCTATATGATTGAGAGATGGGTGTACTGTCTGTAGTTCTGATCATGCGCGTTAATCTTTCCGTATATTTTTTCTAATTTTTAAAGTTTTCTAATATCATTACTATAATACTTTTATTCAACCACACATTTTGTCTACTAAGTACAGAAAAATAAGAAGAAAAGAAATAATAAGAAAGTTTAAAAAAGTAAAAAATGTAAAAAAATACATTTGTTGCATTTTTTTTTAATTTTGAGGTTATGGTAAAAATGACCTCTACAAAACTTGAAGAATTTTTCAAAATCTACAACTTTTATTGATTACTAATTTTTTGTTTAACGTCAATTTTAGCCGAAAATTGCATGAGAACGATCATTACTTTATTCACCCTCCAGAAGCAACCCTTTACCACCCCTAAATATTGGAGTAATTTTTAACAACAAAATACAGTTTCTTAAATATTTTTTCACGTAGAATCGATTGGTGAAATTAATTTTAACATTTTTTTTGAAATTTAAACAAAATTATCAACAATTACTGAAAATTTTTTTTTTCAAAATTGACTTTTTTCGTTTTTTGCAGTTTTTAGCATATTCTTATATAGAAGCTATATTGTGTCTCTGATTTATCAAAAAGTAGACGAAAAAACAAACAAAATGAAAAATCTATTTACGATGATTTTCCACCATACAATTTTCGTCTGAAAAAAGGACTTTTTTTTAAAAAAAATTCAAAATCAAAAATTTTCCATTATTTTCTTTTGAAATTTTTTTTGGTTATTTATAATATATAAAGGTATCTTTTCACCAAGTTTCATAACAATTCATTAATTTTTATAAAAGTTATAATATAAAAACGAAAATTTTATTATTTTTTGGAAAATTTTTAAATTTCTCGATAATTTTGAGGTTATGATGAAAAGTACCCTTAACAAAAATGAAAGATCTTTTTATTACCTACAACTTTGCTGTTGAACATTTTTATCTCCGACGTCAAATTTTCTCGTAATACGCATCCAAACTATTGACTTTGAATTTTTTTCACTTTACCACATCGTCTGAATTTAAACGTATTAAATCATCTCTTCGACACTCGCCAAAGATCCCAAACACTAAAATTTATTTTGTTAGTAGATATTGTTCATCTGGAGCTTCATATAAAAATTTGGTTACTTGTTCTGCTGTTAAAACTCTGAACTTTTTTTGTATGTATCCTACAGCTTGACTCTTCAAGAAAGCAATAGTTTTTGGATATTTGTTCATGTCAGCATTTTCTTTTATGGCCAAACTTCTTAGCATTGAGAATCGATTCCATATCGTAGAACATCGACTTTGCTTTTTCGACGAAGTGAACTAGAAGAATATCGTCAGTTACAGTTTTGATTCTGTTCAGATTTCGCCATTCAGTAAAAAATTGATATTCGTGATCATATCTTGACCTGGATATTACTGGATTTTCGGGATTTTCTTCTCAGTACATTTTATCGGCATAAATTTAATTGACAAAAAATAAACAACGCTGACAATGCAGAGTTTGGCATATATGATGCCTTTCCATGGTTACTCTCAAATTATTTCAAAGGCGATTTATTTTAAATTATTCTATGTCAGATAAGGTTAGCAAAACGTCAAAAAATATGACAGAAGTTCATCCAAATATTCAAACTTTTACGAATTAAAATACATAATAGGTACATGTTAAATATCAGATAGCATATAGACAGATAGCATATAGACTTTCTTAAATTTAGTTTGCTTTGCTGTATACTTCTATTTTAAATCCACATATTCGGTACTTTTATTCAGCGCACAGAAGAAATCATAGATCGGGAAAACTTGTCCGTGCGCAGTTTCCGTACGCTATTCCGAAAAAACACATCTTACATTATTACTGATACAGATGAAAATAAGGTGTTTTCAAAGAAGTGTAATAAAAAAGGTATTATTGTTATTATTATTCTTATTCACTATTTTGTTCTGATCTGTTTATTATTGTTTACATTGATTTCCATAGACTCGATTTTTAATTTTCGGTACCTGATTGGAAAAAATTATGCCCGCAATTCTTTAAAAAAATCAGATTTTTCCTAACTTAAAATACACATAACTATTTTCTGTAGTTTTATCTCGGCCGTCTAACTATTCGTTTTCCAATTTCGTGAAATATTTACTCATTTTATAACCGTTTAACAAAGAACACTTATTTTGTTACAAATGTTAATAAATCACATTTAAATTGTATGAATTGAAAACTTCTATAATGTTGTTACAAATTAAAAAACACACATGTAAACAAATCCTCTGTTTAAACCTCTGCGGTCATCCTGTGCGTGAAGTAGAAAGAGATAACGAATTTTTACATTCCCATAATTGATACTCATAAAAAGTTCGGTTCAAGCGGTCTCATCAAAGTGCCGCGCTTCTTGCTTTAAGACCGCGCGGCGGCGAGGACACAAGACGGTAGGTAACCCCTTACTTTATTTCATGACTTCTTTATGATTCGGAACTATACGACCATTGACCCAGAGAAGCAGTGGTTATTAAATGTCTCCTACCTTAATATTCAAATGTTTCACCTAGATCAGCGTTCTTCAAAGGGCCCCTAGAGGACAAAGCCAAATAGGTTTTTTGCTTGTCTAATAGAACCCTATTACTAGTTTTTCTTAATGACACGAAACTAATTACGCCCTGCATACCCTGCCAGCAAGTGGGGGCCAACTATGGTAGTTTATATACAACGAAACGTCTGTTAAGTTATTGTAAGCATGAAGGAAAAGAGAGTTTAAGACAGTCAACTATTTATCTGCAAATGTTCACATTGTCATAATTAACATAATAAAAAATTACAGTATTAACACACATCTGCATAAGGACATATTTTATTTGATGGTAATGAGGTTCGATATCGACTAAACTTATTTGAAGTATTACTATAAAAGTATATTTTGTTCTAGAATCATCCCTTCCCATTTCTTTGTCTGCGACATACAATAAACTAACTGTTCGACAACTTTCTTTGTCTCTATAAAATTAGGTTATATTATAATAAATACGTACTTGTATTTCATATAATATATTTCGTTCAACTCCTGCTTTTTTATGACAATTTTTGTATTGTGTAAATTACAGTGGTAATAAATTAACTACTACGAAAAATTACTTAAATAATTTAGTTAAGAGAAAACTTGAAATTGCCACCGATGTCCTCTGGAAAACTTATTTGTTATAACACTAATTCAATTTTTTACCTTCAGAATCGTCTATCATAAACTAATATTTAAGTTGTGACCTTGTGGAGCTCGAACATCAAATAGTTTTAAAAAGTTCTTCGTGAAATGTTAATAACTCCGTAACGGTAGTGTGCTATGAATTTTGAAAACTACTTATAGTCGCGTCATTTTGGCATTTTACCTCGACAAAAAATGGTACAGGGTCAACTGACTTCATTTTTGTTGAAATGAGTTCAGAAAGACATTTAGAAAAAACAGTACCTTTTATTTTTTGGCGGAAATGTTTCGTTTCATTTTTTGTCCAATAATTGGCCAATATTAATGGCCAATTTAATTAAATTAATTGAAGAATTTGTTATCATACACAATATGCCATAGAATTAGACGAAAGTGGTTACTCGTGGTTCTTGGTAAATTGAAAATGGCTGACCGGAAGTGGAGTCAATGTCTCAAGAAAATTTCGTATCTTTTTCGTTTTTGGGCTGAAAATGAGTATTGGTGTCTGAAGTAGCTGATCACGAATCAGAGGTCCAGTTTACGAAATTCAAAATGGAGGACCGGAATAACAGTCCACCATATTGTGTACGATAACCAGTTTTTCAATTAATTTAATTAAATTGGCCATTAATATTGGCCAATTATTGTTAAAAAAATGAAATCAAACATTTCCGCCAAAAAATATAAGGTACTGTTTTTTCCAAAAGGCTCTCTGAACTCTTTGCAACAAAAATGGAGTCTATTGACCCTGTACCTTTTTTTAAAGAGGTTTTCAGATTTTCCATGCTAAAATGACGCGAATATTACTTGTAATGGAACGTGTAGGTATACCCTTTTCTTATTTTTCCATTTCTTAATTTTATATTAAACAATATGCTATTAAATAAAAGGCAAAATACAATGCATACAGGCCACAATTTATAACTGCGAGTCATCACCAGTCATTTGTGGAGCCCCTTAAGAAAGCGACTTGAGCACCTATTTTTCATTACGTACGGCATAAAAGAATGTATACAAAATTGCAAATTGTTATTGATCTCAAAATTTATCAAATTATCAAAAACAAATATGACTTTACTCAGTCTGACTTAACAAGATTAAATAAATAATTATTGTGCATTAAATTATTTATTTATTAACTATTTCATAAAATTTCATTAACTAGTAAAATATATTTTTACTACAAAATTAATTATAATCTGAAACCAAGGAGGTTATTTGAAAGACATATCGACCTATCCGTAAATCGTTGCAACAGTATATTAGGTTTCACCATTAGAATATGTAGGAAGTTAAAAAATTCGGGAAACTCTGTTATGCTTTTATCTACAGTTAATTATATGTTGCCTCTTCTATCTGACGTCCTCAGTATTAAGTGATTTGAAAATATCCAAAAACATTCCCAAAATTTCTAGCCCATACAAATCATATGGAAAAACTGTGTCCTAATTACCAACCTATTCGTGATTATTTTTGAATCACATCACTTGTAAATATAGAAGAATCATAACGGATCTAATTATACTATACAAACTTTTTCATCAATTTCATAACATTTTCTCTCAAATTATAGTTCAAATATCTTCTGGTGATTTAACATCCACCGATGACTTTATAATTCCGTTTGGAGAGTCATTCACTACGTGGATGTGGAAGTAATTGTATCATTTGTATAATATCCACATTTTAACCTGCAATTAGTGGATGCAGTGTATGAATTTCCTCTTTATGTTTTAAATGCAGATATACAATAAATAGCAGTTATATAACATATCAGCTGACTCCTAATACAACCCTATGGAGGTTACTTAATATAGAAGAGACTACTCATAAACCATACTTTTCTAAATTCGGTGAAAGATTAGTCGTGTTGCAATATATGAGGCTTCGAACTGGTGAAGCAGGCTCCACATTATTATAAATTAAGTTAATTTATGGATTATTGGGAGTCCAAAAGTACTAAAACTTGTTTATTATAACCCATCTCAAAAAAGCGGTTCCCAGTTATCATATTATATGTCCACGTATACATATGTAGCCTCATAAATACTAGTCTAGTTTGGATGCGGTTCTCACTGATCTAAGGGCCATGACATTAATTTTATCAAACCAAAATGACATCATACAGTTGCTGAACGGGCTTGAGATAATAAGCTCTAATTATGGTTTATGTGTAAATTACAACAAAATCAAAATTATGATTGCAGATCTAGCAAATAACAAGAAACATTAATGGTAAAATCCAGCACGGTAGCTCTGCCGGCTAACGCGTGTTAGTGGCAAGCGCGCTTGGTCAGACTGGCTATGGTGTGCTGAGTTCGATTCCCAGCTCCGACACTGTCAATGTCGGTGGGGTAATGGATGTTGTCTACGTATTGTAAGCTTGCTATAATATTATTATCTATTGCGCTTGATAACTAAATAAATATTTGATATATAGCTATTCCTTTTTCTAAAAATGCTTACATTTTATACAATTAACTATTTCATCAAACACATTTAAATACATTCATAAATAACCGAATAAACATAAGGTCACGTTTTTGAGAATAACTGCAAAATTTTAAATTAAAAAATGATGAATAAATTTTCTCGTACACAAAAATCCATGCTTTATCGGTATCTAAAATATTATTTACATGGTAGGTATATTTTCCAAGATACACTATACTGGATTTAAAACAGGTATGGTCAAAATTTCTTTAAAAACCGCTGTCTAAGGAATCACTTCTTCCACATCCAGATTTCTCACCAAGTCACTTTAAAGGAAATATCTTGACTATATTCGCAGTCTAGTATATGGAAATTATTAGTCATGGATTATTAATAATATTTGGGGCAGATATCATAGAAAAACTTGAGGCGTTGGTTTCCACCATATATGTTAAAAATGAAGTTTCTAGCTTGGTCTACTTATTTTGCGCTATCCACAACCTACCACCTACCAATCCCTTAAACGTCATTACTATACATGCGTGTATTAACTTTCAAGTGAATGTCTTAATATTATGTTAACAATCCCTTTAATAATAGAGTGTGGGAGGATAAAAAATATTAGAAAGAAATCTGAGGGCTTGGTTTCTAGTATATACACCAAATCCCAAGTTTCTGTACTCTTACCAGCTTGCTTTACTTATTTTTCCCTATTTACCTCTAATTTCCCCCCATTCCTATGGGAAATATTATAAAGAAATTTGAGGCTTCGGCTTCTAGTACATACACAAAATTTCAAGTTTATGTACTCTTAGCACCTTGCTTTATTTATTTCCCCCTATTTACCACCGGATATGTTCAAAAGACAATCCGGTTACAGATCTCGTTTTAATATATACGTGTACAATATTAAATAGTAAATACCTTAAACCGTTCCGGAGAAAACGTGCGGACAAAAAAGTTACAGACAGACAGATGTTTCGCTCAAATTTAAAATCTCGGCGTTCCATGACATTCTAAACCTATTTCAACAAAACAAAAATAATGATAATATTTTTTTTACGATTACTATACTTCCAATCCACTACGTGGATGTGGAAGTAAAAGTAGGACATTTTTCAATATAACTTCAAAACTGTCCAATGTACATTATTCAAATTTCAGTGAATGATTTAGAATACAGACAGACATAACGAACACAGAATTTTTCAAATTTTTTCCGATCCTCCGTTTCTCAGATATTCGCGGTTAAAGTGAGGGGTCCATACATTTGAATCAAATATCAGATAGGAGGTATTGTCAGTTCACTGACGACATATAGAAGAGTATAAGTACATACTTACTTCCATTATTGAAACCGATAGGTGGAGTATTTATAGTTTCGAGATGTGGGTCTGCGGACATTTAATGCGAATACCTCGGACAACCGATCGTACTAATGGCTCGATTCTCTAAGAAATGTCTCCTCAAAAGCAATTCTCGAACATTATTTCTCCCGAATCCTCTATCCTCTGGTATCTTCACATCAACCGGAGGAAGACAATTTGGAACACTTGATGATAGTTCAGGCAAAAGGAGAAAAGGAGACTCTCCAAAACGTTGAGCTGATATTTCCAAGGTATTGCTGGGAAATGGGCTTTGCTGAGGCTGTGCGTTTAACAGACAACTGCGACAGATGTTGTCAAACGAAGCTCACCTGGAATAATTTATGGTCAGACGTTGCGAATTTGGAGAAGCAGAATATTTAAGCTTTATTATTTATAGCATGGCTTTTTTATGGTTCGTCTAATTTTGAAAGTAACTGCAAAAAATCGGTTTTTCACCGGACTAGTTTTACAGCTCAAAATATAAGTAACATTTATGAAATATACATAATAAATCTGTGACAACACAAAACATCACTTGGGCGCTATTATGCACACAAATGTCAGTGAATAGGGTCATAAATAACACTGTTTGAAACTGAAAGGTTGGTCGCCACCTCGTAAAGTTATAATTAGATTTTCGACTCAATTAAATTACAGTTGAATGTATCTACAATTGGATTCATTGTTTAATACGAGCACAGGTACCTTTGTATCATGAGAAACTCTGTTCGGTGTATTTTGTGAAATCATTTAAATATGTATTTCGGTAAGGGGCCCCACAAGAAATTTAATCAACCGAGGTTATTAGTGGCTGCCTCGCCCCACGTCCTACAAGTCGACGTTTGCACACAAGTTAATCGGAAACTGCAATATTAAACATATATGCATTATACCCAGACGTTGCCACGACTTAGCATTAATAATATACAAAATTATTATCGATCGTGCGAAAGTAATCGCGACGCGAATGAATTTATCCAGACGCCCGTTTGAGGCAGGCTGAATGCAATTTCAAGTATCCTTCGTGCGACTTTATAATATTATCAGTTAAATTGAAAACGTCACTTAATTAAGTACTCAATCTATTACTCCGCTCTCGTTTGAATATTTTCCATTCAAATTTTACACGGTTTGTGCATGTCTACAATAAATAATGGTGATATTGAAACGTCTCACAACTGCCTCCAAGAATTCACTAATTCACAATGGGTACCAAATACAGCATCTTTCATTGATAAAAAGCAGACATTTTTTGGGATAAATGATGATCTTAGCAAAAAGAATAAAGCATGTTCAGTCATATGTGAGGAGGTAAACATTACTAAATTTGGGATTTTATTTTATTAGCTAAAAGAAAACCGAAATATACAATTCGATAAACCTAGAACCAAAATCGAAAAACTAATATTTACTCAAGTTACATACAATTTCTTTTCTACTGTCTTTACAATTTTTTTTAAACTACTAATATAGTGTAAGAGTCAGTGATTATATTCTTTATTTCATTTTGAAGTGACTAATGTAGTGACTGTTTTTCTTTTCTTTCCTCTTTAGCCCACTCTTATCCACTCCTGGATATAAGCCTCATCCATATTTTCCATCACTATCTGCTTTGAGGACTCAGCATTCAGTTTCTTTCAGCTTGTCTCTGAATGTCGTCCCTCCATCTTCTTTGGGGGCGCCAAACACTCCGCCTAATTTACCTGAGTTGCCACTGAATTATCGCCTTCGTCTACTGGATTTCTTCCCTAGCGATGTGCCATATCCATTTACCTACTATAACATGAGCGACTTTTGTTCTGTCCCTGATGACCTCGTTTCTGACTGGGTTCCTCAAACTGATCCCAGATCACACATTCCATTGATCATTGGTAAACCCGGAAGCGATGCGCCCTGTTTTGCATCAGGGATAAAGTCTCGAGGTCGTAGGTCATACGCAAGCTTCAGACTTTCCACTTCAGGTTAAGGGGATGCCGGATTTCCTGAGCATGTGACCTAGTTTTCCAAAAGTCGTTCACGCCAGCCCAACTCGCCTGGTAATTTCTGGGATCTGGCCATACTTGTAAAGTTTAATGTTATGGGCGAGGTATACGTATTCTTCAACCACTTCAAACGTGTGGTTTTCGAATGCAATGTGATGTGAATGTTCTCTGTGACCTTGATCTTCATTAGGTTCATCCTGAGGCCATGGCATCCTAAATTTCCTTCAGGTCTTTGAACATAACTTCAAATTCAACAGCATCGGTGCTAGAAATTAGAGTGATGTCGTCAGCGAAGCGCAGGTGACTCAAAAACTTCCCTTCGACATTGATACTTTTCCACTCTCATGTAAGGTTTTGAAAGCGTCCTGGTAGCATCAGGGTGAATTAGTATCACCTTGTCTAACTCATCTTTTGATGCTCGTTCTGCCTATGCCAAATCTCCCTCGGCTGTGACGTGGAGGGGGGCGTAGTGATTGATTACATAGTAACAAATATCGAAAAGATATTGCCAGATGATTTTCTCGGAACTTAAGGAATACCACAGGTCCAGAACTTGCATTCTTATGAGGATCATATACGTATAGTTAAATGATTTTTTTATTACTTAAACTTAGAACCCTTTTATCACTAATATAAAATTGCTTGATGAAAATCGCGGAACCAACACCTTGTTCAGTACATCCTCGATAATTACAATAATTTTTCAAATGTATATATCGAAACAAATACTTTCTCAGACGATAGCAGAGTCAAATTATTAAATATCCCTGCAAAACATTAATCCCGATATATTTTTGTGGTAGTTACTTTTAATAACTTTAAAGATTTATTTTGGATTGCAAAATTTTGAGCACTTTAATATTGAGAGGAAAAAGGAAAATATTTGTAATAAATTTTCAAACTGGTGACCTTGAGTAGCCTAAGAATATTCAAATCGATCAACGAAATCTCTTAAGGAGTTTTGAATAGCATGCTGTGATATTTCTTGAATAGCCATCCTAATTAAGGACAACGTGTTTCAAGTGACCCCAAAGAAGATAGCCTAAAGGACTTAAATCTGGCAATCACTGTGGCCATCTCTAATCTTTATTTACAACTTTTGCGCGAGTCAATTGTTCCACAATTAAATCGTTTATTTCCAAACCAGCCAAATCCTGTATGACTCTCAGATAAAATTTGGTGTCAGCAAAATGATACTCCGTCCCATTATGAAGTTGACGTGCATCAATACCTAAGTCACACATTGAATGGCCACCGTGATCGCCAGATTTAAGTACTTTAGGCTATTGTCTTTGGTGTCATTCATTGCCTGTAAGACCAAACTTCAGTTGTTAGAAGAGAGAATCAGACGTATCCATACATTTCCTCAACCCTGTATAAAAATTTAATATTGAAAATATCGTGGTAGTAAAGGACATTTTCATTTCTCTTTAAAGTGCGAGTATTTTGATGTGCAAATGAAGGGTTACCAAATTTCAGAGGTTTGAATACTTCGCCCTTCAAAGAGTTTGTCGGAGCTGAACGACTCGTATTTGTGGTGGCTAAAAGTGACTTAATTTTGTGTATTAGACCTCCTTTAATATTAAATAAATCCTTTACTTTCCTCATTCCAAGCCCACGAAATTATATAAGCCCTTCCACTAATAACAGCGTTGTCGATGTAATCAAAACTGGATATAAAGTATAATGGTAGAAGAAACATATTTTTTTTTAAAGTTTAAGTTCGGCCTTTTGAACCATTAAGCACTCAGACAACGTTGATAAATTTAGACATTTAGGAGAACAGGGAAGACTATTTCCTAGTGGACTAATGCCTTCTTGATAGTTTGTGATAATCAATGTACCAGCATTTACGATTTTCTTCCTAGGAAATTTCGTTTTTAAGTTCCGAACACAAGTTCAAGCAATGGATTCTAAAGCAGAATCAATATAGTCTCTGTCAGCTGAAGCGTCCTTAATAAATATTACAGAGGATCTGTTTCCATGGTATCTCGTGACTGTCGTCTGATTATATCCGACAGGACTTGCGGTTTGTATTGTATGAATTATTTTAAACTGAAAATCCTATAGATGGGTAAAGTGTCTGTTATTATTCTTGAGAAAATTCGAATGCAGTCGATAAAGTCGACTTCAAGTTGAGTTCAACCCGCAAATTCTTAAGTGTGTGCCAGTGTCTATAATAAATGGCAATGCATTTTTAATAATAATAATAATAATAATAATAATAATAATAATAATAGATGTGGCATATGGATGCAGTGACGATCGTTCCTATTGTAATCGGAACTACAGGCGAAATACCTAAAAAATTGAAAAACAGCCTGAATCAGTTAGGTCTGGAGCATGAACTGTACCTACCAATACAGAAGTCCGTTCTACTGGACACATGTAGTATTGTTCGAAGGGTAATTGGCGATAACCACAAATATTTTTAATGCATCTACCCAGCAGACCATCTTGTCCTAGGACCGATGAGTCATAGCTTTTAATAACCACTCCCCGGCGAGGAAGTGTGATACAAGAGGAGATAATAATAATAATAATAATAATAATAATAATAACAATAATGATTATTTTCCCGTATTACAATAAAATTGATGGAGTAACTGTAAAGGCGAAAACGCCATTTAGTGGAGTAAAACTAAAGGTCTAAATAGGCACTAGAGCATTTTTTTTCGCTGCAACTTGTAAGCATTACAGGAAGTGTAGGAAAAAGTTTTAGATTAAATCCGTGTGGTGGAAAGCTTTTGTTTAAACAAAGGAATGTCGCAATAAAGAAAGAACAATTGTTCACAACGAAATTCTGAAGAAAACTAGATTTTTCCGAAAATTTTGGTTAATATCCAAAGTGGCAAAACATAGAGACATTTTAGATGGGCCATTTTTAAACAATTGATGCTAACTTGAACAATAATGCAAATATGTTAATGAAACTTTAGAAGAATATACCACTTGTAGAGCTAAACTCTCAAGACAAGTTTCAAATTAAAATGTTTATAATAAAGCCTAAAAACAACTACAAAATCGATAATTGAATCGTTGATTGTTTAGGAGTATCAAATTGTACAGCAAAGATTTTCATATTATTGATTTTGCTTCCACATCCACGTAGTGAATTGGAAGTATAGTAATCGTAAAGAAAATTTCTATATTTTTTTTCTTGAAATAGGTTTAGAATGTCATGAAACGTCGAGATTTTAAATTTTAGCGACAGAAAATTTTCTGCCTGTCTGTCGGTCTGTCTGTCTGTAACTTATGCATGTGCACGTCCTGGTTGAGGGATGGAATAGCTATAACTAACTCCGTCAGCACGATAATGTAAATAAGGCATTAAAGAGACACTACAACTAAGAAAACTATTGACATTATTTTGACCCACCTATACTATATTATTTAGTTGCTATCTTAATAGAATATCAAACAAATACGTGAAAACTGCACTCCTGCAAAAGAAATATAATGTTTTAGAAATACGATATAAAATTATTTTTATTTTTATTCGAGAACATAATTTTTCCACATGATTTTCTCGGTATCTG
Source organism: Stenurella melanura (assembly GCA_963583905.1). Taxonomy (NCBI): domain Eukaryota; kingdom Metazoa; phylum Arthropoda; class Insecta; order Coleoptera; family Cerambycidae; genus Stenurella; species Stenurella melanura. Next base: position 243,596,119 of record OY757309.1, read on the forward strand.
TTCAATTTTACACAAAGCTCTATTTTAAAACTGTGCCTAAAAATAAGTTGGGATGCTCTACTCTACGTGTATATCGATTAACTCCTTTTAATTAAGTATTTATCTGTCATCAGGATTTATGTACCATCCGCTGCCATCAGCCTTTTTCTAAATAGAAATTTCATTTATATATAAAACATTTCTTTCTAAACGGTTTATGTTTTTCTAATTTAATTAACATTCACCCAACGATGAAAAACAGACGTTATGAAAACAAATATTATTGTCATCATACGACACCGACCGGCGACAGCAATAGAATAATTTGAACATGTTTTGGGTAAACTGTGGTTATTTGTAATAGGTAAAAATAACAAGTAAATGACCCAATTGTCCATAACTGAATACCTTTCTTCAATAATTTTATGTTTCCAGATACCTCAGATTATTCAAAATATTATTTGCGATAACGACAAAACAAAACATCAAATGTGTTTCATGGCTTCTTGCCACTGATCTAATATAAAATTAACAAAATGTGTAATAAAATGATAATGTTCATTCTATTGATTCACTAATGATAGAGTTTAGTGTACGAACTAATACGATAAAATTGATTGGATAGATTAAAATCTCCATAATTTATTACGAGTGCTAAATAATGATGAAGGTTAAATTATATAGAAAGAGGTGAATAATAAATTGAAATATTATCGACCGGTGTGCTTGGTCAATAGACACACTTTACTAATAAAATTTAATGATGAATTTCGAAATTATTAAATATTAAAAGTGTCATCTTTCTGATAAACAAAGTAATTCGTTTTCAAAGCTATAGCTAAAAATAGAAAAATCATATTTGATTTGAATATTCAACCTATTCAAGTTGACTTATTTGTCCGTTCGTGCATCCATCCATCTGTCACAAAGGTTTGTATCTATTGTGGGACTTTATAATATATTTTTTGATCCAGGCAAGTAGGATATTGTCTGATAGGCCCAACTATCTAAATAAAAATTACAGAAAAAAAATTCCTTTTAGCATCTTCTTTAAAACTGTGTATTTGCTCCCACTCTTTTATTTCCCAAAAGTGTATGGCAGAAAATCCTGAAAAGAATCTGAAATGTCAGAACAACGGGCGGGAAATGAGTATGAGAATTAAATAAAGTATATTCCTTCCTTTTGAACATGCCATATTTATTCATTGCAACTAAGCAAGTGATTATAAAAACATTTTTGAATCAGTAATTTTCTTTAAACTAGCATCATACTTACCGTGGAGAAGTACGAATAAATAAAACGATTAAAAAATTCAGTAAGTTCTTCATCTCTTTACTATAATCAAACATTAACACAATTGAAAAGAATAAAGTAGCTAACAAAAAAAAATAAGCTAACCATTATACTCTTCGCCGATTTACTACACTTTTTATATAATTGTTGCATATTCTATAGGACACTGTTCGCATTTTTTTTTACAAATAACATTAGTTTTAGATATTTACTGTTTAATTACAAAACATAAAACCGCTGCCTAACTTGCCACCTCCCACCCCTTCAATGGAATCATCTCAATCTGATGTCATTACAATACATAATAATTGTCCTAACTTTCAAGTAAATATCTCAATTCTATGTTATCAATCCCATTAATAATGGAACGGAGATGGCGGGGTTTGAAAAATATTAGAAAGAAATCTGAGGCCTTGGTTTCTAGTGAATACTCCAAATCCAAAATTTCTGTACTCTTGCTAGCTTGATTTACTTATTTTCCCATATTACACTCCTATTTAACCCCCAACACTTCAACGGAATCATCTCAATATATAATCTAGTTCGAGATGTCGTTATGATACATACGTGTACCAAATTTCAAGTGAATATCTCAATTTTATTTTACCAGACCCTTCAATAATAGAGTAGGGGTGGTGGGGGGTTGAAAAATGTTATTAAAAAATCTGAAGCTTTGGCTTCTAGTACATGCACCGAATTTCAAGTTATTGTGCTCCTACAACTTGCTTTACTTATTTCCCCCTTTTTACCCCTATCTAACCCCCAACCCTTCAACGGAAACATCTCAAAATATAATCTAGTTCCAGATGTCGTTATGATACATACGTGTATCAAATTTCAAATGAATATCTCAATTTTATTTTATCAACCCCTTGAATAATGGAGTAGGGCTGGTCGGGGGTTGAAAAATATTATTAAAAAATCTGAGGCTTTGGCTTCTAGTACATGCACCGAATTTCAAGTTATTGTACTCCTACAACTTGCTTTACTTATTTCCCCCCTTTTACCCCTATTTAACCACCAACCCTTCAACGGAAACATCTCAAAATATAATCTAGTTCCAGATGTCGTTATAATACATACGTATACCAAATTTCAAGTGAATATCTCAATTTAATTTTATCAACCCCTTTAATAATGGAGTAGTGGTGGTGGGGGCGGGGGGTATTGAAAAATCTGAAACCTTGGCTTCTAGTACATACACTGAATTTAAAGTTTCTGTACTCTTACCAGCCTGCTTTACTTATTTACCTCTATGTAACCCCCAACCCTTCATCAGAATAGTACTAAAATATAATCTAGTTCCAGATGTCGTTATAATACATACGTGTACCAAATTTCAAGTGAATATCTCATTTTTACTTTATCAACCCCTTTAGTAATGGCGTAGGGGTCGTGGGGGGTTGAAAAATATTATAAATAATTTGATACTTTGGCTTCTAGTACATACACCGAATTTCACGTTTCTGTACTCTTACCAGCTTGCTTTACCAATTTTGTCCTATTTACCCCTATTTAACCCCCAACCCTTCAACGGAAACATCTCAAAATATAATCTAGTTCCAGATGTCGTTATAATACATACATGTAGCAATTTTCAAGCGAATATCTCAATTTTATTTTACCGTCCCTTCAATAATGAAGTAGGGGTGGTAGGGGGTTGAAAAATATTATTAGAAAATCTGATGCTTTGGCTTCTAGCACATGCACCGAATTTTAGGTTACTGTACTCCTACCAACTTGCTTTACTTATTTTCCCTTATTTACCCCTATATAATCCCCAACCCTTCAACGGAAACATCGCAAAATATAATTTAGTTCCAGATGTCGTAAATAATACATACGTGTACCAAGTTTCAAGTGAATATCTCAATTTTATTTTACCAACCTCTTCAATAATAGAGTAGGGGTGGTGGGGGGTTGAAAAATGTTATTAAAAAATCTGAAGCCTTGTCTTCTAGTGCATACACCGAATTTCAAGTTTCTGTTCTCTTACCAGCTTGCTTTACTTATTTTCCCCTCTTTACCCCTATTTAACCCCCAACCCTTCATCAGAATAATCCCAAAATGTAATGTAGTTCCTGATGTCATTATTATATATACGTTTACCAAATTTAAAGTGAATATCTCAATTTTATTTTATTAACGCCTTTAATAATGAATTGGAGGGGGTGGGGGGATGAACAATATTATAAAAAAATTTGAGGCCTTGGCTTGTAGTAGATACATCAAATTTCAAGTTTCTGTACTTTTACCAGCTTTTCCCCTATTTACCCCTCAACCCTTCGCCGGACATCTTCAAAAAACAATCCAGTTCCAGATCTCGTTATAATATATACGTGTACAAAATTTGAAGTCAATGTCTTGAACCGTTCCGGAGAAAACGTGCGGACAAAAAAAAGTTACAGACAGACAGACCGACAGACAGAAAATTTCTTTTTTCGCTCATATTTAAATCTCGACGTTTCATGACATTCTAAACCCATTTCAAGAAAAAAAAAATTGAAAATTTTTTTGCGATTACTATTTATACTTCCAATCCACTACGTGGATGTGGAAGTAAAAAATGGATTTTCTCAAAACTTAAATAATTAATTATTTATTAATTTACTGATCGATATTGTTCAAGAATAGGGTTCTTCCTCTAGCCAATACTAACTTACTCTCCAAGTATGCAATCGGACGTTTCGTTCTTAACTTATCGTGCTTACAAGTGACGGGCGGACAGACAGACAGACAGACGGACGATCACATTGAAAGTTGTACAGAATTCGATCACCGAATTCGGTCGATTTAGAAATCTGTCGATCGAATGCGATATACTGTTCGTCTTGTATTCTCGAAGAGTATAACAATCAGGAAAGCAACATGGAGCAATTATAGAAAAATATTAATCACGATTATATCAAAATATAGCGATTTATCCATAAAAACGTAATTCTTTTCTCAGTAAGTTAAAATATCTTTGTCAGTTAATTTAAGTACAATGTCTGTATTTCACGTTATCTACTAAACTTGATTAAAATGTCATTTTAAAAATAATTTTGACGGTTAGACAAATATTATTCTGTGTACTATATTCATTTTTATTATTACTTTTTTTTGTTAGCTGAATTTACTGTATCCTTTTTAACTGTGTGATTATAGCAAAGATTTGAAGAACCCACTGAATTTTTTAATCGTTTTAGTTAATCATACTTCTCCACGGCAAGTATGACACTAGTTTAAAAAAAATTATTGGTTTAAAAACTGTTTTTACTTGCTGAGTTGCAATAAATAAATATGGCATGTGACATGAGAAAAATACGTAATGTCGCCAGTTCCTGCCCGTATAAAAAAAATTCACCCTAAAAGTAAATCTCCAAATACAACTGTTTTGAAGAAAATTGTATAAATTCTCGTTGGAATACTCTGTCTTGCAAAAAATTGTCGCCTTAGAATTTTCGTTGCGTATCCTCAAATAACGAAGATATTTAGCTTAGATATATTCCGAATTTTCGACATTTTCCGTCATAACTCTTAAAATAGGCCATAGATTTCAAATATCTGAACCATTTTGTAGCTTATAAAAATTGGCACAATTTTCGTAAAAAAAAAATGTTTCTGCACGACCGATATTAAGTGAGATATTTTCGAGGGCCCTGATAAAATGGACAGCCTGTATATCTCACCATTAACTGAAATTGTGATAATATAATATTCAATTTGCAACGATTATTATTTGTGCAAATTATTACATTAATATTTTGCGATAATCAGACATAGAAAATATGGTTATTTTTACGTACATAAAATAACAACAAAGTTTTCGACTCGACTGAAATTGATTTTTCAGAGGAGTATTCCTGAAACTTGCTCGACTGAAATAAAATTTTGCGCTCAATTAAACTTGGCTGCTGGCGAACCTTGGACACAAACAAACAACGCCTGAAACAATTGCCTGTAGTTTTATGTCACAGCTACAACAATGACGTTCAAAGAGAAAACGCCTTCTGCAAATACATTTCACACAGGTTGTAAATTCGAGAGAAAGGAAAATAAATGAGTAGGTATTTTGTTTAATATTAGTACTAATAGTACATATCTGGCTAATACCTTATGATGGTATGGATAGTAACGTATACTTGACGCATAAAAATTGTTATAAACCTGACGAACGTGGGGGGTGGAGAAAATAGGGGTGGCGCGTTTCTGCACGCATTTTAGTAAATATCTTTCTAAATATAATAAAATGTTAGTAAGGTAGTAAAATTATTTTTCATTTCATTTTCCTTTGGGTTCTCTACGATAAAAATTAATCGATATACAGATATTTGAATAGACACATGATGTTTTTAATTTTACTATTTTGGGGAACAAGTTGTAATTTTTAAATAATCTGACCAATAATATATAACAGAATAAATAATAATAACAATAATACATTTACTTTTCAATAAAACAAATGTTATTTACAAAGATAAAATTAAATACATTTTTCAAAAATTAAGTGTAAATTTACGTAACCAATTAATGGAAAAATTAGCATAAATTCAATTTGACTAGTAAATAGTCGCATGTTCTTCCATTTAGTCCAAGTAGAACGGATATAATGCAAATAACTTATATTAAATATTTTCGTATGTTACCAAAGTAAATAACTTCAACATACTAGATATTTACCTGAGAATAATATAATACTTAGATCGTTTGTAAAATGATGATTTATGAGAGGAGATTATTGATGAATTTTTTGTGCCAAGATTAACTCTATAAGCAGTTCTTCTACGGCAAATTTTTTTAAACAAGTAGGATGGAGCCTCTAACTTTACAATTTTATGACGTAAAGCACGTGTGTAACTTACGTGTGTTAGACATGTTAAGCCACCCAACAGTTTGAAGAGTGTATACGTTGGTATACGTAGAAGACAACTAATAGATTGTCTTCTATGTATACCAAAAATAAATCTAAGACATGAATTTTGCGCCTTCTGTATGATGTAACAGATTCCGTTAAACCAAAGTCATACAATGTGCTGAAATAATTGAAGCACGATAATACTATGGAATCACAGAGCAATATTTTTCAATCTCTTCTGACACAATCAATACCTATTTGCATATAAAATGTTTAAATTGCAATACGTTTTTTTAATGCATCTAATAATACATACTCTTCGAAACGTAAGTTCCTGTCTAATAAAACACCTAAATACTTACCAGAGCTGGGTAAAGTACTCTGACAAAGTGCTTCAAGTACCAAGCACCAAGCACTTAGCTAGAGTGCTTTAAAACATAAAGTACTTTTATTTACAAAAGCGCTTCAATTACCAAGTACAGTACATGAAAAAGTAAAGTACCAAGTACCAAGCCCTCGTCTATTGAAATGGGGAATACAATACCTATGAATAAGCGGTAATATGAGGTTAAAAAACAAAGGCAATATTATGGTCACACCCACACCATTCACATAATATATAACGATCATGAAAAAATCAGGAAAAACAAACGCTCTAAAAGAAAATTATTTATGTATTTATTACTTAGAATAGTAAATAAGTAAGTAAAACCTATACTATATTAATAGTATTAGTGGAGTGTGGTGTAAAAACAAATTTCTTAAATAGTGTTTGGGGAGGACCCACATTACATGAAAAAAATTATAAATTAGCTGAGTTTTTGATATGCTGTAGTTTGTAGTTCAAATCTTTCTGAACAAAATGTTCCTTTGACAAAACTGGATTATGGACAGTTTTGCCGGTAGACTGGATCGATACTGTACTTTATCAATGATTTCGCAAAACGTAATAAATATATTATTTAAAAGGTAACTGCTGGAAATGAATAACTGAGTTATATTAGTCGAGGAAATGAAACAAGAAAAAGGCGTAAAACTCAACATGAGACTCCGCCCCACATGATTTTTATGTGAGAAGGTGCAAAAGTCCGGGTCATGGGAACTGGTGCTTTTTCGATTTCCGGTTTTAAACCGGGTAAAAGTGCGCTATTTCCGGTTACCAACAATTTTTTCCAAGTTGACTTCTTATTTTAGACAATTCTAAGTATTTTTTGTCTCTTAGATATCTAGAGAAGAGTGAGGTTAGGTAAAAAATGTCAAGAGTCAAAAGATGCTTAGACCTGTCCAAAATATAAAATCCAATGGTTCGTTTTCAACTTTAAAAAAATGTTTGTGATCGGAAATAGCAAACTTTTGTCCCAGTTTACATCCGGAAATCGAAAAAGCACCAATTCCCATGACCCTGACTTTGTACTGAACATCTTTAGGAACATTTTGCACCATCTCGCATAAAAATCAGGTGTGGCGGAGTCTCATGTTGGGGTTAACTGCTTCGTTTCCTCGACTAATACCATTATTTGGTCTTATATGAATATGATTATGTGCCACAATTTCCAATTTTGTCCGAAGTGAAGTGACCCCAAATTACATTTCTCGAATGTACAACACCAGTTTACATATATTACATCATATGTAAAGACACGAATGGTAATCACACACTTGCATCACCTGACCAGGCTATGGCTAAACACTAAACACAAGCTGCTTTGTTTTTCTATTAGTTCCTGTGTTCCTAATAAGAGATTTGTCTAGAAGGGGTTTGAATGAATTTTATAAAGAGCTTGCAAGTACTTTAGAAATACTTCAAGGACTTCAAAAGGACTTCAATTACTTTAAAAGTAATTGAAGCACTTTCTAAAGTAATTTAAGCCCTCTGAAAGAGCTTTAAAGTCCCAAGTACTTATACAAAGTAATTCAAATGTCAAGTACCAAATAATCTCTCTTAAAAGTAATTGACGCACAGTGCTTGAAACCCTAAAAGTGCTTGAAGTACTACTCAAAGCACTTTACCAGAGTACTTTACCCCAGCGCTGATCTCCACTTCACTAATTTTTTATGGAAAATCCGTGGCATTAGAGGAAATTTTTGTAACTAGATACATTTTTTGTGCGAAAATATATGCTATTTTTAAAAATATTTTTTACTTTCCCATACGTCGACTCATGTTAAAAAGTTTGAAAAAATTCCGTAAAGAAAAGTTTTTCATTGTTTTCATGTTGTCGGTCTGGAAATCATGTGAACTTTACGTGATATTATTGCTTACCATCCAAAGAACTCATGAAGAAGAATCAACCTCCTCCGAATTGTTTAGAGGTAAATATCTCTAATCACTGGACTAAAGGCGATCTTTGAATTCTCGGATGACATCTTGTATTAACCTCAAGGCGTATTTTGTGAATTTCTTCGGTTATCCTATTTTTTTAATTTGCAATATTGTCAAATCGATTAATGTACTTTTGATAAATTGCAACGTATTAACCGATTCTAACTACATTGATTTCATGTTATAACCGACTCGAAAAATGTATAGTAATCATATAAGTTCAATAAATACAGATATAAAATACCTTGAGCACAAAATTTACCGACAGTAATAGACTGGCGACACACATATAGTGGTTTGTCCTCAAAGGAATTTTCGAACGGAATTCGTAGCGTATTGAATCACTTTATGTAAATTCCGCAATGGTATATTACATCAATATGAGTTTCGATATCTACAAAATTCCATAGCTAAATTATGCAGCGATTGCAACATATGTACGACAGCTTTGGTAGATCTGCATAAGAGTATTCGAGTGAAATAAATACTGTGAATTCTCTTTAGGTACGCGAAATAATTGTTTAATAATTTTGAAAATTGTACACATAACGTATAGTATGAGATACTTAGCGTTCTTTAAATTTTGTAACGATATAGGGCGTAAAATTTTAAAATAACTAATTTTGTTTAGAAATTGTTAAACGACCTTTCTGGTAACAGTGTTGGAAATCTAATACATTCAATTCGTTTTTAACAAGCTTGAAAATTATACCATAATTACTTCCACATCCACGTAGTGGATTGGATAGTAATCGTAAAAGTAATTCCATTTTTTTTTTCTTGAAATAAGCTTAGAATGTCATGAAACTTCGAGATTTTAAATTGGAACGAAAAAAAATTCTGTCTGTTCTTGGTCCGTCTGTATGTTTTTTTTGTCCGCGCGTTTTCTCTGGATATGTTTAAGATATTGACTTGCAATTTTGTACACTATGTATTGTAACGAGATCTGGAACTGGATTGTATTCTGAACATTTCCGGTGAAAGGTTGGGGTAAAAATAGGGCAAATAGGAGTAAAGAGGGGGAAATAAGTAAAGGTAAGAGTACTGAAACTTGAGATTTGGTGTATATGCTCTAAGCCAAGGCCTCAAAAGTTTTTATTGTATTTTCCATCCCCCCACCACCCCAATATTAAAAGGATTGATAAAATAAAATTGAGATATTTACTTCTAATTTGGTACACGTATATGTTATAATGACATCTGAAACTGAATTATATTTTGAGATTATTCCGTTGAAGGGGGGTTAAATAGGGGTAAATAGGGAAAAATAAGTAAAGCAAGCTTGTAAGAGTACAGAAACTTAGGTTTTGGTGTATATACTAGAAGTCAAGGCATCAAATTTTTCATAATAATTTTCAACACCCGCCTTGATCAAATAACATTAAGATTTTTACTTAATTTAGTACATGCATGTATTATAACAACATCTGTAATTAGGTTATGTTTTGAGATGATTCCGTTGAAGGGTTGGGGGTTAAATAGGGAAACATAAGTAAAACAAGCTGGTGTATATACTAGAAGCCAACGCCTCAGATTTTTTTATAATATTTTCCATCACCCCCACTGCATTATTAAAGGGGTTGATAAAATAAAATTGAGATATTCACTTGAAGATTGGTAGACGTACATACTATAACGACACCTGGAACTAGATTATATTTTGAAATGATTCAGGTGGGGTTCGGCGGTAATTAGGGGTAAATAGGGGAAAATAAATAAAGAAAACTCGTAACAGTACAGAAATTTGGGATCTGGTGAATATACTAGAAGCCAAAGCCTCGTATTTTTTTATAACATTTTTCATTCTGACCAATTATTTCCGCATATAGAATGTAAATATAGTCAAGATGTTTTCCTTTAAAGATACTTGGATGGAAAATCTGGATGTGGAAGTAGTGACTCCTTAGGGACCGGTTTTTTTATAATTGAAATGCTGTTAATCTATTCACTCTTTAATAGCAGACTTTTTGATTTTCTCTTTTTCGATCCTATCTGTCTAACAGATATGTAGTATTGTTTCAAATCTGTCGATTGCATTACTACTTCTGAAGTACCACAATCCTTGGTCCATTATTATGTTCTTTGCAAATACAAAACGAAAAGTATACCGGGTAGCTCAGCCAATAGGGATACTCATCTAACTTTTGAATGAGTCAATGAATTATTTTTAGGTGCAGTGGTACAAAAAAAAATCCAATTTGCCGATGTAAGAAACCAAAATGACCGACTTCCGGTTCGATGCAATTTACATGACATCAAATTTTTAATATTATTATCTATATATTTTTACAAAGGTGGATTCAGCTGGCCAATATATATATAGGACCCAACCCTCAGATACTATTTTGATTTTCAAAATTTTTTTTGTTTTTGAACAAAATCGATTAGTAAATAAAAGAGGTATTAATACTTTAAATTTTTCACTTTTTAAGGATTTTTTGTCTGACACTCCGTTATGCAATGAAAATTATCTATGCTCCATTATCAACAGTTTTAGCGGCTTACCGTTTCGTTTAATTGAAATGTAGCCTCATTAGATAAAACAGCTTTGTGTATAAACTGCAAATCTGCTAACATTCTGTTCAACATTAATTCACGGAATTCTTGCCTTTGATCAGGGTCATCCTCATTTAACTCCTGAACCAACTTAACTTTATAGGGATGATCTTTTTCTTTATCTAAAGCTCACAGAATCAATTATATACATCACTGTAGGCAGCAAGTTCTTTAGTTGGTTTATGCGGATTTTCCTCAATCTCTACCAGTACATCTACCAGTCTCTACCGGTACATCTGGTTTTACTTCCACATCCACGTAGTGGATTGGAAGTATAGTAATCGCAAAAAAAATTTCAAAAATTTTTATTCGTGAAATAGGTTTAGAATGTCATGAAACGTCGAGATTTTAAATTTGAGCGAAAAAAAAATTTCTGTCTGTCGGTCTGTCTGTCGGTCTGTCTGTAACTTTTTTTTTGTCCGCACGTTTTCTCCGAAACGGTTTGAGATATTGACTTGAAATTTTGTACACGTATATATTATGACGAGATCTGGAACTGGATTGTTTTTTGAGGAAATCCGGTGAAGGGTTGTTAAATAGGGGAAAATAGGGAAAAATAAGTAAAGCAAGCTTGTAAGAGAACAGACACTTGAAATTTGGTGTATGTACTAGAAGTTAAGGCCTAAGATTTTTTTATAACATCTTTCAACCCCCCACCACCCCTACCCCATTAATGGGGTTGATAAAATAAAGTTGAGATTTTCATTTGAAATTTCGTACTCGTATGTATTATAACGACGTCTGAAATTAGATTATATTTTGAGATGATTCCGTTGAAGGGTTGGGGGTTAATTTGGGGTAAATAGGGGAATATAAGTAAAACAAGTTGGTAAGAGTACAGAAACTTGAAATTCGGTATACGTACTAGAAGCCAAGGAGTCAAATTTTTTTATAATATTTTTCAACCCCCACCACCCCTACTCCAATATGAAAATGGTTGATTAAATAAAATTGAGATATTCATTTGAAGTTTGGTACACGCATGTATTATGACGACATCTGGAACTAGATTATAATTTGAGATGATTCCGTTGAAGAGTTGGGGGTTAAATAGGGGTAAATTGGGGAAAATAAGTAAAGCAAGCTGGTAAGACCACAGAAACTTGAAATTCGGTGTATGTACTAGAAGCCAAAGCGTCAGATTTTTTTATAATATTTTTCAACCCCCACCACCCCTACTCCAATATGAAAAGGGTTGATTAAATAAAATTGAGATATTCATTTGAAATTTGGTACACGTATGTATTATAACGACATCTGGAACTAGATTATAATTTGAGATGATTCCGTTGAAGGGTTGGGGGTTAAATAGGGGTAAATAGGTGAAAATAAGTAAAGCAAGCTGGTAAGACTACAGAAACTTTAAATTCGCTGTATATACTAGAAGCCAAGGTCTCAGATTATTTATAATATTTTTCAACCCCCACCACCCCTACTTCATTATTACAAGGGTTGATAAAATAAAATTGAGATATTCATTTGAAATTTGATACACGTATGAATTATAACGACATCTGGAACTAGATTATTCTTTGAGATGATTCCTTTGAAGGGTTCGGGGTTATTTAGGGGTAAATAGGGGGAAATAAGTAAAGCAAGCAGGTATGACTACAGAAACTTGAAATTCGGTGTATGTACAAGAGGCAAAGGCCCCAGATTTTTTGATAATTTATTTCAGCCCCCACCACCCCTACTCCATTATTCAAGGGGTTGATAAAATAAAATTGAGATATTCACATGAAATTTAGTACGCATATGTATCATAACGACATCTGGAACTAGATTATATTTTGACATGATTGCGTTGAAGGAGTGGGGGTAAGTAGAAGTAAATAGGGAAAAATAAGTAAAGCAAGCTGGTAAGAGTATTGCAACTTGAAATTCGGTGTATGTCCTAGAAGCCAAGACCTCAAATTTTTTAACAATATGTTTCAACCCTTCCACTACCCTTACTGCATTATTAAAGGGGTTGATAAAATAAAATTGAGATATTCACTTGTAATTTGGTAGACGTATGTTATAACGACATCTGGAACTAGATTATATTTTGGGATGATTCCGTAGAAGGGTTAGGGTTAATAGGAGTGACTAGGGGAAAATAAGTAAATCAAGGTGATAAGAGTACAGAAATTTGGGATTCGGTGTATATACTAGAAACCAAGGCCTCAGATTTCTTTCTAATATTTTTCAAACTCCACCACCTCCGCTTCATTATTAATGGGATTGATAACATCAAATTGAGATATTCACTTGAGATTAGTACACGTATGTATTGTAGTGACATCTGATTGAGATGCCTCCATTGAAGGGGTGGGAGGTGAATAGTAGAAAATAAGTAGGATGAACTAAAAACTTCATTTCTAACGTATATGGTAGAAACCAACTCCTCAAACTTTTCTATGACATCTGCCCCAAATATTATTAAAATTCTATGACCAATAATTTCCACATACTAGAGTGCAAATATAGTCAAGATGTTTCCTTTAAATATACTTGGATGAAGAATCTGGATGTGGAAGTAGTGATTCCTTAGGCAGCGGTTTTTGATTTTTGTTACAGGTCCAGTGTCACGAAATTTGTTTCCTATTTTACTGAGTGTAGGCTGTGATACGTAGTGACCAGGGTATTTATTATTAAACATATTACAACCCTCCTTTTTAGTTCTTGTTTTGTTATCACACCCAATCATAATTATGATATCTGTTCTCTGATTTCCGAGTAAATAAGACATAGTAAAGTTGAATATATAAAAAAGTTTGATTAAATACACGGATGTGTATGAGTAACTTAGGATAAAGTGACACTAATTAGAAACAAAAATATTCCATGGCCCACTTGATAGTTTTTTAAGGCACAGTAAGGGCCGGTTTATCAATGCGGGGTTAAAGTTATCCTATGATTAAAGCATAGACATAGGCATAGGTTATAACCACAGGATAACTTTTATCCTCGCATTGATAAACCGACCCTAAATGGTGTAATTTATTTAGGTTTTTTTACTAATGTTTTCTTTATAAAAGACATTCTAGTGGGTACAATTCTGTACTAAAAACATAAAAATCATTTTTTTTTTCAAAACCAATAATTTGGCAAAAAATATCTCAACTGAGTTTACAAGACTTTACATTTTCAAAATTAATTTTCTCCGGAACTAATACGCCAATATTTAAAAATTTTATATTGGTATTAATTTCGAATTTCTTAGTACCTCAACGAAAATTAATATCGACAGGTATGCATATACAGGGTGTTTCATGAGGAACTGTACATACATCCAGGGGCGGTAGAGGATCACTTGGGTATTCAGGAACGGTCATTGAAATTTTCCTGTCGCTCTTAATTTCTAAGATACAGGGTGGAAAACTGATTTTGGTCTAAATTTATTTTGATTTTTCCGATTCCTGTAGAAATAATCATCATGTAATATTTTTTTAACATACAGGTGCCAATTATAAAAGTCCATACATCACTAAACATATACATGTAATTAGATTTTTTGTCGCACCTTTGTTGATTTGTTTACAAACGATTGAATTTGGCAAAAAGGGGAATTTGACGAAGTACATCTTTATTTGCTTACATTAATTGACCAAATAATTAAAAATGGTCCATTTACACTCGGTAAATAATGTTCACTATTGACAACAAATTTGGAACCAAAGTTTTTTTTTTAATTCCAAAGAAAGTGTAGCTAGGTACATTTCATAATAGGAATCATTAAACAGTTTTCTTTTTATTATTACATAATTATTAGTAGTTCTAGATAGTTTGAAATTTCTTGTATTTTGTCAAACAACTAGTGTACTTGGTTAACTTAGTCTACTAAAAATTATGCCTTATAAATTTACAAAAGAGGAATATGCCGATATTATTTTTGTTTATGGATATTATGATGATAATGGTAAACAAGCCGCAGAGGAACACAAAATTCGTTTTCCTAACAGAAGAACACCAAATCATCAGACGATTTCAACTGTGTATCGCTACGCAAGGGAGCACGGCAGTTTTCCATCATCTAAAGTGGAACGAAATTTTGTTCAATACGTTGATGATCACGAACATATCATTAATATTGTTCAAGAACACCCTGAAGTAAGGACCCGATGAATAAGTGCCCAATTAGGTGTTCCTCATGTACGGGTTTGGAGGGCTCTAAATAAAGAAGGTTACATCCATATCATATTCAGCAAGTGCAAAGGCTTCAACAGGGTGACAGTGTAAATAGGTTAGAATTTTGCCGCTGGATTATTGATAACAGACCGATTACATATCGAACTTTATTCACAGGCGAGGCCCAATTTACGCGGGATGGCGTAATTAATTCAAGAAGTTCGCATAACTGGGCCGAAAACAATCCTCATGCTATGCGATAAGTGCATTCTCGACATAAGTTCTCGATAAATGTTTAGTGTGGTTACAAAATATTTTACCTGGTTTTATCTAAGAGGACAATACTTCCATGACAGAGCTCCTCCTCATTTTGATATTGAGGTTGGAAGGCATTTGGATAATGAGTATCCAAACAGATGGATTGGACGTGGGGGATCTCATCCTTGGCCGGCTAGATCACCAGATTTCAACCCCGTGGGGATGCCTCAAAACTAAAGTCTACAGTGTCTCAATAAATATTAGAAATCAGTTACTTCAGCAAATTTTCCTCTGTAGTGACCAAATTAGAAACAATCCTGCGAGAAATTAGAAAATCTATTGGCAATTTAAATAAACGCCAACAAAAATGTATGGAAACCGGAGGTTTTCATTTTGAACATTTGTCTAAGTATTTGTAATATTTTTAAATAATTTTTGTAAATAATTGTTGTGACCCTTTTTAATTATTTTGACAATTAATGTTTTTCTTCAAATTACCCTTTTGGCCAAATTCAATCGTTTTTAAAAAAATCAACAAGGGTGCCACAAAAAGTCTAATTACATGTTTATGTTTAGCGATGTATGGACTTTTATAATTGGCACCTGAATGTTAAAAAAAATATATTACAGGGTGATCACTTTTACAGGAATCGAAAAAATCAACTGGCACTGGTACTAAAAAAAATTGTAATAGCAATCTATCAACAGTTTATAAAGTGTCTAAAATTTAAACAAAATCCGATCAAGAGTAAGGACGTTCTGGCTAAAATAAATTTCGACCAAAATCAGTTCATCACCCTGTATCTCAGAAATTAAGAGTGACAGAAACATTTCAATGGCCGTTCCTGAATACTCAAGTGGTCCCCTACCGCCCCTGGAAGTATGTACAGTCCCTCGTGAAACACCCTGAAATAAATTGCTATAGAAATTTAAATTCATAGTTTTAGTATTTATGAAATTTATAAAAAAATACTACATGGAAAGTTGCATCTGTTAAATTAAATAAAAAATGCTTAAAGTAGTATATTTTAATAGGGCACATAAAAATATTACATTTACCATGTGTAATAATAATCTGATGAATCACTGTTTTCTCTTCCAAATGTTATTTTTTAAAATTCATCAAAGCGAACTTCCATGGTTTCACCATAAAGTACAGAAATAATGTTTACATATAATTAAAAAAGCCGTAAAAAAATACAATTATACTACTTCAAAGTGTACACTTACAAATTTCACAGAACGGTTGTTTGAAAGCGTGCTCACTATATTTTCTTTGTTGGAATATATTTGATTAGAAACCTTTACAACTACGTTTTGAAGGACGAAACAAGGATACATGAGTTGTTAACCCAGATATAAAGTTGAAACAAACGTTAATCAAATTTTGAGAAATAAATAATTTTATGTTTAATGCCTAATGTCCTGGCAGTTTATATTCCTAATAGAGAAACAAACCTTTTGTGAATTCATATTACTTTAGAGATAAAAATAGAATGAGGAAAATCGATAGCCTCTGGCGATTCAAATATTTAAGGATTGATACACATACATAAAATACGTCCAACTCGACCAACTTTTAAATTCAAATAAAGTCTCTGGGTGAATTGAAAATAATATTTAGGATATCAGGATGTCTATGCAGAGGATGTCTATGCAACTACCACTGACTGAATTTCTCTGACTATAGAAAATTTAAATTGGAAATGCAAATAAAAAGTGTTCAGTTTAATTAAAGAATACTTCCAATAGTGCAGGGGCTAAAGTGTAACTACCTGATACATTTGTGTAAGCTAGAGATATGACTAATCATTTTCTTTAGAGCATGGCAGACAAGAAAAGTGATATGAGAAATTCTCTTAGAGGTGGAAACTTCACTAAATGACTGAAAATGTTGTTACAAGTATTTGAATCAAGCGATTTTTTTTAACGGTTACTTGTCACTTAATGAAAACAAAATTACAACTGGGATATATCCCCGATTAGTGGAGTTCCAGTAACAGGTCCAATCTGCACGCTATATCACTGGGCATTACAAAGTGTCAAGACGATTTCTTTGTTATAACAAAAATTTGATCGCCATACATCCTGATTAGTGGAGGTCCAGAAGCAGACATGCGTCCCAGTTATGGGAGGTACAAATAGTTTTGTCATAAAAATAAACGTCGACAAATTTAAAACAGTATACATGGAGTATATAAAATTATCTATTTATTGTTTATTTTAGAATATAGATAAACCGCTGCCTAAGGAATGTTGTAAATTATTATAAAAAAATCTGAGGCCTTGGCTTCTAGTACCGAATTTCATGTTTCTGCACTCATACCAACTTGCTTTACTTATTTTTCCCTATTTGCCCATATTTAACCTCCAACCTTTCAAAGGAGTAATCCCAAAATATAATCTAGTTCCTGATATCATTATAATATATACGTATACCAAATTTCAAGTGAATATCTCAATTTTATTTTATCAACCCCTTTAATAATGGAGTGGGGGGATGGTGACGAGATGGAAAATATATAAAAATTT
Source organism: Stenurella melanura (assembly GCA_963583905.1). Lineage (NCBI taxonomy): Eukaryota > Metazoa > Arthropoda > Insecta > Coleoptera > Cerambycidae > Stenurella > Stenurella melanura. The sequence goes on from OY757309.1 coordinate 243,614,008, forward strand.
GAGGCCTGTCTTCTAGTATATACACCGAGTATTAAGTTCCTGTACTCTTACCAGCTTGCTTTACTTATTTTCCCCTATTTACCCCTATTTAATCCCTAATTCTTCACCGCATACAAGTCAATATCTTAAACCGTTCCGCAGAATACGTGCGGACAAAAAAAGTTACAAACAGAACGACAGACAGAAATTTTTTCTCGCTGAAAATTTAAAATATCGACGTTTCATGACATTCTAAACCCATTTCTAGAAAAAGATTCAATTTTTTTTTACGATTACTATACTTCCAATCCACTACGTGGGTGTGGAAGTAATAAGGTATCCTTAACTTAAAAACAAAATGAAACTGTAAAATACTGGCCGGTGTCAGATATTTTAGATTAGCACTTTTAAAAGAAACAAGAAACAGAAAATGAAAATAGTTTTGTGTCGAAGTTAAGCTTTAAGAAATATGAACAGAATTATAAATGAACTGATGTTTCGTCATAACACTCTATAAGTATGTCGAATAGTCGAAAAGTATTAACAAACTGTTCCTACACAATTTTACTCTCAAATAAGGAAATTAAAGGTTTTAGTTTAAATACTACTGGGCGCATGATATAGGACCCATCTTACGAAAAACGTATAAAGAGCGATAGATCTGTCTAGGGCGCTGCGCCGGCCTTGTAACCGTACCGATCACTCAACGCCATGCTATTAGGGATATCACGTTTCAATAACAATCCAAGCAGTATCTCGAAACTAAAATATATACATAAACACTCACTTAGTTTGCATAACTTGCGTTATTTCTTACAGAACACCGCGACGCTTTCAAATTGACATTACAAAAAACAAAATAACCCAATAAAACATGGACTAGCTTAATTAGATCGTATGGACAAACATATTGTAGCGTTTTTTCGCCTTTTGGAAACACCCTGTATGAATCCGTGGGTTCTAAATAATTTCAACAAGAGATAAACCACTAACACTTTATTTAACAATTTACTGACTATACTATACTTCAAATTCACTTTATTTACTTGATATCTAACCTCACTTTTCACTTTTCTACTTGTTCACTTTTATAAACTGCCTTCTTAACAAAACTTCTTCACTTTAGCAAACTTCTCCCTCCGCGCTGGTAATCGCGCCTTATATACTCCGAATTTGACTCTCTAGATCCATCTAGAAACAATCAAGAATCTCCTCCAACAACATTCCAGAAAAAGTCCATTTCATTCTGACAGCTTCCAGTCACAATTAGTAGGCATAGGCGTATCATCTCCAGTTCCAAGGGGGTGTAATTCATAACAATATTTAAAATTATGTAAATAAAATTATCAAACACATCTAAGTATGATATAAAGAAGTACAGTAGAAAAGCACTATACAGGGTGTTCTACAAGCTTTATGACCAAATTTGACAGATGACAGCTGAGTTAATCTAAAAAAATTGTATCAATGAACATGAGTCCAATTGCAATGAACCCAAGTGGTATTATTAAATTTGATGAAAGTTTTTATTTTTTTTATTTTATCACTAATCGCTAATGGTACCTAATGCAAATGCTGAAAATACCTATCATCCTAGCCATCCATCCTTGGACTCCAAGAGCAGTATAGTTGCATCTGGTATTTTCAATACGCTTAAGATACTTGCGAAAGATGCAAGATCTGTTAATTTTTCTTCCAGGTTTTTCATAGTTTTCATTTTTTCGACAATCGAAATACCCTTTAATATTGTTGAAGGAATATTACTTTCTTAGGACATAAATCATAAATTTTTCTTAAGAGAAATTTCTGAAATCAAATTTTGCAAATATTGCAAAAAGCGGAAAACTAAGCATTTTTGGTACCATACCATTCTTCGATTGAAACAAGTATTTCTTCGCCTAAGGATAGTAAAGTATATTAATTATAAAATTCTAGTAGGACTTGATGCCAAATTTCATTTCAAGTTAATTTTATGTATTTCTTACAGTAATAGTTAGGGGGAAGTTGGTAAAGATTTTTGTGACCTATTTCATATATGCTTGAATTGTAATTATATAATTATGTGGCACTAATCATCGTAAAAGGTATGACAAAATTTTTCGGTGGGCCCATCATCAGTAATTTAATTCCAAAGTTGCGATTTTTCTTCCGTTTTATATCGTAAAGCTTATAATTATTATTCCAATATTAGTAAACGATTTCCCAATTAACTCGTTGGAAAATTTGGACCATCCAGAACAAAAGAAGTCCTGAACTTGCAACTTTCTTGCAAATTTTCTACTTAAATCTACAAACTGATTTTTCAAAATTAATTACTTGTTCCCCAGAACTCAAGAATGTAATCAGCAGACAATTTGTATGATCCAGCATAAAAGACGCCCTGAATCTGATCATTTGCAAGTTCCGTCTTGTTCTATCTTGCACTGTCCAAACTGTTTGCCGATTATTGTTAAAGTTTATTTTTAAACTTTTTCCTTATCCCAGCATGTATGAAATAAACCACAAAAATACTATCCGGCTGCCTAACTATAACAAGGTTACACACTATTGAAGCTATGGTACTTTATATAAATATTTCTGATATTCAGATAGACTATGGATTTCAAATATTCTTCCACTCACATGTAGCCCTCAGGGAGGTGGCTAAACCTTACTAAGGCAGCCTTGGCCTATTAAAGGAGACATTTTGAAGTAGTCCTCTTATAACAGACAGTCTGTGTGAGTAGTATTTATTACCAAATTACATCCAGATTAGTAAATGATACAGTAAATACGGTATAATACGGAACAATGAGCATCATTAACAGGGAGAACTAGTTTGTGGGATATAGTCAATCAATTTAAAATAATCAATAGGAAATAGACGCGCCTACAGCTTGATATTAAACATACCTTCGGTCGAGGAGGTGGAATGCGAATGAACTCAATAACGATAATAATACCCATAATATCAAGCGCCTCCCCGTTAAAGTCCTTTCTTGTGAAGAGTGTGGTTTCTCGCTGATGCTTATGATTGTCTTTGTTCAACGCGCAATACCATAGCCACAGTATTTCTGACCCTGTATACGGGGTATCTTAAAAATGCATCCATATGTTCTAATTAATGGGTTTTTATGTAACATGAAAACTAATGTCACTTTGAATTTAGAGACTATAAAAAAAATTATACTCACTTTCTCCCCCACAATGTAAATTATTGATATTTATTACAGCCTTGCTGAGTCTGCTCAAAGTGATCAAATTATATTAATACTTAATTAATACATACATGCGGATATTTCGTTAAAGTAAGTGGATAGCCTTCGGTTTAAAATGTTCATAGCCTCTTTTGTGTTGTTCAATCGATACAAAGTTGCGTTACTTAAGAAAAGATACATTAGAAATTTGTTCATGGTAGAGAAAATGAGCTTAACTTTCATGTTCTCCAGCCGCACCAGAACAGCACAATGTTTGTCTATGGTTATAAATTTTGGAAATGTTAAGAACGTAATACAATCATTCACTATTGTCACGTGTGCGTATCTATCATTTTGATCTTAGTCAAGCTGTTGACACACTGCTACTATTTGCACTGCTTTTGTGCATGGCACTGACGCAGTGTCTTCGTGACAGAATCAGTCAGATACAGTAATACCACTATATGAAAACAGTACTGTAGGCGTATCCGATAATTGTTAGCAATATTCAAGATTTATTTTCTCGGTTATTTTTGGGCATTTTCATACATAAATACTTTTGTGTATATCAGGAAAATGTGAGTTTTCACAGATACTTTCAAAAACAGCCTTTAGAAGTAAATGTTATACATTACAGTCAAAATACTGCGGCCATTTAAATATTCAGTGGGCATATTCCTGAAAATTTAAAGAACGTAAATGATATAAATATTTTTTTGGAAATTCCTTGCCAGTCACAGATGCTTCTGATAACATCCTAAAATATAAAAATTATTTATTATTCGATTCAATTTTTAATCATGTAAATAAATACAAATGCTACATGGTGTGATGAGGCAAATTTAAAAATGATTAAATTATGCTGTCCTCATATTATTCCTTACCTGACCCATATAATAAATTATTGTTTCCAAGAAAATGTTTTTCCATCCACTTGGAAAAGTGCTGTAATCACTATATTACCGAAAAAAAAAGATAATCCTGAAGATTTTAAAGACCTACGTGCCATTAGTGTTCTACCTACTTTCTCTAAAATACTTGAAAAAATCATGTAACATCACCTTAGAGAATATTTACTGGAGAAACAAATAGTACCTAAAATACAATCGGGCTTTAGAACTGGATACAGTTGTACTACAGCGCTTGGTTGATGACATAATAGGCGCATGAGATCAGGGTTTATGTACAATTTTAATTTTATTAGATTTTAGTCGGGCGTTTGTTACTCTTAATCACGAAATACTTTTATCTCTTTTATTACATATAGGTCTCACAAATGAAGCAGTTAATTTATTTAAAAGTTATCTGCAAAATAGGCAGCAGAAAGTCTTCATTGAACAAAACTGCTCAGAAGACTTAGTACTGAGATCAGGTGTACCACAAGGTTCTATCCTGGGACCATTACTTTTTACCCTATATACGCTGATTACAATTATACGCTGATGATACTCAGCTTTATTATTCATTTAACACTTCTGACATTGATGGTGCCTGTCAACGTATAAATGAAGACAAAATCTTTTTTAAATGCATCAAAAGATCACTGTCTTATTAACACCAGCAGATCCAATGCTTTAATTTTTGGTCCTAAAATATCTCGATATCTCGACAACTTATTAGAAATCAGGTTCAAATAAATATAGATCAAGAAAACATTGAATTAGTTGACTATGCTAAGAACTTAGGTGTTATTATTGATCTCCGATTTAAAAAATATGTAAATAAACTTACACAAAAAGCATATAATTCTATCAAACTAATTTATGTGAATAGGCACCATTTATCTCAAAAAGTCAAAGTGATGTTATGTGAAAGCCTGGTTTTGTCTTTGTTAGATTTTGCTGACTGCCTGTATGGCCCTAATTTAACTACTGTATACAAAAATAAAATACAAAAAATCCAAAATTCTCACCTCAGGTTCATTTATGGTATGGGCGTGAGAGAATATCGCACAAGTTAAAAGATACGGGTTGGCTGAACATGGAGAATCGTAGACTACTTCATTCAGCATGTTTATATCAAAATTCTGATAAAGAATTTAAACGTTCTTTTAGGTCTCAGATTTGCAAAGTATATAACTCTACCCGAAATCTTGAAAGGAAACTGTTTCAGGAAAAATTTAAAAATATTAATTTATAATTAACATATTTAATGTAATTAGCCCCTTAGTTTAAGTTGAATGTTTTTTTTCTTTGTATTAACCATAGGTGTAATTATTTTTAATTTACCATCATTTGAATGTAATGCGCGAATTAGGTTAAGTGGAAGAGCATCTTAATTTTAGATGATTCTGTATTTTTATTACTGCTTTTAATATTGGTTAAATGTGCCTATTTTCCATTTACTTATTAAATAGTTCTGTAATTGAGTACATTCTTTCATATGGAAAATAAAGGCGCTATTGTTATTATTATTATTGTTCGTTTTGTTAGCTAATGACTAATTTTTTTTTTGTTCCAGGTAAGTGTTTTCTTTGCAGTCACATTTTTGGTATGTATAAAATGTGTATATTAAATCATCATTATCAAATGATTCGATACCCTAGATTAATTTCTTTTTTTCCTTACTTACAACTATTGCTCCGTTTACTTAGAAATTTTAAGTACACAGAACATTACGCGTGTCGTGGAATTTTAAAAAGTATGCTGATAGATTTTATAACTGCATCTGCCCTGTATATTATGTTCCCTAGAAATCAACATAATTACCATTAAATAAGTCTTGTCTTACCTTTAGTTGAGTGTACTCACTCCAGTATTGCTTTAAAACTAGAGCCTCAAATTCCTCTATATTTTCAAATTTGTCCATTATTATTGAGTATCAGAATTCTGCCCTTCAACATGTTTTGTATGTTTGCTTTTAAGTTTGAATCAACATGTTATGTGTCCATATGTTGTTTCAATCGAGTAATGAATATTTTAGTATGCATGCGGTTATATCCGTAAAAATGAAAAGGTGTCTTGTTACATGTGTAAGCGTGTATTGGTGTTTGTGTACTGTGGTGTCCTTCAACAACTTCGTGTTCTGTCCTGTCTTGCTATCCTGTACTAATATTTTATTATCGTATTTATCTTCTTGTTTCTTCATTCTGCTATCTACTTCATTCCTTCCAACTTCAAACATACTTACTACTTATCTTATTTCCTTTGATGCTTCATTCACATTAATACCTATTTCTTCATTGATTACCTCACCCGTTCTCTCACATTTACTCTCTAAATTTTCCATCTTATTTCTCACTAAAGCACTAGGGTAATCACGCCTATGTGGAGTACCCAGTCGAAAAAGTTATGGTGGCCATCGTGACTGGGAAGGAGGGTTAACAATTTTTTACATATTATTACTAAAATTTTAAAATTTTTATTAAAAAGTTAGTTTGAGTTAAGTTCCACAATTACGACAATATTATATAGTTTTCGTTCAATAAGTCGCAGTCGGGTGAATTGATCGCCCCATCGCGAAAATTAGATCCTTATATTACAGAATGGATGTAGTAATTTGGTATCAATTTAAACGTAATTAATTTACAAAAACTAACATTATTTAACCTCATAAGATCATCAATAAATCTATTAAAGTAATTATTTTTGTAATTTTAATTTTGTGTCTGTTTATTGATTCCAAAGAGATGAATACGCAGAACCCCTAAGAGTCCAGAAAATTGGGATGTGCTGCATATCCTAGAAGGCAAGGTCTAAATTTTCTTTATGACATCTGTCACCCCCACCACCACCTCCAACATCCCTACTCCATTATTAAAACAGTTATCAAAATAAAATTATTTTAGTGAGGGTATGAGAATAAAAGTTCACAGAATATTTTTGGACATCAGTCATCCCCTACCTCCGGGTAGACAATTTTAAACATTGTATTAAAATTCTGAGCAATTATTCTCACTTACTAGAGTGCAACTAGGCAGCCGTCCCTCTGTCTTTGAGATACCCGCTGTTAAAGTGAAGACGTAATATGCTTGAATCGTATATTAAATGTTTGTTACTGCATCTTATATGATGCAATAAAAATGAATTAATATGCCGGAAGAGGGTATGCAACAAGCAGTTTTAGATGGAGTTATCTCGTAATATCTTGATCGTATTCAAGCATTTTTCATTTAATTTTGCAGTTTTTTGCTGAATTAAATACGTACTTATAAAATTATCTTTCAAACATTTTACGCTATATCGAAGATCAAAAGAACGATTTTATCCACACTTTTCAGAGAACCTGACTAAATTCATTAGCTTCTTAATTATGATCCTTAGTCCTTTCGGCGTTAGTTCCCGTTTTACGGATTTATTTATTTCTTTATAATGGAATTAAACAAGTAATATTATCGAGTATATTATAAACTAAATACGATCATATGAGAGGTATTGATGGGTACACAAGTTTAAGAACTGAAATGAATCTAAATGCATGGGTGAAATATTACAATTAGTTGTTGATGAATAATTATGTATTTGAGCTGCTTTATACAATACCATAGAATTTTTCTTAGAATATTTATGACCAAATCGAGAAGAGTTTTTGTTAACAGAAAATTAAATTGAATCAATGCTGCAAAGATAGGAAAAGTAATTATAGTTCTAGTTTTAGTTGTGCAGGTGCTGTAATTTGCTGTAAAGAAATATAGTACCAAATTTCTTATATTTCATTAGTCTGTTCTACTCTTTCCATTCCAAAGCAGTGTTGATATCTTGAACCTTCAGATTTTTGTTTAAATAATTTAAAATGTTAATCGTATTCATAATCATGGTTTATTTAGTAGTGTATTTTCCACCAAAGGGGTCAGAAATAATCATCCATATCATACACATAAATTCAGGCTTAAGTTTTTTTTTATATAGGAGACACTACAAACATTTTCTTTTTAGATAAGATAAATATTTCTCTCTAATGTCACACGCTTAGTGTCTAGACGTTGTGCCCTTAAAGCCTGAACATTTTTTTGATGCTACAGCGTCCTTTGCACCATGTTTCGGTACATTAATCAATTTTGTCTGCCCTTTCATTGATTTCTATGTCATATTCATGTATTCGACAAAACTTCCTTTTTCATTCCAGCAGACATTGATTTATATGTCATGTAGTGTATTTGTACAACGCCGCCTCCTCCTCACTTGTACACTCTGCCTGTATCAATTATGCCGTTTGTCATGACAAGTCAATAATTTTATTGTTTGCTGTCTATTAGTTCAAAGCCATGTTTAACCACTCATCATATCGCTTAATGACAATTTGTTATCTTTCCTTTATATACGAGGAGATCTATATGGTGATTCGTTTATAATTGGCATAATACAAAAAAATATGAAATGCTAAATAACAATAGTTCTGTCGTTTGGTTCGAAATAATTATCAAAATTACTAACAGAATCAAACTAACTGAATTTCAATTTACATTCTTTCTTTATTTGGTGTTGTTCATACATAATGTGTGAAAGTTCTCCACGATTTCCTCATTGGAATGTTTTTTACAGCGCAAAATATGTACTAGTGAGTTTTTTAAAATATCTGTATACATGTTCGTCTCACCACAAAAATTGTCGACTAAGTCGAACAATTATTACTTTCCCACTTCAACGGCCCAGTGTACGCCATTCTTGGGCTTATTTCCTTGTATAGTGGAGTGGAACTGGGAGTACGACGGAACACGGGCTGATGCTCAGTAAGGCTCTAGCTCTACATGTAAGGCACCAGGTCATCATTCAGTAAGAGGATTACCGGTGTCACTCTGTCTGTTGATTTGCAATTCCACATATAGTCGCGTTCTCTAGTTTAGAGGACTGGTAAGTAAGTCCCGGAGGCATGGAATGACTCGTGAAGGATCAAGTGCTGATGTTCACAGATGCAAACCAAGGGGTCGTATGTAAGTGTACTCCAAGAAGATGTATATACCATTTTATTGTCGGCATCTCAGTTGACAAATATATTTATACATGCAGCGACGGCCAGGTAGCTTGATGGCTCTTAAATCAAATAAAGTGACCTCTAAGCTAATGCTGAAGTATCGGAATATGGGCTATGTAAACACAACCCAGTTATACTTATATGGGTATCCGGTCACAGTGGTGTGGAGGGCAATAAAGGACAGAATGTCTAACGAGGACGGAGCAAACTCCTTCCTCTGGCCTTGAACTAGCCTTCAGTTTGGCAAGTCTTATTCAATCAGAGCTACGAGATAGGACCATGGTACAGTTCAACAAAGGTTGGGCTCATGCTTCCGAACTAACTCCATGTGAAAGGACCTTCAACTGACTCCACGATTAAGTGATTACTTGGGCTCGATAGAAAAGTAATGAGACGACAGATTGTAGATCCGATAACGAAACTCCTCTTGGCAAGCAACTTCATACAATGAGGTTGAAGAACGATCCTATTCATCGAATATATGAAGTGGAGGATGAAGTCATAATCACAGCCCCAGAAAAAAAAGGTTTTGATCTGGATGACTCACTATGTATTTTTCGACGCTAAATCCAAGTCCGAATTCAAAAAAAAAATCCAGTACCCTTCAATTTTTGTGTAGAGGCAGAACAGCCCTTCAATAAGGTACATTTATGAATGTAAGTACCTATCATTAGGCAATGAACGGTGACTTATTATCACTAGTACTCTTCCTTTATAATGCCAAGGACTTTAGCGAGGGGGTAACGCCTCATGCTGGATGAGAAACACAGGGGTGGGGGGAGATCTGGAATAGCAAGTCTTCCTTGTTTTTACTGCAGAATGGTCGCAGTGCATAAATGAGAATCTCCTCCAATTGCCTTGACTGCACCCTGTAAGGGGCGAAAACTACCCCCCGAATCCCCAAAAAGGGTTTAGAAAACTTTAAGACCGGAGAGATGCACTTTGGGGTTTTTAATTTTGAGAAGGAAGACAAAGGGGAATCCATCTCTGTAGATTTTTTTTCACTCCAGCACTCACTATATATGGAAAAGAATTTTAGAGAAGCAAGTATAATTGAAGATAATATAGGGCTTATCAATGAAAAAGACATAAAATACAGGTGATGCTATGCGGGATATAGAGATGCATTGAATGCTGGAGTGAAGAAAAATCGAGGTGGATTCCCGTTTGTCTTCTGTCTCAGAATTAAAAACCCCATAGTGCATCTTTCCGGTCCTAGAAGTTTTCCGAACCCGTTTGGAGATTTGGGGAGTACTTTTCGCCTCTTTCGCAGGGTGTGGTCAAGACAATTGAAGTAGATTCTCATTAATGCACTGCGACCATTCTGCAATAAAAACAAGGAACACTTGCTCTCCCAGATGTCCCTCCACCCATGTGTTCCTCATCCAGCATACTTTATACCCCTTTGAAGGCTTGGTTCCGGAGTGGTCCCTCTACCATAGTTCCTTTGCATTTTCAAGATATATCCAGAAGGCTATATAAGGGGTGCAGAGGGTGTATCAACCCCGTGGGGAAAATGGTTACCTCCTAGCTGAAGTCCTGGGCAATAAAAAAGAAGAATACGAGAGATAAAAGTTCTCACGCATTTCTTAATGATAGGTAATTATATTTATAAATTTACCTTAATGAAGGGATGTTTTTGCCTCTAAACAAAAATGTAAGGGTATGGGTCTCTTAAACTTGGATTGGGATTCAGCGGCGAGAAGCACATAGAAATACCAAAGTCAGTTATCCAGATCAAAAACTTTTTTGGGGGCTGTGTAATCTATGAAATTGCACACCACTAGAAGCGTGAAGATATAAGCATCTCGAAAGGCAATTGTTACAGTCGAGGAACTGCAGAATCCATCCTAGCGGACTTGAATTCTAAACAATTAAGGTTAAATAAATAAATATATTGAATAAAAATAAAAAGAAATAACATCCTTAATTTTATTGAAATTAATGAAATATTTCAATTTCTTAAAAAACTTTTCATAAAACAATTTTATTGGCAACCCCATAACAATGAACTAATAATTATAATTTCGTTTCTTTCACTTTGTTTTTTATTTTCTACATTAAAACATCGTTATAACCGTGTATGGTGACATAGCATTCCCGTGGGTCTTTGCTATAAGGTTTTGTGTGAAAAAGCTGGATAAACAAATAATGAAATATCAAACAAACAAACAAACCCAATGAAGGTGGTGTAAAATAAAGAATAGTATAGCTATGTCTGCATTTTTAGAAGCAAGTGGAGCGAAAGTGATTTTTACATGAAATAAATCACAAGATGTGTTTCCCTTTAGAGAATGTATTGAACTTTATTTTTGCATATAAGAGTTTTACACGTAAAGTCAATAGTAGAGAAGATTATAGTGAAAGATTAGTTTTCTAATTCTTTTACTCATTGTCAAACCATGTTTAATCTATAAAAACTTTACATTACATTATTTTACTCGTCGCAAATACAAAATGAAGAGTATATTGCATTCAAACTGTATATTTCAAAGACCGGTAATATCGTTCGTAGAGAAAAATTTTCATATCACTGTGTTTTTTTAAAGAGGAGGAGATCATCAGCAAATCCGATTAATGTAACACCCTTTGGCTGTTCCATTTTTAGCAGGCCATCATATAGGATGTTCCTCAGGGTTGGACCAAGTATTGATCCCTAAGGAACGCCACTGCTTATTTCTACAGTCTTAGTCTCATCTTCTGCTTCCAGTATGATTTTCCTCTGTGATAGGTAGGATGCTATTAACCTTACTAGACTCTCGTCTATTCCTCTATTTTGTAGGTTGTTCAGGATGATTTACCATGATGCACTGTTGAAAGCATTTTGCACGTCTAGGGTTATTATCATATCACTGTGTTGTTGATCGAATTCTCAACTACTTTGAAAATGTCCGTCCGTCCATTTGGCGTCCGTCACGTTTCTTGTAAGCACGACAACCTAAGAACGAAAAGTCCGACTATATTAAAATTTGAACACTAAGTTAGTGTTAGCTGTAGGAAGAACCCTATTGCCTTTGAACAAAATCGATTAATAAACAAAAAAGTTATTAATTATTTGAATTTAAAAAAAAATGTAATATGCCTAATTAAACAATAATATCTAAAACTTATTTATTTACAAAAGAAACTGCGACGAGTATACTATAGAATGTACAACAATTATATAAAAAGTGCAGTAAATCGGCGTAGAGTATTTATAATGGTTAGCTTGTTTATAACCACTTTAGCAAGGAAGGAAGGTACATACAAGAATTCAACTCATTTGGACTGTTTTCAAAATGAAATGCTAATTTTCCTGAATTAAATGGTGCCCTTTGTCCACAACTAAAAAAAAGCAATACTTTCCAAACGGTTCATGCAAATAACCGACCCGTAATTGCCAACTATTCACGAAGCTGGGGTTAATTGAATATTGTCGATATATTTAAATACTCTAAAGTTCGACAAAGTATCTAGTGGCTTATTTAAATCACTGAACATAACGACAATAACCTTGGAGGAAATCGATGCTCTGATGTCGGTTGTTTGTCTTTCACAAACAATTTACTCACCAATGAACATCCTTTGACTATGGCCAGATATATACGTTAACTTCGGAAAGTACCTGAACTTCAAATGTATCTGGGTATTTCCACTCATTACCCTTTAACTTAAAACACATGCACTGTTGAACTACTAAATTAACTACTGCCATATTTAACGGAGGTATACGTAAAACTATTTTAGATATTACGCTATTTTACCGACGTGCAATATACAAATTTTAATTACAAATAGTACTCAGAAGTTCTGTTATATAAAATATTCGCTACACATAGTTTTCAAGTGACACACTGGTTTGTTGAGAAGCCGTACGAAAAGACGATTTTCATTTATTTACATTTTCTCTGCTGCAAAGTGTAAATTATTTTCGAAAATTAATATTACTTAGTGTGTGCACTTACTTTTCATCAACATATAAATTTACCAATAATAGGGTCATCTAGAGATATAGCAATGTCCTCTTATTTATTTCTCATTAACTATAAAATATAACATGCAAGTAGCGCCAGAAAAAGATTTCCGTCAAATGAGTTGTAGCACCATATGACTAACATAACCTCAATAACGTCTTTGTAAATTTAATCTCATTTTTAATGTTTTTCTACGTATTTCTAGATTGGAACCAGTGTAACATTAATATACCCTCTCATATAGAATGCATATAATTTTTTATATTTTTGATTTTAAATAATTCACTAACATTAACAGGTTTGAAATTCAACCTGTAATATGTTTATTCCATGATAATATTTTTATGTAGTTTCTATACGTTTCTATACAGTACTTGATATTCTTATTACGCACTTAAAATTTCATATTATTTACTTCTTCCGTTCTCTCGATATAAGAGGTTGAAATTAGTAATACTTGCAAATACAGTGCACTCGTTTGTGACGTCATTATACGCAACTTTGAATTCGGAGATCTATCGAGACACCGCGACAACTAACAGCCGTTCAGAAGTAAGTAAATACGTGGAGTTGAAGGTCGCTTTAGGTGTCTATGGAAAGAGGAAGATTGGCGTTTTATCGAGATCGTAAATTTCACAGTGGAAATCAGAATTTCGGCTCGGCCTGTGCGAAAGTAGAATGGCTATTTTCGTAAAAGTGGAAAACCGTCCGTGCTTTAAAAATTCATAACTAAATAAATACTTAGGGTGAACAGGCCTGCGACGTCTCTATGGAGAGAGGAAGGACTGGAGCTTTGTCCTGATAGTAAGTTGTATGAGCTAAATCGAATATTTGGCTAGATGCGAGCAACGGAAAAGTGGCTTTCTGGAGTCTTAAACTTAACCTGAAGGGTCGAAAGACATAGAATTTTCAGACGCTTATAACTAACTAAATACGTAGAGTGGAAGTTGGTTCTATGTCTCTGTGGAAAGAGGAAGGTCGGCGATGAATCGTCATCGTAAATTACGGAGTCAAAATCGAAAATTCGACCCGACAGGAGAAAATTGTAATTTTTTGGAATTTCGCCAAATCGTACTCCCCTACAGTCCTTTCAATGCCCATTCATAAAAATGAGAGACGAGAGAGATAGCCGACTTTTGTGCGTTAATTGCGGAAGACCTATTAGAAATACCTCTTCCGAGTTCATCCCTACAAAATCGCAGTTAACTTCCGAATGGCACCGGTCCCGTCCCGAAAAACCGAATCTTCGAAAAGCCATATTATCATGCTCTTCTTAACTTTTGATCTGATGGTAAACAAATAAATAATTCTCAAGAGCATTTCTACTTGTATTTGGAATTATACAATATTTAACATTCTTTTCCTTTGTACTCATATTGAATCAAACAAGAAGTACACAACACAAACAATACTCCGAAAAGATCCATAGTTATAACAATTAGAAAGCAACGAGTCGACTGAGATCGCCTAGTCTATGCGTATAGTGACGTAGTGCCTGGCCATGACCCATTTTAGCAAGGTGGAGGTTTGTAATTGTGTTGGTTTTCAATGTTTTCTTAACCGCTTCTCAAGTCACCGAGGTAACTCCTTGAAAATCCACAAAGATTTTGTGTTAGGTAAAGAGAAATGAGGCCCTACAGTTTATAGTGGAATACGAACCACAGATACTAAATATGCAGTTAAAAATCTGATTTTTTGCAGATCCATTATTTTTCGCTTTCGATTTATAAAATAAAAAGAAAAATGCAAAACAAACCTATTAGCGGTCTGTTTTTAATATCCAACAATATTATATGCGTATAAAAACATTAAAACAGAATAAACTTGCAGACTTAAAATTTGAGTTTATGTTAGTAATATGGTGCTACAGATCCAATGGAGATATTCGCATCTGAATAACAATTCACTTGGGCAACGGAGGCCTGATATAGGCGTATGATATAGTTTGTTAAAACTGCACGCCAGCGCTGAGATTCGCTAACAAAAGTAATTTTTAATTGTTTATTTATTCAAGAAACTCACTTTTCACCCACTTGCAAATGTCGTATTGACATGAAATTTGGCATGTGTAATATGTGTATGTGGTCCACATGACAATACAATTTGACATTTTTTGTAGAAAAATCTAAGATTGCGTTTCAAAGACGGTGGATAATTTACTGTAATTTAATATTTTCTTAAACAATATAATAGTAGTAATAATAATAATAAATAATAATAATAATAACATATTTTTATTTTTGCGTTTACATTAATACTCAAAAGAAAATGGTTAAAGATGGGTGGCGATATTCACGTAAGTGCTCTTCCACATAACCACCTCATAGTAAGTACATAAATTAAATTAATTAAAAATATAATGATGTATACAATGAGAAAATAAATATCAATAAATAATCATCTAAAAGAAACAATCCCGAGAAAATGAACATTTATTTATATAATGCCCTTATCAAAAATTAATTGTGAACTGTTATCTGAACTTAGTACAGAACTTTATACTAAGAGGAATATTATTATTAATTTTAGGGCTGTATAACTAAATGAACGTTGAAGAAGGGCAGATTTATGCTTGGGAACAGTAAATTGGGTACAATGACGTGTACAACGCTGACAAGTAGCGGTACTTTTTTTAACTTAAAAAGTAAATAACTTGGTGACTTATATTTGATCATTTTAAAGATTAAACAGTCCATATGACATCCGAAACGCTCTGAAACGTATAACCATTTCGATTGTTTAAAATGAGAAGTAATGTGATCAAATTTGCGTAAGTTATATGAAAATCTTATACGTGCATTTTGAATCCTCTGAAGAGATTCCTTATCGCGATTTAAAATAGCCAGTAAACAGTAACACGGTAAGAAAGGGACGATAATATTAATGAATTAGTTAATTTTGATTTAACTTCTGTACTGAGAATATCCTTGTGCATATATAAAAGTATAAGTTTGCTAATTGATTTTTGTATTAGAGTACTACTTACATGTTTTACAAATCTTAAGTCTGTGTCAAACCAAACACTAAGGTTCTGACATTATTAACTGGCCTTAATTGCTGATTGTTTGAAAATAACTTATAATTGAGGTTATTAATAATTTCAGCCTTGTGCTTACCAAATACTAATACTTCCGTTTTCATCTCATTTAAAACCAAACGATGATTAGCTGAAAATGTAGATGTCGTTTCTAGATCTGAATTAATATTTAGAACGGTAGTATTTAAGTCAAATAAAGTAAAAGAATAGCATAGTTGAGTAATGTCCACGTATTGATTCTCATATTTAGTATCAACTATTCATTTTTACACTCCAATTAGACAATTTAGAAATAATTTATTTACGCAGCCAGTTAGTCGCACAAAGAGCTTTCATTTACCTTGATGCCACATATATCGACATTCTAATAATTATTGTAATGAAATGGACTTATTTGGAGCAACGTCCCTTTCTCTTAAAACCGCTTAAAACAAAAGTTTCTCTATGTTTCGTGAATATCTTTCGTTCTTTCTCAATATGTTGTGATATGGTGCCTGGGTGGCGCAGGGATGTAGGTTCATTTTCAGCGTGGTAGGGCTGGGGACACCGTTGGGTTTAACAGATAAAAACCCAGGAGTGTCCTTGGCTCTGTTGCATCTAGAATGGACTTGGGCCCTTGTACTTCTGAGGCACTGAAATAACTATTAACTGTAACAAGTGGAATTTCTATGTGGAATTTCTATGTGGTTATCCTCAGAAGCATCAAATCCAAAAGTTCTATGTTATTCTTATTATACTCTTCGCAAATACAAAACGAAGAGTATATTGCATTCCATCGGCACATTTCTAAAACCAACAATACAAATTTTCATATCGCTGTGTTGGTAATCGAATTTTGAACAACTTTTAAAATGTCCGTCCGTCCGTCTGTCTGATTGTCTGTCTGTCTGTCTGTCCCTCTGTCTATCCGTCCGTCACATTTCTTGTAATCACGATAACTTAAGAACGAAAAGTCCGCTTGTATTGAAATTTGGACAATAAGTTAGTGTCAGCTAGAGGAGGAACCCTATTATATTTTATCAAAACCGATCAATAAATAAAAAAGTTATTAATTATTAAAATAAAAAAAAGATGTTTTTGTAATTAAACAAAAAATGTCTAAAACTAATGTTATTTACAAAAAAACTGTGAAGAGTATTCTTAGAATATTCCACAATTATATAAAAAGTGCAATTAATCAGCGAAGAGTATAATGGGTGGATTGTTATAGTCACAGTTTTTCTAATTATTATAATGAGTCTACCATTTAAATATTATTTACATATTTTGCAATTTATCTATAATTTATTTTATATTTTCCCACTAAATGCTTGTTTATCGTCTGATTCGACTAAAAATCGGTATCGGGGAAGTATCTGGTTCGAAGTTAACAATTCAAAATGGCGACGTCAAGATGGCAGATAAGTTTTGTAATTTATAGTTTAATTCGTACAAAAATCGGTGTCTGGGAATTTTCGAGTTCGCAGGTTATAAATATTTAGGTAGTCGAAATTCAATAATCCTAAATGGCAGCTTCAGGATGACGAATAGGTTTTGTCATTTATAAGAAAGGAATTTTATCAGACGGGCGCAAAAATGCACTAAAAATAATTTTTTAATAACAATAATTATGATAATAAATATGTAACCTGGGGACACTCAGAATACCTGGCATCATCAGGCACCCAACTCATATCATGTCGTACTATTTAATTATAATTCATCGTCCTAAACCCATTCTGAGCTACATTGATCCATCAGTTTTAAAACATCTTGGATGAGCTTTGTGCTCATTAAATCTAGTTCGAACAGGTTGTGCCGGTTATCCAATATATAATTTGTATTTCTCGCAGATAACTGCATATACAGTGTGTTTTGCTTTTCATAAATCCACCCTAATATCTCAGTTATTAATAATACCATTTTCTTTAAATTTGGGTGGTAATTATATGTTGGAAAAATGAATTATTTGCCACTATAAATATTTTCATGTTTCATTGGTGTGCGGTTTTAGGGGGTAAAATTTCTATCATATTTGGATTCATGTCCAAAAACCCCTTGATCCATATTCTCCATGATCTCAAAAACGGATTATGGCAGAAACGAAAACTTAATAAATTCTTAAAAAAAACAACTTTATTTAATTGTGATAACAAACTTAAAAACATTTTTTTTTAATTCTGGTCTCTTCAACATAACCACCTTCCAATAAATTACACTTTTCAACAACCCTTCTTAACCGTTCAGTCACTTTTCTTAAAGTTTGGGGAGTAATTTCTTGACACGCTTGCCTAATCCTACGGTAAAGCTCTTGTCTGTTACGCGGCCGAGTAGCATACTCTTTATTTTCCAAGTACCCCCATAGAAAAAAGTCACAAGGGGTAATATCAGGCGATCTAGGGGGCCACGGTTCTAAAGGGCTATTTCTACCTATCTACTTCATAGGGAAATTTGCATTTAAAAAATTTCTATCAGAGAATTGTGCGCCGGGGCACCATATAACTGAAAGTATACATTTTCTATCTGTGCTAAAGGCATTTCCATAAAAAAAATTCATCTAAATCATTTTGTAAAAAATTTAGAAAATTTTCTGCGTTGAGGCCATCCAGGTTAATATGCCACATCACAAGTTCACTTTTTCACTGTAAGTATTGGTTTTTACACTTAATTACAAAGTTAGGATTTTCGGCTACCTAATGTCTAAAATTTTGACTAAATACCACACCGTTTGTCGTAAATGTTGCTTTGTCACAAAAAGTATGTTCTTTAAAAAAATCTGTCGTTAAGATAGTTTCCTTGCAACCATAGGCAAAATTTAAACCGCCGTTCAAAATCACGTTCTAAGAGAGTATGCAAAAGTTTTGGTTTAATCGCCCTAATCCTATTGCGTTTCACGCAACACCTCCATATTTTATTTTCGGTTTAATTTGGTGTTCTCAGAACTGTCCTTATACTACCATTTGGCTTGTTCCGAAATCTGTTAAAATGCGTTCGTCGTCTGGATATTGTCGTAAATTTAAATTGTACCTTCTTTGTCTTTTCTTGGAAATGGCTCCGGTTCTTGCAAACAGCTTATTGATGTCACCAACGGTTTTGTGCCAAATTTGTGCTCGATTACGATGACTTTGATTAAATATTCGAGGAACCTGACGCGTAGATTTTTCATTATCACCCAATAAGCGGATAATTTCAACTTTTTCTTGAATTGTAAAAACTTCTCTCCGATCAGTAAAAATTGATAAATTAAATAACACTATTTAATTTTTGACAATTCTTATGAATCGCCAAACATCAAATAAAAATTTGTTGTTCAAAGCACTTTTGATTAATGCCTATGGTTGCAAGTTAACTATCTTAACGGATGATTTTTTCAAAAAACATAATGTTTAGTGACAAGGTAACATTTACGACAAATGGTGTGGTATCATTGGAAGGCGGTGATGTTGAGGAGACCAGAATTTATAAAAAAAAAATGTTGTTTGTTATAGCAAAAAATAATTTTTTTTTTAAGAAATTAATTAATATTTCGTTTTTGCCATAATCCATTTTTGAGATCATGTAGAATATGGGTTAAGGAGTTTTTGGACATGCTGAATCCAAATATGATAGAAAAATTTGTGTAAAATAAGCCTTAATATCCCTTTGCCGAAAAGTCGACCTATTTTTACTCCCTAAAACCGCAAGTCAATGAAAATGTTTACTATGCCAAATAATTCACTTTTCCAACATACAATTACTACCCAAATTTAAAGAAAATCGCATTATTAATAACTGAGATATTAGGGTGGATTTATGAAAAGCAGGACACACTGTATATACCGATGATATTGTCGCTTATTTCCTTGTAGACGGATAAGTATACAACCCATATTTGTGAAATTCTTGTATGGGTTAATCATATATTTTTTGGCAAATTGAAATTAAATATTTTTCAGTAATAAATTAAAAATATGTTTAAATCCAACTTTTACACGTTCACATTCCATATAAAATATGTTCATTTCAGAACACACCCTACTTTTTGAGGCAAAAGTATTAATTAAGCTTATCCTGATTTTCATTGTAAGTCATTCGTTTATTCCGAATTGTAACTTAATTATTGAACTACAAATTCTTGTCGTATAGTTTATATATTTTTAAATGGGTGTCAACTGGTTTCGATCAACAGTTTATTTAGTAATTATAGACTAGCTAAGTGCTTGTGGGAGATTGACAGTGTAATTAATAAAAATAGATATTAGATTGAAAAAGTTTTCAATATAGAATTAAAAGGAAAATTAAATTCACAATTAAAACACGGATAAAGAGGAGATTGAATAGTTTCAAACAACACACGCAAACATTTCAAACTATAATTTAATCAAGTGGAAATAAAGTTGTGAAAATAGTGGTTAAGATGATATCTGAAGAACTATGTAGTATAAAGTGTAAAGTTTATTTAAAAATGTGAGGAAAATGGAGAATAATAATCGGAATGTAGTTATCGCTACTGCTAGAAAAAACATTTTGACGGAGTTGCCGGGCAGCAAATGCCTTCAAATTGGTAATTAGGATTTTCAGAGTAGCTGATACTCAATCTGATGTAAATAATTAAACATTCAAAATTACGAATCCAGTAGAGCTGCCATTGTTGCATAACTTTTACAGATTTACAAGAAATTTGGCTCCTAAAATGTAAGGATTTTTTTTATAGGAATTGTACAGCCACGAGCTTCTAAAAGCGGTCACTAAATGAAATAATATTCCATTGTCGTTCAGTTAATTTAACCTTCCCACCTAATATCGATATTGTGGAAGGTATAAAGAATAATAAATAACAAGATATAAAGTATTATTATTAGTAGTCATTTTTTAAAGGTGATTCGTTTTTCTTTTAATTCTTTGGGGATCTTTAATGCATCGATGTTAGTAAATGTGAAGAAACTAATGAAGGAAAATTTTAAGTGGAAAATCTCCTCGTACATTTTATTATACTGTATAGAAAAGTGTCTCAGAATCTCGATATATCTACGTGCAACGCAATCAGCAGCGGTGAATAGAATTCCCTAGTCGAGGATCGCTTGTTACACTATGGTAAAGGAAAGCGAGTTTAAACCCAGTGGAATATGTTGCTCTTAGCATCCAATAAATCTCTAATACACTTATTGAACAGATGAAAGCATATTTTATGAAATTTGAATCCATTAACGTGGTTGAATCTTAAATTTTATATGAGCATATCAATTGGTGATGTAAGTTTATCGATGCAATTGTGACCATGACAACAAAATCAAACACATTTTGCCAAAGCACGCCGTCGAAGTTTGTAGTTGTGCAATAAAGCAGTAACGCTGATTTTAAATATATGATTAATTGAAAACTGGATACCTATGGAAGCGGGTTCAAGCCCCTCTCACTACAAAATAATTTTAAACATAAAGTTATCCACAAGAAATATTTTTGACTCCACTATAAACTGTAGGGCTTCGTTTCTCTTTACCTAACATGAAATCATCCTAGATTTTCAAGGTAACTCCTTGAACATCTAGGGACTTGAAAAGCGGTTAAGAAAACATTTTAAGAAGCAAGGAAAATATATAAAGTAATATAATTATTTATGTCATGTAAAAATATGCATCATTATTGTAGCTTAATTTAAATAATATTTATGATTCCATAATCTATTTTGAAATAATTCATTTTAATATCCAATCTAAGTAGAAGCTGTAGGATTTATAAGTTGATATGTTCGTAGGGGCTTTCCTTAACTTCTTTGACTGGTTTTCATTTGCTTGGTCTACAATCATAATTTTGGTTTTACTGTAATTTACACTTAAACTGTACTCAGAGCTTATTGTTTGGATGTTGACCAGCAGGTGCATGAGCTCGTCCTTGCTCGCTACAACCAAGGTGGTGTAATTAGTATGAAACGTCAGAAACCTCAAATATACAGTACTTTTTCTTTATCGTAGTAGGATTTTTTTTACTTTAGAATGTAAAATTACAGTTTAGGGCAAATAAAATTAAGCAAGGTGTATTGGTATTAGAACACCAAATACATTTTATTTGGTTAGTGATAATAAATTTCCATCCAGTTATTCATTCTAACATTATTACATATGTAGGAAAAAGAAAGGTTTACTAGCATTGTATGTTTTATTAGGTATGCTTAAATACAATGAATATATGCACAAATTATATTTAAATTGTCCAATCAAAACGTTAGCATCTTGCAAATTGTCATAAGTACTAATTTTACATTCACCGCAAACATCGGAATGCACATTAATTTTTACAAGAACAGTGGATCATATTTATAAAAAATTCTGGTGCTGATTTAATGTCAGAGTTTACAGAATAAAAATAATTATCTTTTTAATATCAACCCTAATCTGTTTCTTTAAATGTCTTTACAGAATATTTCCAAATGCCATAATTTATAGATAGTATCGAAAGCTGTGTTACTGAATACTGATTTAGTTCATGACAAGCATTCGGTCTCTGAAACTTATTTTCATTTAATTTAAGATTATTTTATTAAAAACATGAAAGATAGAAATCATTTACATACAAAGTAAACATAAGGGTCCCAGTACGGAACGTTGAGGTACTCCATGCCTTATTTTAAAAGTTAAGAATTTATCAGTAGCCACATATTGCTGTCTGTTGCTAAGATCAATGGCCTCGACTGTACCACTTACTAGATTAAACAGCTTGAAAAAACATTTGTGGTGGATTATTTATTTGTAAAGGCAAATCCTCTCAAGATAATTAGTAAGCATATTATGATACCGTGAAGTTGGCCCCCCATTTTTGAAAATAGAATATTACTGCTTGTGCTCTCTTTTCGTTTGCATGTCAATTTTAGTTGCAAAAAGCGATCTCTCCTGGCTTAACAATTGCGCGTTATTTCCTCATTACCGTACATGCACTCTTTTCATTTTCTTGCCATTTTTTAATTGAAAAATTGTTCAGAAACGTAAGTGGGTAGGGGTGCCGCGGCTAAAATGCCTTCGATAATCGATTTTTTTTATTGCTAGTCGAAACAGTGCATGAGTAATAAGAGCAATTGATAATCCAGGAAAAAATCGTTCTTTGAAGGCGTTTTGATTGCACCACCCGCTTCTAATCAAATTTTTAATCAATTATGCAATTAAAATTGACAAGCAAAGAAAAAAAGCGCATACGCAGTAGCGAACAAACGAAGAATCGTGCTAGTTAGGTACATTTCGGTATTTTTTCCCTTTCATTATTTTGGTCCCTTTTGACGAGAAAACGAAAACAATGGACGAGAAAACGAAAACAATGGACGAGAAAACGAAAACAATGGACGAGAAAATGAAAACAATAGACGAGCATACATGAGTAAACGACGAGCAAACGAACTGAGCACTGAAGATTAATAAATTCGGCGAACAATCACGAGCAAACGACGAAAAATATTCTAATTTCAAAAATGGGGGCCACCACAGAGCCACCAAATTTATTTTACGGATAAACTAGTTTTGCATGTCGACAGACAATTATTAAAACTAACAAAATAGTCAAGTAAAAAAAAAATGTTGAAAGTAACAAAACAATCATCGTGACCGTTTATGCTTCAGGAATAAGAAACTATCCCCCTAAAAAATTTCCGCGGGTACAAATCGTTCATCAGCTCTAAGTATGACTATATTGTTGTTACAGTAAATTATTGCCATATCGACTATCGAGTGATGATAGACTAAAGAGATTAAAGATGATCATTCTTGCACAGTCTATTTCATTGGTAAGTTTGAAATGTCCAAATCATTACTAGTAATTTATGTAGTAACGTAACTTCCGTGCTTCGTGTATCTAAGAGATAAATAAAAATAATTACCAGTTACTTGCTATACGTGGTGTTTGCAACATCTCATTTGCATTTCAATGACACACTGATGCATAATTATTTCAATAACTGTTTGGTACATATGCGGTTATCTACAAGAATTGCTCTCCAGTCAGTTGCAGAAGACATTCAATTTTGCAAACAATGCATTTTGTGGCGTGTTTCTGAACCCTGCACTCGTATAAATATTTAATAAGGGATTTTATGTTGCGGAATTTCATGTAGTTCAAATGTTCCTCGTGTTACAATAATCTTGGTTTATCAACGATGGAAATATTATCATATAATTATTATCGTGCTTATTCGAAATGTCAGAGTGGAAATATGATACTATTTTAATTAAATGGGGAATTAAAACAGCATGCTTTAATTAATATTTTCTGCCTGTTTTAACAATGTCCCTAAAACGATCTCTCTCGAACTGCTTATGTTATTGATACAAAATTCGACATATTTCATTATTATCTTTCAAAATATGCTCATTTATAATATTTTACAAAGATAAGTGAATCCCAAGTTCCTACTAGATTTAATACAAAATATAGGAGAAGGTAACGTTCATTTTGGTAAAATTTCCGCTCTCACTTAATAAATAAAATATCTGATTTTTCACAATATGCTTTCATTTCTCATTAACAGGATTTCAAATTTTTGGAACATTTGCCGAACAAACGTATTTGAATTTATGAAAGCAGATTTATGTGAGCAGATCTACATCGACTAGGACGGGGATGCATTTTCCTCACGCCAGCAAGTCCCTACCTTGCTTATACAGACTGTCTATTTTACGAGGGCCACACCAAATATCTCGCTTAATATCTATTGTAGAAGAATAAAGTTTTAGAAACAGTTATCCCATTTTTTGTGAGCTATATTTCAGTAAAAAGAAATTTGAAATCCATAGCCTACTTTATGAGATATATTACAAAAACCTGAAAAATAGGAAAACCACAAACGGTTATAGCTTCCTTATTTCAGGAGATACGAAAAAAGTTAAAGGAATGAAAGTTGACGGCAAAGACAATAAGAATAATAACGTGTAACAAAAAAATCGAAAAATGCAGTTGGCTTTGACATCCGCTACTGTGCAAAAATGAAAAATACATATCTCAAAGTAAGCCATGACGCCATTAATTCCGTTATTTTTTTCTCATTCCAACGATATAAAACATGTCGCAGAAATTTTAACCGATAGTGTCAATATTTAATATTTTACGAATACCACAATTCATATAATTGAATCGTAACAATCAGCTGTGCCATAATTAGTGAAAAACAATGTATACAGTTATTAATAAATTTGACAGATTGTCACTGTTGTATGTTGTATGTTGCGTTGTCGAGTTCTAAGACAAATTGTATATCAGTAATTATGGTGTACACCAATAATAACAAATTCGATATGATTAGCATTTATTGTCAGTGCAATTTTGACGCTGAGATGGCAGTCACGGTTTACGGAGATAGATTTCCAGATGCTCCGCAGCCAAATCGAACTATGTTTAGGAAGTTAGTTCAAAATCTAAAAATGCACGGTTCATTTAAAAAAAATAGTAAGGCGAGCGCATGTTGCGGATAATGTAAGAAAAGTGAATAGAGTAATGAATTATATTAACCAAAATGAGGAAACCTCTTTGAGACAAATTCAGAGAAACTGTCGCATAAAAAAAGACAGTGCAAGAAAAATATTGAAAAAAAACGGATTTCGATGCTACAAAATGAGGAAAGTTCAACATTTAAATGAGGGAGATAAGCCAAGGAGAGTAAGATTTTGTAGATGGTTATTAAATAAGAAAAGGAATGACGCGCTGATATGTAGCAAAATTCTTTGGTCGGACGAATCAAATTTTTCTAATAATGGATTTTTCAATAGAAATATGCATTATAAGTGGACACGACACGCACATTGGTGCAGGGAGACTGCTTTCCAAGAAAGATTTTCTACGAATGTTTGGTTGGGTCTTTTAGGGACTAAAGTAATTGGACCTTATTTTCATGATGGCAAATTAACCGCTCGTAGATACCTTAATTTCCTGCAAAACGAATTTCAAGATTTTCTTTATGAATTAACAGTGGCAGAAAGATTAAATTATTCATATTTTCAACAAGATGGGGCACCACCTCACACTGCTGTAATATGTACAAATTATTTAAATCAAGTTATGCCAGATAGCTGGATAGGCACCTATGGACCCATTCTATGGCCAGTTCGATCACCAGATATTACTCCCTTGGATTTTTTCGTCTGGGGTTACATTAAAGACAAGGTATTTCAAACTGCCCCTGAAAATATTGAAGACATCAAAACCAGAATTCGAAACGCATGTGAGGCAATTACTCCTGAAATGCTCCAAAATGTAATGCGTGACGTGTCTCGTAGAGCACGTTTATGTGTCAGAATGCATGGTGCACAATTTGAGCATTTGTAGTTAGAAAAATAAATACACACAATTTCTTTTCAATATAGTAGTAGGTAGTACTGTTATACATAGTTTTTCGTTTTTTTCTTTGGATGTTCGTTTTGTACTTGTATTTTTATTTATGAGATATTTATTGGTTTGTATTAAATTGTAATAAATAATTACGGAATTATAATTATTATAAAGTGAATTTTTACTATTATGGCACAGCTGATTGTTATGATTCAATTATATGAATTGTGGTATTCGTAAAATATTAAATATTGACACTATCGGTTAAAATTTCTGTGACATGTTTTATATCGTTGGAATGAGAAAAAAATAACGGAATTAATGGCGTCATGGCCTACTTTAAGATATGTATTTTTCATTTTTGCACAATAGCGTATGTCAAAGCCAACTGCATTTTTCGATTTTTTTGTTGCACGTTATTATTCTTATTGTCTTTGCCGTCAACTTTCATTCCTTTAACTTTTTTCGTATCTCCTCAAATAAGGAAGCTATAACCGTTTGTGGTTTTCCTATTTTTCAGGTTTTTGTAATATATCTCATAAAGTAGGCTATGGACTTCAAATTTCTTTTTACTGAAATATAGCTCACAAAAAATGGGATAACTGTTTCTAAAACTTTATTCTTTTACAGTAGATATTAAGCGAGATATTTGGTGTGGCCCTCGTAAAATAGACAGTCTGTATAATGATTACCATTACAGCCGGAGTGCTGATAAACACTAAGGTTTCGTCAATGCTGAACGACGTTTCTCTGTGACATAGCTGAGGATCTTGAGGATAGTAAGCACGTGGTTTTTAGCCTGTGTGACTTCTATAAGGCTTTGGACTGTGCCTTGCCTAAGTTGCTTGTAGAATAACTGGACTTTTATGGTACAAAGTCTTTGGATGTTTCCAACTCTTATCTCAACAATAGACAACAGGGTGTAAAATCCAAATTTTTAACAATAAGGCATGTCGTGCCTCAGAGCTCTCTACTGGGGCCCTTATTGTCTATTTTATAACTAAATGATTTATTTCATTTTATACAGTGTGTCCCATTTTGCTCGGAACCACCCATATAAAAAGTTTATTTAATGTCCGATTTAGATTTTTTAAATATAGATCTTTGAAAAGCGCATCATTGTGTTATGATAAATTTTACAAAACATAATAGCGTGGCCTACTATGTTTTTTATTTCTAGGACAGAAAATTATGAAATCTTATTAGCTATTTTTTTATTTCAAATCTGAGTGCGCCACTGGATTCAGCAACCCCCCAAACGTGTTTGTACCAAATTTCGTAGAAAAAGTTGCATTTTTGGATTTTTCCTGAGAGGATTAAAAATTCAGGAATATTTAACTGTTGCATGGGATTGTGCATTTATGAAACGAGTGCCTTGATTGAAATAACTGTAAAATGATTGATTCATTGTTAAAACAAAAGTAATGCTCAGTTTATAACTTTTTAATTATCGAACAATTGTTATACTTTCACACTATATGACTAACAAATAAATAATTAAAAAGAAGTGACACAAAAAATTTCACCTAAAAATATTACAAAATAAATAAATAAATCGAACAATTAAATGTAGGTTCTCTCTACTAAACCGTCTTCAATTTCTATACATTTATCTATCCAATCACGAATATTATCAACGATATTTTTAAGTTCTTCCCTCGAGATTTCTTGACAAGCTAGTGTAATTCTGTCACATAGTTATTGCCTATTTTGTGGTCGAGATTTATAAACTTTGTTTTTAAGGGCACCCCACAAATAAAAATCAAGGGGTGTTAAATCCGACGATCTTGGCGGCCACGCTACCAATGGCTTGATTTTGTCAGGCTAAAATATATATTGAATTCTGGCACTGCAAGATATTGTTATTTCTCTATTCCATATTAGCCACGCAATTCAGCTATGGGTTTGCTAATCCCATGCTGTATAAATTTTTCAGGTACAAAATTTTACCAGAAGTGACGTCAAAATGGGAGGATGCGGGCAAATAAGAAGAGGCAGCCTATTTTTTTTAATGACTAGAAGGCATATACTTTAACTTAAAAAAATAATAATTCATGTATTCGATGACTTAAGAAAACAGAAAAAAGAATACTTTAATCGAGGGTGTCTCAGGGTTGCGGACAAATTAAGTCTGGCAGCCCACTACAGTCTCATTGTATACCTCAAAACTTACATTTTGACGTAAGTTTTATTCATATATTCGATGACACAAAAAATCATGACTGGAAGTGACGTCAGAATTCCATGACGCGGGCAAAATTTGCAAAAATGAAAAGTGGCTCTCTGTATGTCTGTGGTAGTACTTACTCACTCACATAAAGATTTTCATGTATCTTATTCATAGGAAATCTATACAGCCGGCTCTCTACCTATAACATTAGAAAGAGAGGAAAGACTGAAAAATGAACAACTTACTTTTTAGAAACCAAGGCCTCAGATTCCTTTGTAATATTTTTCAACCCTTCCCCCTCCACTCCCATCACCTTCGCTCTATTATTAGGAGGTGGTAGGTTGTGAATAAGGGAAAATAAGTAGGGCAGTCTAGAAACTTCATTTTTAACGTATATGGTAGAAGCCAATGTCTCAAATTTCTCTATGACATCTGCCCCAAATATTATTCGAATTCTATGACCAGTAGTTTCCACATACTAGAGTGCAAAATACAGTCGAGATGTTTTCTTTAAAGTGAATTGGTTGAATAATCTGGATGTGGAAGTAGTTATTCCTTAGGAAGCGGTTTATGCTTAATACTATGAAATGTGTTTCTTTCATTCTCTTACTTATTTATGAAACACCGTTTTACGTTTTATGTCATCTTTTCTTGTGTTTTTAATTATTTATCTATTTATGATACACTGTTTTGCAATTTTTCAATAAGCAAATTTTGTATTATTAGTTAAATAAAGATTCTTTACTTCTATTGGGTAAAAGTGCATTTCTAATTGTTCGAAGATTAAAATACTGCTGCCTGAGGAACCACTACTTCCACATCCAGGTTTCTCATTCAAATCTCTTTAAACTAAATATATAGATAATATGTTTGTACTACAGTATGCAAAAATAATTATTCATTGAATAATAATATAATATTTGAAATCGTCTGTCCCAAGATGGTAAAACGGATGGCTGATGCCAAAAGATGGTTTGAGAATATTTGTTTCCGCATGCACAACTAAATCACAACTGTATTTTGTTAACCGCCATTAATAATGGAGTGGTGGTGGGTGTGGCAGATATCATAATAAATTCAAGGCCTTGGCTGCTAGTGTATACGCCAAGGCCCAAGTTTCTAGACTCTTACTGGCTTACTTTACTTTGCTTATCCCTATATCTCTATTTATTCCCACTTACCCTCAAACCTTCACCTTAATAATCTCAAAATGTAATCTGGTTCCAGTCCTTGTTATAATGCATGTGTGTACCAAATTTCAAGTCAATATCTCAGTTTTATTTTGTTAATCTCTTTATTAATGACGTAGGGGTGGTGGTGGGGGTAGCAGAAGATCTTATCTTCTAGTATCTACACCAAACACCCTTCAACGTGATAATCTCTAAATATAGTCTAGTTCCAGAAGATCTCGTTATAATACAACAAATTGTACCAAATTTCAAGTCAATATCTTAAACGGTAAATGTTTTAACTATTTTGCAAGCGTTTAGGACGAAACAACCCCAATTTAAAAAATAACATATAAACGTTAATTTTTATGAATTGACAGAATGTAAATATTTATATTAAAAAAATATATTTCATATATATGACACTTTCGACGACACATTATTATAGCACAGAAAATCGGTGTTTACAAAACCGTTAGCAAATTTACCTTTTATTGAGATATTGCATTACTAATTTCCTATTATGGAAACATTAATTATTCCTATAATATCCGCCTAACACAAGAATCATTAATCAAGTAATAATTAGACGAATTTCACTTCAAATTTAATACTCAAAAAAGGCGCGAATGACTGGATGATTGCTTGGGAACATATTTATCATCTTGACAGCGCAAGCATTGTTCGCGTCTTATATTGCCAAAGCCACCAGGCTAGCGAATAAAAAGTTTGTTTTAACAAATTGTGACAAAAGTTTCACGGTTTCACTCCGAGAAAATATTATTTGTTAGTGTCAATTAAATTAATGGTTCGCTTTTGATCATGCCAGTGATAGTTTAGCGCCTTTTTAACATATTAGATGCACGTGGCAGGAAAATCGTTTTTACTTTGATGAGTTTTTCACAATTTATATTAAAAATACGAGAACAACTTTGATTTTCCTTACCAACCGAAATTATTTAAAGAGGAGGTTTTCAATTCGACCCATATGTATGATGATTTTTCATGTTTGTTTAATGATATTTTTGGAATAGCATTCTTTGAAAATCTTTTGCAAACTGTAGAACATGACTCGGCGGTGGTTTCATATTAGTTTTATCAAATTATGTCTGGTATAAGTTAAGCGAAAATATGAAACAAGTATTTTCTATTCGAGAATATGCGAGATTATGACGGAGGCGCCAGTTGAAGTTACATAGTTAGGCTTATTCCGAATAGCTGATACTGAATCTGATATCAAAAGATAAATACTCCAAATGGCGAATACAATAGGGCTACCGTGATTGCAATAATTTTACAGATTTGCATAAATAAACCCAGCACCATTCTCATGGAAAATTAGTTTTCGTTGGAATTGTCTACATTTTTATCATATTGTAAACTTTAGTCTCCTGAATAAAAGTCTCAATAGGCATGGCATTCATAATGAACAGTTTTTGAGATATAATTTTACATTTCGACTGATCCGACAGTTCACTTAACCTAACGTTGGCATTTGCGACGTATCATGGCGACTGGCATGGAGGTGTCAATATTACTAGACAAAGTAGAGTCTATTTATATTTATAAAGTTCGTAGTTTAAATATATGCAAGTAGATAGTCTAGCGTTTGCAAATAATGGAAAAGGTCAAGGTCCATAGAATGTAAAGAATTAACAAAAACAAGTCTTAAAAAGCTGCAGGCATTATTCCATCATATGCTGCCCATATATCTAACGCGAATACAAATAGACACCGACCGTGCAAGCAGTTTCTTTTTCAGAATTAACTTGAAATGAATTCCAATTTTGTTTACAGTCAACATTGAACCCTTTACAGGCAGAACAAAAAACATTAAATGGACTGTTGATTTATATTTTATCCGTCTGTTAACGCTATTTCTAAATTGGATATCGTACTTTTTTAGGTATAATTGAAAGCAAGGTTGTTGATTTTACGCATCACATCAGGATTATTATACTTTAT
Source organism: Stenurella melanura (assembly GCA_963583905.1). Taxonomy (NCBI): domain Eukaryota; kingdom Metazoa; phylum Arthropoda; class Insecta; order Coleoptera; family Cerambycidae; genus Stenurella; species Stenurella melanura. The sequence continues at coordinate 243,645,627 of OY757309.1, forward strand.
TTGTTGAATAATAAAAAAAACGCGAGTAACTACTTTTATTGTATTCTGTAAAACAAATTAATTTTAGTTCTATTTAGGTATTTTAGGAGCGTTCACTAGAATTTATTTAATATATGACTAATTTGGTCTCGCCTTCTGATCCCAAAAAGAAATCTTAAGAAACAGTTTTGTAGTTTTTGTAGTATTTGAGAAGTAGCAGCTGACAGACATGGCCCATAGACAAACGGTGTCACATTAATTAAATATAGAAAGAACTAAAGTCACACAATGTTTTTTTCAAGATTAAAGTTAAGTATATAGTGGCAGCGGTACACCAACAAATTTGGAAATATCTGTCATTTTGGGAGGGAAGCATACAATTTTATACAGTTGTTCCTTAGATCCAAATAAACGATTTGACCCGCAGCACCCTTCTTTTCAACCCTTAGGATTCAAGATGGCGGCCTATTTAGAAAAAATCAGGTTAGTTTTTTTTTCTTAGTTTAAATGCGTGTATTTCAAATCTGTTTAGACATTTTTCACATAATTTGAGGACTGCGAATATGATGGAAACACAACGAACCCCGTATCTCGAGAAAATCGAACGCCATCTTGAAATTTGAACTTAAAATTGATTTTTTTGCATTCCTTCACAATTTGGTCGGGTAGGGTATCATTTCTTACTATATTCTGATTTCTTTTATTTTCAGTTTCTATTTTCGCGCCTATAAGATTCTTTTATCATGCCGAAGAAGCTGACACAGGCCACACCTGTCTCACTGGAAACGGTAAATCCTGTAGTTCTAGACTGGAGTAAATGTATCATCTGTCAGAATGATGGTGGTGTACTCGTTTGTCCTGCCAATAACCCAAACGTGTCTACTAGAAATCAAGGTTATCTGACACTTGCAGCTAATTTGTCTAAGCTACTACCGTACGACCATTCCTTATCGTGTGGTGTAAAAATTAGTGCCTTCGACGAAGGAGATGGCATAGTTGCTACATTAATAAGGCAAAAGGCAAGATGGCACAAAAATGCATTCTAAAATACAGTACCAAATTCGAGAAATTGCTAAAAGAACTAAAACACTTTAAGTTAACCACTCCCGACCCTGAGCCTTCTCCCTCTGTTTCCCAGAATGAATCAATACCTCGCTCGACTCGGTCATCAGTAAACCCTATTAATCTGAAAGATAATATATGCTTTATTTGTATGGAACCACCTAAATCCAATGAAACTCTGAATCGTTGTACATCAGATGGGATGTTTAAGAATTTGAAAAATTATGCAGCAATTTTGGGTGATACAAGACTTCTGGCAATGCTTATTACTGATGGAGACCTTGTGGCTCAAGAAGCAAAGTACCATCGATTGTGCTACTCCAGGCTTTACAATAGAGCTAAGCGTATCAAGAGCTGTACAGACATGTGCAATGATTACATAACATGTGGAGGACTCGTATTTGCCGATTTGCTTTTGTACATGCGAGGAGAACTTACCCGACTGAAGGAAACTTGTGTTTTTCGGATGGGACTATTAAAAGAGCAATACTATAGTCGGCTTGCACAACTTCTTGGTAAGCGTACTGAAGATTTAGGGGAGGTACAAACCACAAGATTTAGAGAAGTCTTAGCCCATTTTCCTGAACTGAAGGAACACTATAATGGACATGAATATACTCTGATGTGCAATAATGCAAATATTTTGAATACTATTACACAATCTGACCAAGACGAAGATGCACTTGCATTAAATCGTTTCATCGCGGACACCGCAAAAACAACACTTTTGTTAAAGGTCGACTTCATAAGCGAATTCGGTGAAAAATGCGAGGAAAACTGCATGTCAAGGATGCAGTTGAACATGGGGCAAAGTCAATTGTAATCCGCTGCTCGGACACAGATGTTGTGGTACTTGAAGTATCGTATTTTCATTCCTTCCACACAATTGGACTTCAGTCGCTTTGGAATTTGTACGGCACAGGAAAAAATAGACGTTACCTACCAGTTCACGAAATTGACAAAGTCTTGGAGAAGAGAGATCGATCGCTCTACGAGGCTTTCACGCGTTCTCTGGTTGCGATACCGTTTCATATTTTAGCTCAAAGGGCAAAAATCGAGCTTGGAAGTCGTGGAGAAATAACGATACGACGCATGCTTTTATGGCTATTTCACTTCCCCGGGTGGTACCTCCAGATGATGAAACTGTTCGAGCATTAGATAGGTACACAGTGTCCATGTATGGTGTTTCAGAAACCGAGCTTGCGACTGTAGACCAAGCACGTAAACACATGTTTGCCACAGAGAATAAAACTTTGGCCCTAATACCACCAACATCAGCTGCCCTATATGAGCATATTCTTCGAGCTAGCTATCAAGCTGGACAGACATGAGGACGAGCTGATAAATCAGTGTGGCATGATGTTCCTGAGTCCAACAGTTGGGGATGGAAGTTGCATGAGGGCTCATGGATGCCATACTGGACTAAACTGCCAGAAATTTGGGACGCATGCAGGGAACTGGACAGATGTGGCTGTCTTTCACAATGCGGGACTATGCGCTGCATATGCAGAAAAAATATGTTGCCTTGCACTCTGAGTTGCCGGAACTGTAAAGGAGAATGTAAAAATAAAAGGTAAAAACAATCAACACAAAAAGCTATTTACTGATCACTAGATTCATTAAATACAAAGCTAATAATAATAACATAAGTTAATACCAATTCATATTTTAGTGAGAGACATCAGATCGAAGATACGGATCCACAAACATAATAAAATATCAATAAATATTAACATTGTCTCTTTTTTCTTATTATTTTTTATTCCTGGCATATAAAATGGTTAAAAATGCTGTTTTACACGACCAAATTCTGAGGAATGGAAAAAAATCAATTTTAATTTCAAATTTCAAGATGGCGTCCTATTTGCTGGAGACATGGAATTGGTTGTATTTCCACCATATTCGCCTCCTCGAATTAAATGAGAAAAATGTCTTAACAGATTCAAAATACATATATTTAAACTGGAAAAAAAAAGGTTTTTTTTTCAAAATAGGCCGCCATTTTGAATCCTAAGGGTTGAAATAAGGGGTGCTGCGGGTCAAATCATCTATTTGGGTCTAAGGAATAACTGCACAAAATTTCATGCTTCCCTAACAAAATGACAGACATTTGTGTGTACCGCTGCCACTAATATGACAAGAATTATATAACAGTTTTAATTTAGATATGACATCTTTAATGGAGAGAGATATATACTTCTGAAATCTTAATTCGGTGTCAACTGTTAAACCCAAAATTTTTATTTAATCTTTTAACGGTATAGCAGTGTTATTAATTTTTATTTTCACATTGCGTGTTAATTTTATTCTGTATATCCGTCTACCAAAAAACATCGCAGCACACTTTTTGGGATTATGATGTAAAGAATGTGCAATTAAAATTGTGTACAGCTCATTTATTATTTAGCTACTGTTGAGCGGGGTTTCCTGTCAAATGAGAAATATGCTTGTGTATCATCTGCATACATTTGTGTGCTACAGTTATCTAGAATGTAGGGAAAGATAGACGTATAAATAGTGAAAAGAACTGGTCCCAGTGAAGAACCTTGCGGCACTTCACAATAAATATCAAGTGTATGAGAAAGTACATTATAAAGAATTACTCTTTGCTTTCTGTTATGTCAATATTTTTTATTGAAGTAACAGCAGAGTCTCCTTTTATGTCACCTCCGAATTAACTTAATTAAAAGTGATTTAAAATGACTCGGTCACAATTTTTAAAGTCTGCCACCGGTGTTTACGAGAATATTTTCTAGCACAATTTGCAAATTTTGTGAAGGTATCATGTGAGGCACGTTTTAGAACTGTGGTCTGTAGGATCATTTGTTCATATAAATAAAAAAATTTCATGTTATTTATATACAGGATATTTCAAAGTTAAAGGTACATACGTTACTTGTAGATAGAGGGCACTTTGGCGGTTCCAAATTACCTGACATTAATGCATCCATGGTCCTTCCTTACTGAGATACAGGATGTTTCATTGATTTTGGCAAAATCATTCTTTGATCATAACTATTGTACCACCCTGTATAATCGGTTAATACTTAGAGCATATGTTTTACTAATTTTTTTTATAGAACTTCATAATAAACGGAAAACATATCCAGATCCGGCTTAATACAAAATTGACAATATGTTTTATGCGAAAATCAACACCCTGTATGATAAAATTTTGTAGATCTGTTTCAACATTCGAAAAGAGCGGAAAAAATTGAATGGAGTGGCTCACTCAATTTGTTTGCGCATTTTATTCATCAACCTTGATTACTTACCGTAAATCCAATTTCATTAAAATGGTCGAGACAGTTAGACCTTGAATATTTATTTCGGATTTAATTAACAAAAAAAAAATAACTTGCAGCAGTGACAATTCTTACACTTCTAGACTAGGTAAGTGAACTACTGTAAAATAATTTTAAGAACAATGTAGTTCACTTGATAACCTATTAGGGAGGATATGTGGCCCAATAAAATTATTGTTGAAAACCCCGCACCAAATATATACATATTAACAGCAAATCGATGTTGAGATTTATTCTGTCTTATAGCATGTAGATTCTTTTCTGTCCAAACATGTGAATTTCTTAAATTATAAACACCATCTCTTGTAAATTGTGCCTCATCTGTAAACAGACATCTGTTAAGAATGTTTCGATTCCGAATAATCCTACTAAACCTTAAGAGTAGACATCTGCGCCGAAAAAAATTTTTCGGCGGCGGCGCCCCTACGTTGATCAACCGGCGTAGGCGGCGTAAACCGGCGTAAGATGCCGATGTACACCGCCATATTTTTATTGGCGGCGTTGACCTGCGGAGACCGTGCGGTCCCTAATTTCACACTACTCTACAATGTCGACGGAATTTAAAATATTGACAGTAAAGGTAATGAAAAATGTGACAATATTTTGCAGTTAAAATAAATTATCTTTGTCTTGATTCTACTTTTAATGCATCATATTATATTATAGTTTATAATAATAATATTAATAATAATAATACAAAACTAACAGTTTTCAAGTCTAACTTGAAAAAAAAATATTCTTGTAAAACGCAAACAAAAATTAAACTCCTAGTTTAACCAGAGTAACCAACAATAATTGGCAGAATTCGACTCATATCACAATTCACAGGCACATCACAACTCATTTATTGAGTCGAAGCTGAGGCAAGGTTATGGCTAGTTGTAGGAGACGATGCAAATTTTTTTATAAGCTTGTAATTACCATGAAAAAAATATTCCTAGCGATATGACTTGGACTTAATCTTGCCATTTTGGCAGAAACTACCATGCCAGCAACAGGAAAAACACTGACGCTAGGTGTACTTGTAGCTGGAATACAAAAAATTTTCTTAGCTAATATAGACAAATATGGAAACTCCACTTGTTTTCTCTCCAATATGACAAAACATCATCGTCAGCTTTGATGGTATAAGCGTTTTTGGCTTCCCCTAAATATGAGTGACATTCAGCTTCTAAAGATGGTGTACTTTTTTGCCCAGAAGTCGTGTGCTTTTTTACTAATGGTAAGATATAACTGTCCTTTTGTACAGGGACAGACTTATTTTTCTTGGCACAATCCTTTCCGTTACTGAATCTGAGACTTGGTTTGATTTGTACATCATCTAAGATATATTTTTTTATTTGTGCAGTCAAATAGTCAACTTTACTAAGACCTTTTAATTCCCGGCGTGAATTTAAAACATTTCGGCGGCGGCGGCAGCGTAAATTTTTTATATTTTAACGGCGGTGGCGTATCGGCGCGGCGGCGTAGACGTCTACTTAAGAGATGATTTTATAACACAGCTGCTTTGTCGACAAGTAGGCAATGCTGAAAATTTTAGTATATGACAGATCATATTTACTGGTTCGACATACTTGCGTGTTATTATTCTAAAAATTTGTTATTTGTATTAATATTATTACCCACATAATCTATGTGTATACATTTTGTGATGGCAATGGACGGGCTGCTGTGAGAGAATATCAAAGAAGATTTCCTGGACGCCGAATTGCTAATCATAAAACTTTTGCTGTCAATTATTCTAAAAATCATGGTCGGTATCCAACAGCCACCTTAAATGAACATCAAGTATGGCAACCTTTAGCTGTAGAAGAGAATATACTAAATATTATTGCAAGTAATCCGAAAATTAGCACAAGAAGAGTTAGTCATGCTTTACGTGTTCCACACAGTGTTTGGAGAACACTAACAAAAAATAATCGCTATCCATTTCATGTTCAACAGGTTCAGAGGTTAGAGGCAGGAGATGAAGTTTATTGGTTAAATTTTAGTAACTGGATTATTCGGAATCGAAGAATTCTTAACAGGTTTCTGTTTACAGATGAGGCACAATTTACAAGAGATGGTGTTTATAATTTAAGAAATTCACATGTTTGGACCGAAGAGAATCCACATGCTGTAAGACAGAATAAATCCCAACATCGATTTGCTGTTAATATTTGGTGCGGTGTTTTCAACAATCATTTGATTGGACCACATATCCTCTCTGATAGATTATCAGGTAAACTTTATTTAGACTTTTTGCAAAATGTTTTACCCGTGTTATTGGAAAATGAAAATATTACAGGAATGTATTACTAGCATGATGGAGCTCCACCCCATTTTAGGAATATTGTGAGAAATTTCCTATATGACAATTTTCCAAATATGTGGATAGGTCGAAATGGACCTCATCATTGGCCTTCAAGGTCACCAGATTTCAATCCTGTTGATTATTATCTTTGGGGACATTTAAAAGCAAAAGTATATGACGTAGAAATTAATAGTAGAGAGTAACTTTTGGAACCCGTTAATAACGCTTGCGTAGAAGTTTGAAATAATCTAGATATGATTAGACGTGCAATTAGAAATATTACTACTAGAGCAAGAAAATGCATTCAACGAAATGGAGGCCACCTTGAACGGTTATTGTAGTATGTTGATTTATGTGCGCAAATCTACATTGTTTTCAAAATTATTTTACAATAGTTCACTTACCTAGTCTAGAAGTGAAAGAATTGTCACTGCTGCAAGTTAAATTTTTTGTTAATTAACCCTGAAATAAATATTCAAGTTCCAACTGTACGGACCATTTTAATGAAACCGGATTTACGGAAAGTAATCAAGGTTGATGAATGAAATGCGCAAACAAATTAAGTGAGGTACTCTATTCAGTTTTTTCTGCTCTTTTAGAATATCGAAACAGATCTACAAAATTTTGTCATTCAATTTGTGTTGATTTTGAAATACAACATATTGCCATTTTTTTATTAAGGTGGACCTGGATTTCTTTTTGGTTTATTATGAAGTTCTATCAAGAAAAATAAGTGAAATGTAAATATGATCTAAGTATGAACTAATTATACAGGGTGATTCAATAGTTATGATCAAAGAAAGATTTGGCCAAATTGAATACATCCTGTATCTCAGTAAGGAAGGACGATGGATGCAGGTAATTTGGAACCGCCAAAGCCCCCTCTATCCACAAGTAACCTATGTACCTTTAACTTTTAAACACCCTGTATATATGTTATTCTGATTTTGTCTAATGAAATTTTGTTCCTCTTCAACTTGCCCTACGTCATTGTCTTATCTGATCTAACGGAAAATAACCATTGTATTATTATTATTGTCTAGTAAGGAAATAATCAAACATAATTGCTTTATTCACGTCCCTGCTAACAACTTAAGTCATCCAAGAGCCAATTTAAATATCTGAAACTGAAATTATGAAAATGTAGTTGGGACAGCATTGAACCCTTAGAATATGGTAATTGCGCGAGAGAGCTAAGGCCAAAATTTTGCAGTATCTTACATAGGAGTGGTTAGGTAATAAGGGTAATGCTGACGTAAATCGGCGTGTGCACGATTCACTTACAAGGGCCACAGACCATGTAACAGTGTAACAGCTTTGTGTGTTTATCAAAATTCAAATATAAATGCAAATGGCGGGTTATCACAGTTGTTATCAGCCGTGCTTGATAACCACGGCCCGATTCTGCGAACAATGTCCCGGCCGCTTATAACCTAATTTACCTGTGCCTAACTGAATATACATGTAAATCGCGGCGAACTAATATTCTGAACCGACGCTTTGCCTTTCTGAGTCCTTAGACGCCTTACATCACATTTCCCGGGTGTCCTTCCCTACTCTTGACACGTGTTGGGGAGTTTCCTGCAGGAATACTTACAGTTTCAATACTGGTTCCTTAATTAATAATAGTGTATACAGGGTGTCCCAGAACTAAATGTTACAACTGGGGGAGCGTATTATTACATACCTATACAAGAGTGGTTATTACATTACTAAATCTTAAGCTGTTGGCACATGTAATATAGCGACGTCGCACAGTGGAAAATTATGGACTTTTTTGGAGACAATTCGCCCGACAATAGAACTCGCTATGATATCTAACATTATCTGTAAATTACATAAAGAAGTTGTCGCTACAACATGGTACTGTTACAAAGTGATTAAAATTAATCTGACCTGCGAAATTTTAAAAACAACTCCGATTCAATCTAGTCAATTTTGGGTACTTTTGACGTTTTTATACTATATAATTTATTAAATTATTTCAATTATTATGGGATTCCTAATGCAAGGTTGTTTTCATTAAGCAGTGGTAATCAAATTAGAAAATGAAAAATTATTATTTCCAAACTTGTCAAATATTTTAGAGTTATATTACTGTATGGAATATGTAAGTAATTAATTACTTCCACATCCACGTAGTGGACTGGCAGTATAGGAATCGTAAAAACAATTTCAATTTTTTTTTTCTTGAAATAGGTTTAGAATGTCATGAAACGTCGAAGTTTTAAATTTGAGGTCTGTAACTTTTTTTGTCCGTACGTTTTCTCCGAAACGGTTTAAGATATTGACTTGAAATTATGTACACGTATATACTATAATGAGATCTGGAACTGATTTTTGAACATATATGGTGAAGGGTTGAGGGGTAAATAGGGGTATTAAAGGGGAAATATGTAAAGCAAGCTGGTAATAGTACAGAAACTTGAAATTCGGTATATGTATTAGAAGCGAGGCCTCAAAATATTTTATAATATTTTCCACCCCCCACCACCCCCCTCGCCATTATTAAATGGGTTGATAAAATAGAATTGAGATATTCACTTGAAATTTAATATGCGTATATATTATAATTTCATCTGGAACTAGATTATATTTTGGGATTATTTCGTTGAAGGGTTGGAGGTTAAATAGTGGTAAATAGGGGAAAATATGTAAAGCAAGCTGGTAAGAGTACAGAAACTTCAAATTCAGCGTATGTACTAGAAGCAAAGGCCTCAAGTTTTTTTATAATATTTCTCAACCCCCCTCCATTATTAAAGTTGAGAAAATAAAATTGAGATTTTCACCTGAAATTTGATACACGTATGTATTATAACGACATCTGGAACTAGATTATATTTTGAAATAATACCGTTGAAGGGTTGAGGGTTAAATAGAATGTATGTACTAGAAGCCAAGACCTCAGATTTATTTATACTATTTTTCAAGCCCCCACCACACGACCATTATTAAAGCGGTTGATAAAATAAAATTGAAATATTCACTTAAAATTTGGTACACGTATGTATTATAACGGCATCTGAAACTCCATTATATTTTGACATGATTCCGTTGAAGAATTGGGGGAAAGTAGAGGTAACTATGGAAAAATAAGTAAAGCAAGCTGGTAAGAGTACAGAAACTTGGAATTTTGTGTATATACTAGAAATCAAGGCCTCAGATTTCTTTCTAATATTTTTGAAACCCCCACCCCTACCACCTCCACTCCATTATTTAAGGGATTGATAACACAAAATTGAGATATTCACTTGAAAAGTCACCCCTTCGGTGAGGAAAACCTTATTTTACTGAACTCGTTATTCGTTGAAGATATAAAAAAATTGCTCATCATACAGCTTGAATAATTTCCTAAAAAAGAATCCTCTAGTAATTTTCTTGTATATGCCATGACTTTCGGGAAAGTCGATATTGAAAAAAATTGCAAAATTTTATTTTTAAGGCTATCGAATTTTCGTTTATTTCAAATTTTTTGTATACCAATAAATATCACTAATATCAAATATCAAAAATGGCAACACAAGAGAGTATATACCCTTTAAAACACATTTTGATTTTTCTTCCTAGCTTGTTTGGTTTTCAAGCAATTGAATGTTTTCTAGATAAACGAAAATTCGCTCACATTAAAAAGACAAATTTTGCAATTTCTGTCAATGTCGATTTTCTCGAAAACCATGGCATACTTATACAAGAAAATTATAAGAGGACTCCTTTTAGGCAATTAGTCAAGCTTTCTTTTTTATGATGACCAATTTCTCTATATCTTCAACGGTTAACGAGTTATCAGTAAAATAAGGCTTTCTTCACCGAACGGTGTTTTTTTTGGGGGGGGGGGGGTTGCGCGGCACCCCCAGAACTTATTTTATGTGGTTTTGTAATGTTTAATCCTCACACTAACAGTTACTGGAGGAAAATCTCAGAAAACATTTCTTGCGAGCTTCTGGTGTATTTTTTACTTTATCGACTAGACTATACCATTACTATTCAGAAAAAGTCCTTACTATTGTATATTGTGATCAGCATATAACGATAGTTCCTATAGTTCCAAAGAATAGTACGACATAGCTTCTTTTAGACTGTTTATTTATTTTTATAAGAATCAAAATACATTTATTAAAACATTGCTGTATAGAATAATGCCCCAGCTTAGATTTCTAGAAAGGAAATGATTTATCATCGTAAGGTTCTCATAAATTTCAAATACATTAATGCATTTTTTGGCGGTAAAAGAAACTCATCTGTTTAGGTTGCTTTTAAATTTTTTTTATCCTACATAATAATTTAAAAATAACAGAGAAACATGTTTACTTTTATTATACATTCCTGCCTCAGGCAAAACTTTTGATGCTTCCCTTTAAGCGTTTCAGCACACATACGAAGGATTTCCTATTCTAAAGATTTTCGTAAATATTGACGACTACGTGTAATATAAATTTCTGTGTCAAGTTGGCGAAGTGTATATGTCCATCATGTTTTCTTGAATAAGGTGTGTGTCGAAGGCGGCCGATACTATGTGGTTCTCCGATTTTATACACATCCAGTTTTATTTAGTTAAAGGTTTATTTTGTCGAACAACAGGTTGTAAATATATTTTATGATATACAGTGTTCAGGCACTAACTTTTTAGTCATTTCAGTCATTAACAGTAATCATTGAAATGTTATTTTTTGAGGTCAGTGCATCAATCATATATAGATAGATAGATAAGATAGATAATTTATTTAACTACATTACAAACACAAGAGTACATTTGTAGCAAGTCAGAAAAACAAAAATTAAATTAAATATGAAATTAAGTTACTGTAAAAGGGTAACTATAAAAAAAGGAGAAAACATATATAAATTTAAAAGTGTCACATAAGCCTAAATATAGAAGGATCACATAAACATATAAAAAACAATAAATATGTTTTGTCATGACAAAAGTATAATAAAAAAAACAAACAAAAACTATAATATCTAAATACTACATTAAAATCAAAATTATTTAAACACCTCGTGTGCCTGCTTCATATCAACATTAATGTATTAATTATCTGTCATTAATTTATTTCAGTCTGAACTGAGTTTGTCATAAAGTCATCTACAGAATAGTAGCATTGTTTAATTAAAATTGCTTTCAGGACCTTTTTAAAAGAGTTTGTATTTATTGATTTTATACTATTTGGCAAGACATTCTACATGTTTAAATTTAAAGAGTTATTCTCAGATTTTTTCAGTCTAAAACGGGGAGTTCTCAATAGATTTACGGATCTAGTATTCTAGTTATGAATGTCAGAGTGCGTGTTGAAAATATTGATATTTATGTGTATTTCAATTAAAGAATAATATATAAATAAAGATGGTAACGTCATTACACCAAACTTCACAAACAGTGGCTTACAATGTACTCTATTATCATTAATTCCAGCCAGCACTCTGACAGCTTTCTTTTGAAGCCGAAAAATTTTTATGGCGTGCATTGAATTTCCCCATAAAATCACACCATAAGTAAATCGGGAATGAAAAAGGGCAAAATATACTGAGAGCAAAGTGTTGCTTCCTATAATTAGCCTCAACTGGCGTATAAGTAAATTGTACTCGAAAGTGACTTCAACAAAAATTCAACATGACCCAACCAACTCAATCTATCATCTAATATAACGCCCAGTAGCTTTACACTCTCACCCTTATTGATTCTATGGTTTGATGATATAACAAGTTTTTGTGATTTATCACTGTTAAGTTTAAGTTTGTTTGTAATGAACCATTGATTAGCCTTTGTTTCAATTTGACCTAGACTACTCAGTAAACTCAAATAATTTGCGTCGGAGGCAATTAGAGTTGTATCGTCTGCAAAAAGGACACACTTATCAGGACGAAGAAAGTGATCTATATCGTTTATAAATAATATGAACAACAACGGTCCCAAGACCGATCCCTGGGGAACGCCACTTTTGAATTGGTAAGAGCAGAATTCATAATATTGATACTAACACATTGTTGTCTGTTGTTTAGGTACGATTTAAGTAGTGAGAGAGGTACACCTCTTATACCATAATACGTTAACTTTATTAGCAACAGGTCATGAGATACATAATCAAAGGCCTTGGAAAGGTCACATAAAGCAAGTCCAGTATGTTTTCCTTCCTCCAGACCCTCAATATTACCCACCACCTGCTGCACAGCTTGTATGGTTGAAAATTTAGGATGAAAACCAAATTGAGAATTAGAAATTATGGTATTTTGATCAAGAAACCTTGTCAGACCACTTTAAGAGAATTTCTATTAATTTACCAAATACAGGTATAATTGAGATAGGGCGGTAGTTATCTAATAATCCCATATCTCCCTTTTAAAAAGGGGAATGACTTTCGTAATTTTAAATGAATCCGGAAAAACTCCTTCACTAAAACACCTATTTATTAATATTGTAAGTGAACCCAGAATTATATCAATGGTTTCTTTGATTATTTTACTATTTAAATCATAGACATCAGTACAAGGAGAATTTTTTAATGTATTTACGGCCTCAAGAACATCATAAGTAGAAACAGACCCTAGAAAAAAAGATTTTGCTGTTACATGTATTTCTTGTAATATATCCGCTAAATCGATATCACTATTTGGTAACGAGGTAAGAATATTCTCAGCTCCAGTACTACTATACTACTACTATATCGTTTATTAGTAATAAATCTAGTATCTAGTTTATCACTGAAATATTTTCCGTAAACAACACTTATGATCTTAAATTTTACCGATACATTTTTCTTTGAGCTTATATCCAAAGTTAATATGACACATGTAAATCGTCAGCTTGCGATATCGTCAAAAAGTAGCAGTCATGACTTATTCAGTCTTTCAGAAAATATTCTTACTCTGGTAAAGTTAGGGGAAAATTGGAATATTGCTTCTTTATATGTTATCTTAAAAGTCTCCATCGAGCGTAATTACTTAGGAGTTGAAGTGAGGTGAAATAGTTACTTTTGATGCTAAATTGCAAAACGACATTGCAATCGAGAATGAAAAAGAAAATAATCAAAACAACATTTTTCGACAGTTCAAAAATTACTAAAAATATGAAGAGAAAATTTTGGCATTTACAATAAGTTTATTTGACATGTATGTTATCTATAATTTGCTGCACATAATTTCGGCATAATATCGGCATATTTTGACTATACAATTTAGGGAGTACAGCCGATAACGTTATGGTCTATATATTCAATGCAGAAGAAAATACTAAACGTCAAACAAACTACAGACATCGAGAAATATTTCAAGTTGGTACCGTATTTGAAAAATATATGTGGAGGATAGAATATCTTCCAAAAAAGTCAAGAGTTTTAACAAAAGCGTAGATTGAGAAATTCTTACAAAGAGCACCAGATGAACGCTTCTTATTAATGAAGGTGAGTCATATTAATTTATTAGTACATATTTTTCTCTTACACTATTTCAGGAACCACAAATTCTACAGCTAAAAATTGTGTCGGAACAAGTATTGTTCCAACACAGTTACGGAATAATACCGCATAGTTAAGTCATGTGGTACTTTTACCTGGAAAGTTTTCCGGGAGTTTTGAAAATTAGTGATTCTATAGATTTCGACATGCTCTTTCCGAATTTCTACTCTGCCACCTCGTATTTTTGCCGCTCGCGCCTCCGTATTGGAAAAATGGCACCTAAAAACAATTTTTTCATAACATCGCCTTTCCGACTCATTTTACGATGAAAATAGTTATGTAATAAATTAAACTAGAGAAAATTTTCTATATTGTTACAGTGGCGTAAAAAGTATGTCGTTAAACAAGTATAGATATGTACACACCAGCACGACCACTTTCGTTCCGGACCTATCACTAGTTTCAGCAGTGGTATGGAGTTGAACAAAATGCAGAACGATGGGGATGGAAAAGAAGCAAGAATGGGCTAATTCCTGTCACCACACTCGAGCCGCCCCCAGCTCCAGAAACCTTGTTAAAACTTATTTCTTGCAAATGCAAAAAGGGATGTGAGAGAGCTTGTGCATGCAGAAAGAGTGGATTAAAGTGCTTCGTTATAAGCATGAATTGCAATGGTACCTGTGATAATTCGCAATTTCCATCACAAGATAGCGATGAAGAGGAAGAAATGCAGACTTTGCGCCGCTCGTACGCTAAAACTTTTCATTTTATAAAAAAAAAGGTTACTACATAAATTATAGGAACTTTTCTCTAGTTTAATTTATTACATAGGGTCAAGCGGTGCAAAAATGAGACAGCAAAAATTATGGACAAAAATGAGACACTAAGATTTAAACACAAGATTTAAAAAGAAATTGTTGACATGGTAAAGAACTAAGCTGATAGATATTTCATTTTGCTACTTGAATATGTTACTAAATTTGTTTCGTCACACATGAAAATTTAAAAAATATGTGTCTAACTTTGAAATTTTATTTAGTTTTATTTTTTTTATTTTATTTAGTTATAAATAAAGTTTGAACATTTACATTTATACAACTCTCTCTCCTCTTTCAACTGAGCCGGCTCATTAATATCCCAGAGTAATAGTATACCAAATACATTAATGTCTTATTCTTCCCCAGACCAGTCTCATTTCTATCCCAAACTCTGGGCTAAAAATGAGACAGGGTTTAATTTTTTTTTAAAGAAAAGTACTCGGAAGAGTAATTCTTTTCATAGTACAGAGTGTTGATAACACGTTTTGGCGCCCTACTTATATTTTTTTATTTTTTTTTTTTTTTGGTTAGCAGAAACGGGTTTAAAATGAAAAATTTCAAAAATCGTCTCATTGTTACACCACTTGACCCTAACTATGTTCATCGTAATATGAGTCGGAAAGGAGATATTATGAAAAAACTGTTTTTAGGCGCCATTTTTCCAATATGGCGGCGTGAGCGGCAAAAATACGAAGCAGAAAAGTAGACATTCGGAAAGAGCATGTCGAAATCTATAAAACCACCAATTTTCAAAACTACCGGAAAACTTTCCAGGATTTTTTGAGCACCAGATGACTGTACTATCACGGCATTCGACAAATAGGAAGCTGTCAAGTCATATTTAGTGGTTCGGTTGCTATGGTTACGTCGAACAAAAGATATATGTTTCTAGTTTCGCATTTGACGTTTTGAACCCTTTTGAAGCTTTTCTGTATAATTACTGAAAATCTTGTTAGAGAAAGTATAGTGTACACCACCTTTGGAATGGCATATTCCACACTCGCGAACCGTAGTACTCGCCTTTGGCCCAGACTACAAACTTTTCGCTCGTGTGGAATTTAAGCCATTCCAGAACTTGCTATAGAATATACTATTATAGATTAGTTAATAAAGTACTTATATTGGTTAAGGTAATTGTAATATTTGGCAGATATGGTGCATGTAGAAGAAGCGAACTATCGAATTTAACAATAGGTCATATTAAGGTTAAGGACAGGATCGAAATGTCAAAAACTCGTAAGCTAGTACTTATGTTAATCCTAGATGGCACAGTGTGTATCTTATCTTATTTTATTGACAAGTTTCAATATTTGTGGGAATGTTGTCCGCGTTGCCACATGTACAAAAGTTTCTTTAGTATAAGATATAATATATGTTACAAATTATAATTATAAATATTACCTAATTACATAAATAGTCGTAAAATATAGCTATTTAGTATCTGGTTAGGTAAATTCTAAAATGTAGGTGTGCATAATTTATGCCATGTACAACTAACATCATATAGGGATATTGTTTAAATTGTAAAATGAAATATTTTAAAAGTTATATAACCACATTATTAATTTCGAATTAAACAGCAAGAACATTTTATCCACATTATGGGAACATATCAAAGTTTTAATTATTGAAAATGGCAAAGACAATATGTATTTAAATTTGGCAACTGTCCCTCATCTAATTTTTATTCGACCTTACAGTTGTAAATATGTCCTTGAACGTAGTGTGTGTGTGAGAAGCGTCTAGCAAAAGTTTGGAGCTTCGACCATGCGCAAAACATGATATCATTTATTTGACTATAGTATTTATTCCTTGTTCTAGCGTTCACCGTTAACCGAGTGGCTAGCGCGTAGTTAAAGATGGAAGGAAGGTCCCGGGTTCAAACTCCTACGTCCGCTGATTTTTTTTTCCTTTAATTTTACAACGATTAATATATTTTTTCACTAATTCTTTTCTATGATTTCCTTATGTTAGGTTAGAGGTTTTTATTCTGCTTAAAATAATTTCATTCTTTCGTGTAATTTCTTTAGGTTAGGTTAGTAGGTTTTTTATTCTGATATCTAATTGTTAATAATTATTAGCGCCGCAGACAGTATGAGCGTCGCAGACAAAGAAATGGGGGATGCGGGGGTGTCCCCCTGTCTTTTTTCACAAAATAACTCGAAATACTTCAATTTCTCGACTTGCGGAATTTATTACAGATTTACAAGGTAATGCGCAATCCGGACTTTCGGCAGAGATTAGGGAATTAACAAGCCGGCGGAAAACCGTTTATCTTTTAGCAATGGCGTCATATTAACCTCGACATTTAAATTGGAGGTCTAGCGCAGTTGCCACAATGTGACAATCAGACGGAGAAGGTAACATTAGAAAGAGAGGCCAATAATGAAAGTTGGACAACACTGTCCTGATAGAACGACCGAACTCAGCTGACTCTCATTAGCCAAGGTCACTAAAAAACAGGTTGATTAATATATGTCACATGAAGTATTTCTATGTTTATATGTAATGTATCTATTTGGTGAGGATTGAATTGTACATTGAAAGAATAAGTTTAAAACTTTTTTCTATAAAATGAGGAAAAACAGCCACACGCAGCTGTCATCGAGATCTATACGTGATGTAGCACTTGTCGATTTTAATGAGCTAACTTATCTTTTAGTAAGCTTGGTCAAATTCGTTTAATGCGTAACCGACAAATTCCAAAACCGTTTCCGCTGGATCTGGATGTCGTGTCCCTTTAAATTGGAGTACACAACTGTCTTCGTCTCCGTCTGACTGTCCTATCTTGTTAGTTCTCTAATCTCTCCTGAGCTCTAGATATTATTATATTGTATCATTATCCTATTTCCCAAAAAAATTAACATACTTTTGCATATATCATCTAAGAAAAGAACATAACCAATATCTGAGTAAGTATATATTGGGTTAATCATTCTTACACAATAAAAATTTGCCAAAACTAACTGATTCAACCCGTAACTTCAGGGTTTAGGTTACACGTTGTCTCCTCTCGGTGAAGCAGTCACACTATTGAAAGATACTCTTTTCCGTGGAAGCATAAACGAGATAAAGTTATGGACAGTTGATTAAAACACCAATGCCATGAACCATATTCAGGGGACTTATACGTGTTCAGGGTTCGAAGCTATAATTTATATATTTACATTCATTGAAAATTCACCTAATTTTTGACAAGA
Source organism: Stenurella melanura (assembly GCA_963583905.1). Lineage (NCBI taxonomy): Eukaryota > Metazoa > Arthropoda > Insecta > Coleoptera > Cerambycidae > Stenurella > Stenurella melanura. The sequence goes on from OY757309.1 coordinate 243,663,672, forward strand.
ATTAACAGAATTTGTTGTATATATTATACATTTGGGATATACCTAGTGCCATTTTAGTGCTTGAATGCAGTTGCAAACTGTTGACCATTTAATACTTTCATTGTTTAGTTTATTTAACAAATTTAAGTTTGCCACACTTCATTTCATTCATAAATCAAAATCATTACCTCTTTTCATTCATATGGCTATTGGCGCCATCTTCTAGTTACATGATGAACTTATTCTAAATATTCTTTACAATTATTCTGATGACTCATCGATTTGTGTCGAAAATTGATTTCATACATAACAATGTACAAAAGCAATTTTATGCAATTTTTTACACAGATAAGAGATAATGATTGTAATACGCATCAATTCGACCTAATTAAGTGTACTTAAATAACTCTGATTATCTAATATAGCTACAAATGTATCGTCTGATAATTAGGCAATTTTAACAATTTATTTCGAATTTATCGTGCACTGAAAAAAGAAACAAATAGGTCAGTTGTATTTGGCCGACTTCTGTTATAATACTGCCCACTTTAAAACTTCGTTTGAATTATTTATAAAAAAGTTATTTATGAAATACCAAGTGTCGATTTGACGGAATTTTAATGATTATTAGGCAACCACATATACATTTTTTGACATTTCGATCCTGACCTTAAGGATTCAATTATTATGGTAAAAATTCAAGATTCAAAAGCTCAGCCTCAGGGAACATTCATCATTTCAAATTCGGTTTATATTAATTTATACCGAAGATATAATACTTTTCGTCCAGACTTCACTAACAGTCGTATATTTTTTATTAAATATGTGGCTGGAAAATATGTAGAGCATCTTATTGGTAGTAATAAAATTAGAAATACTCCAAAAGAAATATCTATTGATTTTTGTACAAAAATGGTTCAAATATAATTTGTAGCTTATAAAATTTGCTACAAAAAAAGTTTAATTACTTCCTTTCGTAGGACTAACCATTCTCGAGTAAAACAGCTTACAAAGCTACATGATCATACTTGTCTGGGAACCATGCTAATTTGACATTGACAGACTCGAGATTTTAGAGTTCCTAGATTTAATAAAAGAAATAATGATTTGTTCGAAGGAGATAATTTTTTTCATTATACAATAGTCATTGTCCTGCCGCAAGAATCATATCGCTATTAATAATTTACCAGCAAATATTGATGTTTATTGTAACTGTTAATAATAATAATAAAACTTAGTATGTTTCTACTTTTTTGTTCCTGTCTTTTGTCTTTAATTTATATCTGTTTAAATTAAAATTAAATTTAAAACATACATTATCAATCTTCTTTTCTCTATACAATATGACATATATATTGTTTTAGTATCATTTGGGATTCTATCCTGTAGACATTTTGAATACATGAATAAAAAAATAAATATTATTTAAAAAATGCATTCCTTTCAACACCACCACTGAGGTTGAGAACCGGGTGTGTTTTTCTTCCAATTTCATGGCGCCGCGCCATGGGCCTAATATACATGTTTTTACACTGTTAACTCTTTTATTATTATTATTAATTTTCTCTTTGATGTGTTTCTGAAATCTTTAGCAGACCCTTTGATCTCTGTGTCTGTTTCCTCCGTTTCTACAGCTCCCAATAAGTTCATTGGATATACTTCTTCATCGGTGTCAACATAGATGTCTAGACAGATCTTGTATGTATTCGTCTTTTGATCGAGCGTCCCAAAAGTTAGCGCTAATTTATAGGCTTGCCTCTCTAGGAGATCCGATACAGAACTGCCTTAAGAGTTATTCCTTCACTCAACACTTAAAGGCTCTGAATATGCCTGCCAATTCTTTATATGTAGATAACGCATTTAAGAGGGCAGGATACAGATAATGTAAACGCATAGACATTTTTGGTTTGACGTAGATAAAACTTTCACGAGAATACGTCCAATTCGATCAAAGGTGCATTCGTGACAACGACACCTAGCCGCTCATTACATCAATAATTCATATCTGAGATGATTCTTGGCCCACTTTTATTCACTACGTCAACTTTTACACGCTCTGTATTGTTATTTTGCATAGGCATGGTATATTGTATAAAATATGGTATTATCACCATATTGTATAATATTGTACATAAGTTTTTGGTTTCTTCATATTAGAAAGTTCCAAAACTACTCTAACGTAATTTTTTTATACTACCATTTAACATCTATATTGTAGCGGCTTGGTAAACTTTATGCCCTCAAGAGAGTTGTAGATCTAAATGAAAACCTAATGTTTCAAATTTCCGTGATGGAGTTCATATGTTATACACTAAACTGTGACTCTTATCACTTTTAAATAATGGGACCTAACCAAAGGAATTCAGATCGTAATTATGATATGAGGCAGTAAATTAACTGATGTTATTGAATAAAAATAAAATTCTTTTGATAATAATACTTATTACCAGAAAAGTACTACAAAAAATAATAAATATTTTTCCACTGGACATGTCCTTCTTGCTCGTAGAAACCTGGCCCCTAAATATCTGACGTCATTGAAAATAGTGAAGAAAAGGTATGTTTGCCCCAATTTGGCAAATATTTTAGTCAAAATTACAGAAATCATGAAGGGGATTTACGAGTGAAATATATTTTAAATATTTCTGTATTACATTTACAAATAGTTTTATTTTTAATATAATCTATCGTTACATTAATATATTTAATTGTTAAAATACAACAGTAATTATAAAATAGTTTACATATACAAATTCAATTTCAATGGAAAACACTGACCACGACAAAGTTATTTCATGTCAATATTGAATTAACTGATTTGTAATTTATCAAATGTATCGGTGGAGCAAATGTATTTGCTGTAATTAATTAAGCTTTTCGTTACTTGTTCAATTATTAATTTAAGTTAAGGATTTTTCCATTCGCCAGATGATTCGGTATATTTATATAATTTCTACAACAGCATACGATATATCAAATTTCATGTTTCACTCTTACTACATGATGTAGCTTCGAAGGATGTTATAATATCCACAGGGCCTGCAAATATTTTTCTAAAAGCGGGAGAAGAACAATTTTTTATACAGGTTGGTAGTAAAATGTATAATTCGGATCCGATATCATTTAAGACTTAAGTTATATTAAATTACCGTCTCTACTTAATACTGGTAGTAGGTGGAGAGCCGACTGTACAGATCTCCTATGAATAAGATACATGAAAAACTGTGTGAGTGAGTAAGTACTACCACAAATATATAGGGAGCCACTTTTTATATACGAAAATTTTGCCCGCGTCATGGAATTTTGATGTCACTTTCGGTCACGATTTTTTGTGTCATCGAATACATGAATAAAACTTACGTCAAAATATAGATCTTGGGGTATACAATGAGATTGTTTGTAGTCGGGTGCCAGGCTTAATTTGCCCGCAACTCTGAGACACCTTCGATAAAAATTTTTGTTTTTTGTTTTCTTAAGTCATCGAATACATGAATGATTTTTTCTTTAAGTTAAAGTACAAGCCTTCTAGTTATTAAAAAAAATAGGGTGCCTCTTCTTATTTGCCCGCATCCTCCTATTTTGACGTCACTTCCGGTAAAATTCCATGACGCTGGCAAAATTTGCTCATATGAAAAGTGGCTCCCTGTAGGTCTGTGGTAGTACTTACCAACTCATTCAAAGTTTTTCATGTATCTTATTCATAGGAAATCTGTACTGCCTACTCTCTCTACCTATAGGCATGGTTCGCGAAAGACACACCACACACCACACAAATACTGTCTATGTGTGTGGTTGTTTTGGTATTTGTGAAAATTTCAGAATTTCTATAATTACGAAAATAACATTCTTGTAAAATTTTTTAATAAGAGGTGCCAAAGTTATAACGCTTATTGTTTGTGGGTCAAATTTATAACGTCCATTCTTCCAGTTTCAAGTTTGATGGTCTTGTACGCTTTTTGATTGTAGCACCAATTCCTATTTTAAAGTGTAGGAGCACCGCTTTCTCTACCAACAGAATGATATAGGGCCAGATATGTTAGTAAGGATACGGTCATGTCCAGGGGTCGATAGCTACTGGTCTCAGTTCTGAAGCAACGAACAAGTACTCTTTGTAGCACTTTGTAATCAGATAAATTAGTAATAAATTGACCTAAAGCCTTGCGTAACGGCTCTTATAGTTTATGTTAAAAAATAAAGACTGTCAAATGTTCGAAAATGGGAGAATATCTTTAGAATTAGTCGTTAGTTATTTATACTTATTTTCGAGAAATCTGATTACGAATATGAGGTCGAAAGTTATGTTAAAAAAGGAGGAGAATTTAAATGTCTGCATCAAAGCGCATAAACATGTATAATATTCTAACAAAGGGGTAAAAACTGCAGTAATCAATTGTCATAAGAAATGAAAAGTAAGGATCTAAACTTTTTAAGAACTTTCATTTAATATCACCAGTTACATCTAGTGACCAATTCTTGAATCAGGCAACTTCTTGGGGAATTACAACATATATCAAAAGATACATTCTAGTTTTAACTAAATTTAAATTTTTTTTTGCGTACTAAAAATTCAAGGGCCACATTTTGAAGGTTATATTTTCGAAATTATTAATTTTACAGGAATTTAAAAAGAAGTTAATTATTGCTTCGTAATCGTTATCTTTGCATTTTATTATTTTTTCGTTTAATGCAATATTGGGTTATTTGCAAACAATGAAATTAAATCCTTAAATCCCGAAATTTTTCTATAATTTAAAGTTAAATAGTTTAGTTCCTAAAATGGGTGGTTTCAAAATACTTTAAAAGTAGAGCATGTTAATAATCCTATATAGCCAACACGGGTTTTTTCAATTTTCATTCTACGGCCAATAGTAGCAGGGAAACCCTAAACTTTTTTTAAAAAAATTACAGGGCATTCACTGTATCGTTTGTTTTAAGCTGCAAGGATAGAAAAAAAACATTTTAAAAGTAACGACGTGTCAAATTTTTAGAAATATTCATAGTAGAGAAATAAACAAATAACCAAAAATAGGGTCCTTAAATGTAAAACTTCTTGACTCAATTATGAAAAAGAGTCTTAAAGCATTAGTTTCTCGCATTCTCTGAATTGTTTTAACTTGAAAAATATAAATTTTCAGGATAAAATGTATAAAACCTTGCTTTCGTTCAATTTCATTCCCTATCAGATTCAGTAGTTAGGTTTATTTTACTTCCACATCCACGTAGTGGACTGGAAGTATAGCCATCATAAACATTTTTTTTTCAAATGGATTTAGAATGTCGTGAAACGTTGACATTGCAAATTTGAACGAAAAAAATTTTTTGTTGATCTATCGTTCGGGCGCTCTGCCCGCCTGTAAATTTTTTTGGGCGCACGTCTTCTCTGGAACGGTTTAAGACATTGAGGTGAAATTTGGTACATTTATGTAATATAACAAAATCTGGAACTAGATTATATTTTGAGCTTACTATCGTGAAGCTTTGGGAGGTAGATATGGGGTTAATAAGTAAAGCAAGCTGGAAAGAGTCCAGAAACTTTGAAACGAAGATATTTTCTTTGGGAAAATAAAACGAATCATTTAGTTTAATTTACTTTAATGATATTCAAAAAACGCACAAACAAGGTAGAGCACTTGACATCAGGGTTTGTGGGTAAACTGTACAAAAACTTTCGTCAGAATAATCATATAAACAAATCATTCAAATTCAGCAGACAAAATAAAAAGCAAACGGTACACAATAAGAATCTGTATACGGCAAATAATTAAACTAAACTAAACACTGGCCAGAGCGGTAAAACAAAGAATTCTTACTTTAACATAAACAAGCTCCAAAAAACACACAAAAGGAAATACGTTTCACTGTACATAAAATTTTTTACAAGAAAGGCCCGACAATTAATATTTCGAAACATAAACTGGTTCGACCATTGCACACTATGTTTTTATGCCCAAAACACACGGGAGATGTCAAAATACGGGACGAGATAGTTACGTAAACATAACGTTCACATGAAATTATTCACGCACTATTATAGTCTTCTCTTGGGGTAAGAGAAGTCTTTACCGGACGGGAACACAGGATACAACGAAACATATTACTTTCCAAACCTGATATGAGGTGTTGAAAGCCGTCAACAATTCTGCATTTTCGCAATCGGCTTCACACAGGAAAATTAGCATCACGAGAGACATACATAATATAAAAGTCTGTACTCACAGCTTATTCGATGAAAACACTGCATTACCACAATTATGGGGCAATGGAGCACAATAACCAGAACTTATAAACTATAATAACTAATTTACTGATTCTATTCGCAGTTATTAATCACTATATACATTTGCGTCACTTCTTGTGGACGATCTGCTTGCCATTATCGCCCTGTGGGAAGTCAAGATTCAGGCATATGCTGACGACCTAGTCATTCTGGTTAGAGGAAAATCTGAAGTGGTACTTTCTGATACCCTTCAAGAGGTACTAGATGCCATTCATATCTGGTGTGAGAGGGAGCAGATTTCTGTCAACCCCCACAAAATGGTAATTATAGCCTTCACCAGAAAAAGGAAGCTGGACAACCTGGAAGCACCTTCCATATCAGGTGAAATCATCCCATTTGCGGAAGAAGTGAAGTATCTAGGTGTAACCCTAGATAAGTCACTCAGCTGGAATTCCCACTTGGAAAAGGTAATCCACAAAGCGAGACTGTCCCTGTGGACATGTCGAAGAATTTGCGGAAAATCCTGGGGCATTGGTCCCCAACAAATATATTGGATATACGTTACGGTCATTAGACCAATGATAGCGTATGCATCAATAGTTTGGTGGTCGAAAGGGCTGCAACAAGCGACCAAAGCCAAACTCTCTGGATGGCAGAGACAAGCATGCTTGGCAATAACTGGTGCAATAAGCACCACACCGTCAGCTGCTCTGGAAGTCCTCCTGGAACTGCCTCCTCTCCATATCTACCTGGAGAGAGAGGCCAGGTGGGCAACATACAGAATCCATCAAGCGGTAACTAATATGCCGCAGGCTAGCATCATGGAGCACAACAGGCTGTTGGACCACTTAAACTGTCACAGCATCCTGGGAATGCCTTCAGATGTGATGCCTACCTTGATCAACCATGAACTGCCCTTTAAAGTCCTGTTTCCTGGAAGAGACGAATGGGATCGGAACAAGACCGACCTACAAAGAGCAGACAGCTGTTGGTTCACAGACGGCTCCAAAACCCCTGAGGGAACTGGAGCTGGTGTATATAGTCGCAAACCAAAGGTAAAGATAATTTCAAGCCTTGGTGATAATGCGACTATTTTTCAGGCAGAAATCCATGCCATTGAACTGTGTGTACGGAGGCTCGAACAGATGCAGCCGAGACACAAATCAATAAAAATATTTTCAGACAGCCAAGCGGCTCTTAAAGCCCTTGGATCCTACCGTTGTAATTCTAAAGCGGTATGGAATTGCCAAGAAGCTCTTGCCCGATTGGGCAGAAACAACAAACTGACTCTGATCTGGATACCTGGCCACTCTGGCATGGAGGGCAACGAAGTTGCTGATTCCCTGGCCAGAGAAGGCGCGGCAACCAAATTTATAGGTCCAGAACCGGCACTTGGCATATCTGCTAACTCTGTCAAGGCTGCCATCCTGACCTGGGCTGAATTGAAAACAATTCAACACTGGCAGGAACTACCAGGTTTAGTTCACTCAAAGGAGTTTATCACATACCCCTTGAAGTCAAGAACTAAAAAACTATTAGAGTTAAATAGGCTACACCTAAGAACTCTAATTGGCCTATACACTGGGCACTGCAGACTAAATCATCACCTACATAGAATTGGACTGGTGGAAAACACCGAATGCCGTCTATGTCTGGAGGATGATGAAACGGCAGAACACGTTTTGTGTACCTGTCCTGCAGCAGAAAGAACCAGGTTCTCACTTTTTGGCAAAGGGCAACTGGCGCCAGAGGACCTGGACAGTTTCTCACCCAACAAGATTATCGGCTTTATAAAAAAGCTGAATCTGTTGGGTGAACTATAACTAGGAGTGAGCCACAATAGACCTGCTGGTCGCAGTGGAGGGTCTGACAAGAGCCCACTCACATGTCAACCTAACCTAACCTAACCTACATTTGCGTATAATAAATGGCGGTTTTTAATTCTTACGGCCATAACGGCCACCAGCCACTACGCCATCTTTCCGGCGTCTTTCCTTGCCCGACTTGGCATAGGAATATGCCTGCGCACTACAACTACTCGCCAGCAAGCATGACTAGCCGATAAAATTTAAGCGCGTATAATTTGAATTCAAATACTAAATAGAATAGTCACGCGCTTTATCTAATTTACGGTACTGAGTGTTTTTACAAAATGTGACCGTTACAACTTAGGGACTTAGTGTATATACTACAAGCCTAGGACTCAAATTTTTTTACGGCATTTGCCACCCCCGTAGACCACCCCCACTCCATTATTAAAGGGGTTAATGAAATACAATTGACATATTCACCTGAAGTTTGATACACGTACGTATTATAATGACATATGGAACTATATTTTGAGATGATTCCGTTAAAGGGTTGGAGAGTAAATCAAAAATAAGGGTAAATAGGGGAAAATAGTAAGCCATTAAGAGTCCAGAAACTTAAAGTTTGTTTATGTACTAGAATCCTAGGTCTGATATATTTTCATCTCTGCCACCCCTACCACCACTCCATTATTAAAGGGGTGTTAACAAAATAATATTGAGATATTTACTTGAAATTTGGTTAATAAACGTATGTATTATAACGACATCTGGAAGCAGATTACATTTTGAGATGACTCCGTTGAAGGGTCGAGGGGTAAATGGAGGAAAATAAGTAAAGCAAGCTAATAAGAACCCAGAAACTTAAGATGAAATGTATATACTGGAGGCCAAGTTATCAAGTCTTTTTTATGACAAATGCCACCCCCATCATCACCGCCACTCCATTATTAATGGAGTTAAATATAATTAAGACATTGACTTAAACTTTGGTACATGCACGAAATATAACGAGATCTGGAATTAGATTATATTTTGACCTTATTCCGTTCAAGGGTTGGGGGTAAATATGGATAAATAAGTAGAGCAAGCTAATAAGAGTCCAGAAACTTGAGATTAGGTGTATATACTAGAAGTCAAGGTCTTAATTTTCTTTATGGCATCTGCCACCCTCACCATCACCTCTATCATCGCCACTCAATTATTAAAGGAGTTTTCAAAATAAAATTAAGTTTTAGTGTGTGTATTAGAACAAAACTTTTAGACATCCGTCATTTGCATTGCTACCTCGGGGCAAACGATTTCAAATATTATATTATTAAAAGTCTACGACCATTTATTTCCACTTACTAAAAACATGGTATCGAGATATTTCGCTTAAAGAGACTTGGATGGAAAATCTGGATGTGGAAGTAGTGATTCCTTAGGCAGCTGTTTCTAATTTTTAGTTTAGCCTTCCAGAAGGCGTGGGAACCGTATCTAGATAAAAATCCCACATTACGAGTGTTTAACAATAATTTCCGCAGTCCTAAAGAGACATTAGAAAAGCTGTAATGAATATAAATTCAAGTTAGATCTCCTTCTTTTCTATCCTAACCAGAATTCAGGTTGTCAGATAAGAAATTGATATTTTAACAGTTGAATTTGCATTTTTGATTGGCCATTCATTTCTTTATTGCGATGTGCTAAATTCAATAAAAATATTGTAACGTTATTTATAAGTTTACTGCGACTCCATTGAATTCAGAAATTTTAACGCTATTTCAGTTTCATTCCAGTCTCTAAATAATGTAACTAATTGTCCATATGAAAGACATTTCTAACAATTAAAACTGCACTTGATTAAACATTTAAATAGTTTCGCAAACCAAAATGTAAATGGTGCTCATTTCACCCGCCCAGGAATTTCCGGTGCATTCTTAGAGCTGAATAAAATTTAAATCCAGATAACATAATTTGCCGTAAAAAGCAAAATAGAACATGCTTACTACTTTGGTTATATATTATTCCGGTTAGAGAGATACAGCTCCGTTGCAGAAATAAATAAATAGTGAATTTCATCTCATGCTCGAAATACGGCATGAAATATTTGAAAACGTAAATTTTCCTCACGGCATTACGCGAATTATCTATGAAATCTCGTCAAAGGATGTAGTGCAACCATGTGCGGAGGCTGAGGCATGGAATTTGGTCCGCTTATCGTGTACAAATCAGTTTACTAATGGGGGTTATATTTTGCATTTGATCTTCAGGCTATGCAGATATTTAACAATATAATTGTTTACTCGCTTAAAACCTAGTGTCCTTAAAAGACACCAAAAGTTTGTTTCTTTTTTACTTCCCTTGTATACCGAAAGGAAGTATTGTATTCGAGAAAAAATCACCCTCCGAGACTTCTTCGGATTTCCAGGTTTCAGGCCGTGTAGATTACGAACATAAAGGTTTTTCAATTCCGTGAGTCTGTCTATTTATCTGTCGGTCTGTTGTGTGTCTGTTGGCGCATTAACTAAAAAACTACTTGACAGAGAAAAGTCAAAGGTAAGTAGTTGACGCTACTGTCAGCGAAGAAATATTACACTTTTACTGGAAAATATACAGGGTAGACGATCTAAAGCGAATAGATAATGCACAAATTTAAAGTCTGCTCATTTCATGACATTCTAAACCTATTAAAAAAAAATCCAAGATATTTTTAGGAAAACTACCTATACTTCCACTCCACTATGCTTATGTGGAACTAAAATTGTGACAGAAGATGGCAATCATGTTTGGAATATAGTTAACACAAATGGCAAGGAAGACAGCTATTACAGTTCCATTGAAAAATATCCTTCCGTATTTGGCTCATTTTATTTAGTATTTATTTTTTGCTGTCGGATGACCACTATGTATATATTTTTAACCAAAAGATATCGGGTTTCATTTATAATAATAGTGATAACTACATTCCGATTATTATTTTCATATGTCGTTTATTAATTATTATTTTTTTAGACTGATCACCCTATATATATAAAGAGGGAAGTTCTATGTAAACACATTTGCCGATTTTTTTCAAGGAGTCTTGATATCACCTTGTTTCTTATAACGATAAAATATACACATTTCTTTTCAGAATTTTTTAAGAACTTTTGAAAGTCGCCACGAGACTTGAATTTTGAATTCATTTTAAAATACAGGATATATTATAAATATCTTTTATTTGCACATACTAACATGTTTTATACCAAGATAGAGCTAAATAATGCTACTTTAAGTAGAGAATTTAGAAAATTTCTCCACTTCAGTAAAAAATAATATTCGAGTGGTATTTTTAAGATTTTATACGATTAATAAGAATTGCTAATTTTGCACCTCCTCGAAACTGTCCAGTTTGCAACATTCTTGTATCTTTCATTTTATTCCTATTGATCAGCGGTTTCCCCTAAACATCATTAGAAACGCCTGTGATTATAAAAAAGTTCCTCGAGTCATTTTTATCTATCATATGAGAATTCAATAAGATGCTTCTCAGAAGGTGCTCCATTCTTGTGTCTGCCATTCTACGCCCTGTATCAGCAGTGTCTTGATAATAGAAAAAACTAAAGCTACTACCATAGATGCCCAAGAAGCTTTTTCATTGCCCTCTTGGAGAGATTTTGATCTATTCCTCAATTTGGATATTTTTATACCTCTTAGAGGCAAACCGGCAAGAAATATATCGATAACCACGTGAAACTCCAACCACAGCTTACAACATTATTTCGGAATATGATGACGGCACACCATCTATAGTAGTAGTTCTTTCCAAGTGTTTGCTTCGGTAAAATGAATGTTATTCTTTAATCCAGTAATGGTGGATGTTGTGTCAAAGAATTTAATTTGGTTTTTGAAACCACCATTTTTGGGCGATCTGAAAAACTACTAAAGCTGCGGCTTAAACTGTTCCAAATTTTATGTTCGGAATGATACCCATGCTTGGGATTTAGAAGGCGATCCGTAGTTTTATACCTAACGATATCATCCACCAGTTTCCATACTAATGAATCACAGGAAAAGATGACGGAAAGCCTGTACACTACAATATTCTCACGAAAGTTCAATTGTCTGAGTCGCATAGAGAAAGTGTTAACATTGTACTTGGAAGGATCATAACTTAAGTATGTTAGTGAGTACAGCCACTGCACATTATTATCTTTTTATTACGTAAATGACATTCAGCTCCGAAGTTAGAACTCAGGGATAACTACACACAAATTGGAGGTGAACATTTAATCATCTACAAAATTATTTTCATTCTCAAGGTTTACAGGACAGTAGCGACATCTAAAAATGTATGGTATATTAAATGGTAGGTGCACTCAATTTTCGTCTTATGACTAACAGCGTGGTTGCACAAGATTTTAAAAGTTCGATATGTTACACACAGTTATAAGGTAGAAAATTGGTCTATTTCAGAGATTCTCAAATTACAGAACTCTTTTACCTAAACGTCTAAAGGTGGAAGTCCTAAAGCTCATTTCGAGATGATATTAATAGCGAAATATAATCTATTTTCAGATCTGTAACAAAGCTTTCAGGAAAGGCTTTCAACTAGTGATGCCATAAAACATTTAACAAACCTCACGTATATTGTTGTGTGTTTCCTCAGATTTAAAGAAAGCTTTTCACACGGCTTGTTACAAACAACTCTTACTGAAGCTAGATTCTATTGGGATTAGAGTTATTCAACTAAAACTTTTTCAGAGCTACCTAAAAGATAGGAGAAACAATTTGTTAAAATAAGAGAATACATTAAGCAGACCTGAAAGCATAACATACAGATTTCCTCAGGGAACTGTGTTTGGGTCAATTGTATTCCTGATATATATAAATGACATACTACGGAAACGTCAGGAAAAATTGTCTTGTTTGCTGACAATACTGTACTTCTTTATGAAAGTATTTTTAGTGTTAATAAAAATTTAATACGGGATGGCATAGCCCATAGGAATACCTTTTTAAATTTTGAATTGGCGAATGAGCGCAAATGAGCTCCGAGCGCTATACCCAGACTACTCGGTCAAAATGGTCGTCCTGATAATCGGCGTTCTGGGTGGGATGATGCCTACGCTGCTCTCAGCATTGGAGACCATACCGGCCTGCCAAAAATCAGCCGAATGGTTGGCAGGCCAAATGCAGAAGGCAGTTGTCTTGGGGTCCCTGCGTCTACTTAGGGCACACGACTCTGGAATCTACAACCACTAACCCTGCGGGATGTGGGGAGTGGTTGTAGAGAATTCGCTGGCGCTTCCCCCGTGAGAATATCGGAGACACGGGAGAACTGTCCAACATCGCTAACGCGAAAAAAAAAATACTTATTTATTTCAGAGAGGATAGTACATTTTCCAATCAAAGGTACATATCAAAAATGAAATATCGTCAAAACAAAAGTTCGCTAACCATAACTTAGCTTTCAAAATAATCTTGCAAATTATAGGGCTCTAAAATTATCTACATATTTTTAATTTCTTTTTTAAATTTATTTATTGTTTCAGTTTTTTCCCATTTCTCTGGTATTTTGTTAAATAGCCTTATACACATATGTGGACCCTTTTCCGTTATTGTTAGCCGATGTACTGGATAGTTTATATCAGTACACCGTGTTTCATAGGCATGAGAAATATTGTAAGTTGTGAAGTTATCTTTACTTTTAAAAACAAACATTAAACATTCATACAAATATACTCCAATAATAGTTAAAATTCTGTTTTTTTTTAAATCCCCCTACAGGTCTCATTAAAAGCCAAGTTGTGCATTAATCTTACAAGTCTATTTTGTATTATGAATATTTCATGGATATTATTATTTCCCCAGAAGATGATTCCAAATCTCGCGCTAGATTCAAAATTCGCAAAGTATATAATTCGTCATTACGAAACAGAAATCATTATTTCTGTTTTAAATATTTACAGATAATCCGAATGGTGTAACAAATGGCATTCAGTTTTTTGCCTAAATATTTTATATATGTTGACCAGTGTAAATGCTCATTAATATACACTCCTAAAAATTTTGCGTTTTCTTGAATGTTTAATTTGTCATTTAAAACATTTACAGTTTTAGGTGTTTCTATTTTTGTTTGTAGTGTTCTGAATAGGATAACGTTCGTTTTTTCAAAATTTAATAAAAATCCATTTTTTGTGAACCATTCTTTTGCTTTCAGCATTAAGGTATTACTTAAGTTCATTATCTCAGGATAATTTTCTCCTGTAACTAATAAATTCGTATCATCCGCATAATTTGTAATCGAACTATTTTTTTCATTATATATGATATTACCTAGATCGTTCATGTAAATGATAAATAAAATCGGTCCTGTGATACTGCCCTGTGGAATGCCTATAAAACTGAACAAGAAAAATCTTAAATTGAAAAATTGTTCTAATATAAAAGCCATGTCTACTCTAAAATTGATTTTAATTTAAATGTAAATATTGTTACGAGTTTACGACCCCTAGGGGTTGATGTTGATAGCTCATGAGTAGTAGCCGAAATTAAGTAGGCAAGCGTCAGAGCCTGTAGTGTGCGCTGGTAGTACGTGTTCTCGAAGCTTATAGATGGATCGGGATTTCTACATTGTCCTGGATTGTTGTACGCGAAGGTTATTGACTTTGCTAGATGGTTCTAGGAGGAAATTTGTAGGGTATATAAGCTGATGTAAACACGCGAGAGAAAAATTATTAATTAATTGAGGTTAGATAATTTGGAAGTGATACAAAGTGAACAGTAGAGTGTAAATATTAAGCAATAGCCCTTGTTAAAGGTTATTTCAGCCAGTAGACATGTATTCTTGTTAATGAAAGTATTGTGAAGTTTTTAGTAAGTTACTGAATAATGTGTGTTAGTGTTTATCTTTTGTTATAATTTTGGAATCCACGGATTTTTAAGGGAGGTGTCCTAAGGGATGGGAACACAAGACAATATTTACTTTAAGTATATATTTACTTTTTAATACATTGAAATATTTCGCTTGAAGAAAAATGTCGCAAGCATTTTTATAAATGCAGACTATATTAGTCTATTCCATCTCATAAAGAGTGATCCAGCGTTATACCGCCAAACGTTCAGGATCGATTTTTTATAGGTTAAAATGCGACTTTTTTCGTCTATAAAGCTTTTTCCAAAAATGCAACCTCCCCCCTCGAGCTAGAGCAAAAAGGAAGAAGAGAGAAACTCCTGTCAGTTAATTAGCCAGAATGAGAAATATTTTCTAATTTAGAGAAAAATCAAATTTTCATTGTGACTTACACGTCGGAACTCTGAACTGATCGAATTTAACATTTTCAGCTAAGTTGAGTTTCTGCCACATCTCATACGTATTGTATCATTATAAAAGCCATTCTTATTTTTAATAATTTATTATAGGTTCCCGGAATAAAAATTATGCATATAAGGCATGAAGTTTGCCAGAAGGTAAACCTAATATACCACGAACATTTACATAGTTATTTCTAGAGTCCTCAAGAAAAGTAAATAACACATTCTAATTAATATGACGGTAGCTGAGAGTAGACAAAAATGTATGTATTAAATATATTCATTAGCAGTAATTATGAAATGTGACACAGACGTTAGCAAGTATCATCACATCCTGAGTTCAGCGTAGCTTTTTTAGTATATTAAAACTCTAGACACCTTACTTGAGTCCTATGAACTCTACATATGCTAGAAGCTTGAAACTGGTAAACGATAATTAACCAGACTCTGTAGTGTACTGACAGATTCACCTAAGGATAGACACTGAGCTAACGAAGTTATCTCAGGTAAGACTCCTAAAAGCTTCCAATAACAGACAAAAAGAAAAGCCTACATCACGTCGATGAAAGTTACTTGTAAATTTCCGAATCCTGTAGTACAGTAATTCTATAAGTTTGGCTTTCATAGCGAAAACTGTGGCAGATGTCAACATATAAAATATTTTGTTGTATTGTTCCTATACACGGTATCCCGATAGTGGACGATCAAAGAAAGTAAAGTGATAGGGGAGGTCATTTATACAGTGTCCGCCGAAAAGTCTGCACCATATGGAAAACTTTTTTATTCAATTGTTTTTTAAGCGGGTTTCAGCATTACTTTAAGCGTGGTTAATAACCACAAAAGTGTCAAAAGTATTTGCCATATCACATTTATGACATCTCCAAAATGTTATTAGAAATTTTAAAATGGCCTGAAATGCCTTTATTTATCAAAAAATGGAAAAATACCTAAAGGAGAAGTTGTTTGTACTTAATTAGATTAAGAATCTAGATGTGAAGTTTGGTTTGAAAATTTCAAGGTTTTAGTTTTTTCTTTTTGTTTTATAAATATGTAACATTTAATTTTTTTGTTTTCAGTTAGTTTGAAATATTTCAAAGCAAAAAATACATAACTGTCGCATTTCTTTTTAAATGTAATTAATAATGGCAAAAAATCATTATTTACAAAAAACAACCTCAACTCGTGGACTATTTTCAATAATTCTGAACTAATAAGGTAGATCTGGAGAAAAAGCAGGGTCGAAAAATGACCGCTCCGAATGAAGAAATTTTTTGGCCAACTTATAGAGTTAGGTCCCCTCCATCATTCAGGCAAGTTTTTACAGGGCGGAATCGGCGGAGGGTGGGAGAAACGGCCCACTAAAAGCATAGGAAAGCAGTTTTCCGACATATCTCCGTAGATGTCAGTCCCACAAAAAATCGTACTTACCAAAAGTGAAGAGCTTGACAAAACCCGCAAGCTCGTTCCAGCCAAGTATGATTTTTTTGTGGCACCAACACCTGCGAAGATACGTCGGAAAATCTGCTTTCCCATACTTTTAATGGGCCGTTTCCCTACCCCCCGCTGACTGCGCCCTATAAAAACCCGTCTGAATGATGCAGGGGACCTCACTTTATAGGTTGGCAAAAAAAATGTTTTCAATTGGAGCAGTCACCTGTGAACCCAGATCCGCCCGGCTAAACCTTTACTGTGGAATTTTGCATGATAATCAGCTTAAATATTAAAGAAACGATTGTTTATTTAAATCTAATTTAGATCACAAAAGTAAGACAAAATTCTTATTAAAATTAATACTTCAAAAACTTTAAAGGTAAATAATACGGATTTATTTAAAAACTTTAAACCATGTTTGCCGTCTATAGTCTCTTAAATTAAATATCACATTTCTGCAGGTCTTCCTTGGCGGACACTGCATCAAAATTTGTAATTATCCAATTCTTGATGGCTGAAAAGTAAGTTTATGATCTCTGATGACTTCTATCAAATAATATCAATGGATTTGTGAACATGTGAACATATTTGGTGCATAGATAAAACTAGGTCATTTTTAAGTGAGCCTGATGGATAAAAATGTACTAGAGACACCTGATCAACTCTCGGAAGAAGTTGTCCTTTTAAATCAGATTATAACATGGCATAATGCATAGAGTTTTTCAGAACAATTTCTTTTATAAATTAGTTTATGTGAAGATTTTTCTTTCCGTTAACAAGTACACTTTACAAAATTTTAAATCTTGAGTTACCAGATTTGCCAGATAAAGTAAAATGAGTAAAATAAGAATTTTTATAACAAATTGCAAACGTTCGAAATTTGTAACACGCATTTTAACACACAATGCATGTATATTGCATTCGATCGGCACATTTCTAAAACCGGTAATATTGCTCGTAGAGAAAAAATTTTCATATTACTGAACAACTTTTTAAATGTCCGTCCGTCCGTCTGTCTGTCTGTCCGTCTGTCACGTTTCTTGTAAGCATAACTTAAGAACGAGAAGTTCGATTGTATTGTTTGGACAGTAAGTTAGTGTTAGCTAGAAGAAGAACCCTATTATTATTGAGCAAAAACGATCGATAAATAAAAAAGTTATAGATTTCTTTAAATGAAAAAAAAAAATTTTACATCATTTTTTTATGTTTTGTAATTAAACTAAAAATGTCTAAAACTAATATTATTTAGAAATAAACTGCGAAGAGTATCCTGTGCAACAATTTTATAAAATGCGCAGTAAATCGGCGAAGAGTATAACGGTTAGCTTGTTAATCACTTTGTTTACTTCTCTTTTTTTGGTCGTAACTATTTCTCAGTCTAGTTTTCTTTCACGTAGACCAATTCTGTATAATAAAGTTATAAAAAAAAAACTCTAAGGGGTTTAGATCAAGTGCCCTCGATGGTCATTTTTTTTAGTTCCTCCATTTCCAATCCAGCAAAGGACCTGGCACAGTTTAGATGGGTACTTACTTTCGGTCAAATTGTATGACACTAAATGCATATTGAAGCTCAATTCGTCCCGAACAAAATTTCTTATGGATACAAGGTCGGAAAATGGACATTTTTCCAGATATCGGGGGTGCAAAGGGAGTTCTCATTTCTAATGAGAGGTGGCCTCCGGTGAAGTAGTTTCCCGTCTAAAGTGTGGCACGTTCTTTGGTATTGTGTGTAGAGGTACAGTTTCACTTCTAAAACGTAGAGAAAAGAAACCTCATCGTACTTCAATCACATTTCCTGTTTGTTGGGAGTCATACAACACTATTATTGTACAGTTACTGCTCAATTGACAGCCCCCAAAGCTTTTAGTTGTTATCTCTTATTACCTCGCAAAAATGGATCCAAACAGGAGTCGAATCTTCTCTTAACAATCCCAGATGAAGTTTTTTTGATCGCAGGCTAGCCACTGGAATGGTTGACGTTGCACAACATAAAGCATTGTAAAATTATATCCATAGTTCTCACTTATTTGAAAAAAAAGATAGCTTCAAATTTAACAGTGAATAATTTTTTTGTTTGCTTATATTTGAAATGAAACATATTCTTCCTAGGATTTTGCAAACAGCATAGAAAATTATCTATGAGCACTAAAATAAAAACTATTTGCAAAATTATTGATTTACAGTCTTCAAATTGTTTACTAAATTAAAGCCTTCGCCTCTGCTACAGTACATAGTTACGCCAATGAGAAACCAATGTGATCAAGAAAGCAGCACTTTAGCTTTGATGTCCTTAAATATGCATAACTTCTGCAATCAGAGACTTATGTCAATTTATTCGCTGTAAGGATGAAATTATGCTTCTACTGCATTTAAATTATGAAACTACGTTTTATAATTTAAAAGCATAGTCTGTCAAATCTCATTATAATAACCATCTAATATATATACAAGTCGCCTTCGTTGTTACACAGTTTCGAACTACAGAAAATTTATGATTTGCTATTTTTGAACTGAAAAGATATTTGTTAAGGACAAATATATACTATTTATTTTGCCATATACCGTGTGCTCCGTGTACATAGTTGAATGGGAGATAAGAGATAAAACAAATGTACATGTAGGGACTAATCATTTCTTAATGTTCTACAGGTGATTTTTTTAATTTTTGCAAATATTTACTCGCTATGTATTTTAATCGTTCTGTTTTTGAAAATACAGGGTTGAACTAGTAGAAATTATTTTTCTGAAATAGATTTATATTGGAAATCTCAATACATTCGAGTGATAACAGGCTACGTCGCGTGGCGCTGGTATCACAAACGATTAATAACTCAATGGTACGACAGTTAAACAAGAAGACTGTCCGCCGTTTTTCCTATTTCTTGGTTTTCCATCAACTCCACTATCTCATACTTCCCGTCTTCTTCACAACACTCCAGCACAATTCTACATTTTCCGCACTTTGCAACTATTCTCCTCGTTACTTTTCATCCAGACGCGGCTAATTCTACCTTTTAGAAAGACTCCTCTCATTCACCTCGTCACTTTTTGACAGGTCCCTCCAAACCCCATTTGATCTCCTTACCGTAAACTCTCACCCATGCCTGCTACCCCGAAATCTAGGCAACTCACTATACCTTTTTTATTTGAGAAATGTGCCGATCATATTTTCATATTTGTGAAGAATATAATAACAGAGCATTTCAACGTTACTATTTATTCGAGGAAAACAGTATTTGGCTATCAACAAACAAAACAGTAATGAACATACCTCGGATTTAGCGGCCAGATATGACGTAAAACCAGGGTTGGCTTTAGATGATGATGTTGCATGCATGTATGAAACAATATCTTACCTTGAATATAACTGAACTTCACACTAAACTAACACACAAGTAGTTTTCAGTGCCGGTGGTTAAAGAATAAAAGTATATCACTAATATCTGCTCTAAATGTTTTGGAGTTAAACGTCGGCGTTTTTCGGCAAAAATCCATTTATATTGCGAGAAGGACCGCTCGACTTTCGCAAAGTCACCACATTCATCACAGGTGTAGCAGAGTATCCTTCCTTGCCTTGTAAAAGGTCTGTTACATCTGTCAACGTAACAAATCCGGGATTTTTTGTTAACATAGTTATGAATTATTTTTGTACTGTTGCAGCAATGTCTACCATTTAAATTTAAAAATATATTGTCGAAGATCGAACACAACGTTTATTGCATCAACTGTAGTAAAGGTTGATGTTGGCTGATACTGGAGGTCCCATATGGCTAGAGGAATTCGTGAGAAACATCCGTGTATGGTCTCCAGAATTTTTTGAACAGTTGGATTCAGAAATTCCTGGTGCGCCTGCGAAATGGCAACTGCGTCATTTGGATTTAACTATTGTATTACGTATTTCACAATATTTGGTAGAATATCGTGAAATAACTGTACATGACCTGGTGCTTTAAGAAAACTTTCTTTACACTAGATATTAATTTATCAACATTAGGGTAGCACCTCTTAATAGTTTCATAATAGTTTCAGCAATCCTATGTAGCCCATGTCCTAAACATGTTACATGCAGTATATTCCGATATGTTTCTTTCAAAATTCTTTCAGCAGCTTTCATATAATTCCCTCCATCAGTAAGAAATAATAAGAACTTGTCCGTATTTTCTACATATTTGTCACCGACCAACACAGGCGACGTTACGTCTGCTACTGTTTCATCGTGACCGTCATAATTTTCTCCCCTGCCGCACCGACCGGATTACGCCTTATTTTTGTATTTCATAGGTATAGTCCGTCACCGAATAAACGCATTACCATGGTAAAATTAATAAAATTCAATTAATACGTTGCATGCCTTTCTATGTTTGTAGTTTGGGAATGTTTTAGTAGGTGTTTAGAATATAACAATATTTTACCTACCTATCTATAAAAGACAGCCCTGGACTCCAGCCGCTACATCCGAGGTATGGTAATGAATGTAAAAGGACTAGAACATGAGAAAAATATGTCTAGTAAATGTTTGCAACTTAATTTTTTTAAATAATAATAATAATTAACTGCAGTTATAAAGATCGGCCAAAGATAAAAGGACAAAATGTTGGTATAACAAATAGAATATAATAATTCAAAAAATAAGTTACAGAAAGGATACACCAAAAAAAGTCATGGACTGTTGAGCAGAGCATCCCTCCGTATTTTGATCAGTTGAATCCGATGCTGTCGTCTGAATTGCTCCATCACGTAAGGATGTTTCCCTAATCTCCCTCATAATTAATACCGTCACATCAGTGACAAAAATAGCTGAAAATCATTTTAGCTATTTTTGAGATTACGGAAAAATTTCGACGTGGTGGAGCAATTCTGACGATGGTTTTCGATTCGGCGGCTCAATATATGGGGGTATTATGCTCTCCTCAAAAGTACATGTCCTCATCTTCGTGTATGTGTATAATTATTCGAAATGACTGCCTCCTATTTCCACAATCTAGCCCAACGTTCTAAAGAATTGCGAACTCTTCCAAAAATTCATTCAGTTGAACTTAATATTATCACGATATCGAATAGCGTTACGTGGTGTCATCAATGGTGTTATGGTGTGTTGCATAAACTTTCGGCTTGAAATGGCTGCAATAAAAATAATGTAAGAGTGCCAGGGAACAGAACCACTTACGTCAATACAATTTTCTCCGGTACGTTTAATCAGAATGTTGTTTTACATTAAATATGTATTGCGGTATCCTCTCCGTCCTACATAAATCGCAAGTTTAGCACAAAAAAAAATGTAATAGAGCCAAAGTTACGCGTATAACTACCAATAATGAACTAACACACCTTATTCAGCAAGAAAAACTAAGTGAACACCTCTCTCTATTATTTTTTTTTGCATTCTTTTAATAAGGGAAACAAATTTAGTTTAAACCTTTTTAGGGGCTTTAACTCGCTAGGGACATAAATAATCACAAGAACTTCTCAAATTTGATGAATACTACACTCTATAGAAGGATGGAGTCCTATTTTAGAAACACCCTGTATAGTACAATATCCGATTAATCATTTTTTGAAATTTGAAATGCTAGTCGCGTCATTTTGGCATTTTACCTCTAAAAAAAAGGTACAGGGTCAATTGACTCCATTCTTGTTACAAAGAGTTCAGAAAGGCATTTAGAAAAAACAGTACCTTTGAATTTTTGGCGGAAATGTTTGGTTTAATTTTTGGGCCAATAATTGGCCAATAGTAATGGCCAATTTAATTAAATTAATTGAAAAATTTGTTATCATACACAATATGACAGAATAGACGAGAATGGTTACTCTGAGGTTTTTGGGGTCGCTGATCACCAATCTGAAGTCCAATTTGGGAAATTCAAGATGGCGGACCGGAAATCGGGCCATTTTCCATAAGAAATGAGAATGGATATATTGGCCTTGAAAATCTATACCCGGGGGTTCTCGAGGTTGTTGATTACGAATGCGAGGTCTGATTTTGGTAAATTCAAAGTGGCGGACCGGAAGTAGAGTAAATTTTTCAAGAAAGACTCGTATCTTTTTCGTTTTTGGGCTGAAAATGAGTACTCGGAGGCTTCTAAATTCAAAATGGCGGACCGGAATAACAGTCCATTTCTCTGTAAAACTCGTATTCTTTTCCTTTTTGGCTGAAAGTGGGAACTTGGGAGTTCTCGTTATCGCTGATGTCCAATTAGGGAGAATTCAAAATGGCGCGCCGGAAGTAGTATATTTTTCAGGTAATACTCATGTTTTTTATACTTTCAGCCCAAAAAAAGTAAAAAAGACGAGGTTTTCCGGAGAGATTGACTCTACTTCCGGTCCGCTATTTTGAATTTCGTAAATTGGACCTCTGATTGAGCGACCTCAAAAACCCCCGAGTCCAAAAACGAAAAAAATACGAGGTTTTCCTGATAAATTGACTCTACTTCCGGTCCGTCATTTTAAATTTACCAAACTAGATCTCGGATTCGTAATTAGCAACCAAGCACAGATTTTCAAGGCCATGATATCCACTTTCATTTCTTATGGAAAATGGCCCGATTTCCGGTCCGCCATTTTGAATTTCCCAAATTGGACTTCAGATTGGTAATCAGTGACCCCAAAACCCCCCGAGTAACCATTTTCGTCTAATTCTATGGCATATAAATTTTTCAATTAATTTAAATAAATTATTAGAAAAAAATGAAAGCAAACGTTTCCGCCAAAAAATTAAAGGTACTGTTTTCTCTAAATGCCTTTCTGGACTCTTTGCAACAACAAATGAAGTCAATTAACACTGTACTTTTTTTAGAGGTTTTCAGATGTTTCATGCTAAAGTGACGCGACTATGCTGAAATTACCTAATTTTGAAATTATTTCAGGAACTAATATTGTATAAGTTGATAAGTAGTTAATGAGTTAATAAGAGCAATTTATCTGTAGTATATCGATTTATTTAAGGCAATTAACAGTTATATTGTGACTGAAGAACCAATTTTCCACTAAAACCTACATTGCAACTTTCAACTTGTCAAAATAATTGTTATATATCGAACATTCTGTATCACCAAAATCCCCCTTTGAACGTTGTAAAGCTATTACTAAATAAACAAATGGAAAATGGTCTCATTTTATCTGGTGGAGAAAGCTCTAGAACTAAGCACTTACCATGTCCTCCCCAATGATTCATTTGCGACATTTTGGTCCCTTTAGTATCTCAGATGAATTAATAATTAAGGAGGCGTGCTCGATGAAATATTTAAGCATGGTAATCACTGAAGCCGAACATCTTTGTTGGTAAAAGAATTGAAGTGCTCTTGTAATAATTTAAATGTATTAAAATTATTATCTTTACATCATAATAACAAAATGTCGAAAAGTTGGATAATATGAGTAATTACATTTATAAGCACAAAATAAATAGTTGCTGATATGTTTTTACTTGTGAAACGTTAAATGATAAATTTAAAATTAAAACGGCCAATATTAAACATAACAGCAGTTTTCGAAAGGACAACTATACTCAGCGTGACACCACGTTAAGTCATTTATTGATTCTATATGATTTATCTACCATGGGCTATTTCAGATTTACATGGCTCGTATGATCTACAAGATAGGTAAATTGCAAGTACATAATGTACATGCTACGAGTATAATCATATTGACAGAGTGTCATCCATGAAGCGCATAATACGCCTTCGATGACTTTTAAATATCTTCCGACACAGTTCAATAATGTTCCGTTGCTATTTCAGTTACAATAAAAAAATTTCCATACAATGTCTTTGTCAAGTGACATAGATGGCCGTATTTACCTATATAAATGTCATGCAATGAATTATCCATCGATTTCTTTTTAATGCTGGCGTCAAGTACTCATATTTTACGCTCCCAGAAGTTCTATAATATATACATTGTCATACAATATTTACTCAAATGTACACTCTTCATCCAACAGAAAGAGATGTACCTTGAAACATTAGGATTAAGAGGATAAGGCTTTATATCCACACCTTGACTTAAATGTTTCAAGACACATTCTTTTATGACGCTTCGTTGATAAGAGATGTATCGAAGGCAATTCACAAAATAAATGCATATAGGTGATATATCAAAAGACAGATAATGTAACAATAAAATAAAATACACTATCTATAAATCTTTATCTATTATAGAGGGTGTCTCACCGGGAACTGAATCAATCGATATCGGGAAAAGCATGTAACAAAAAATTTTGAAAATTTTGGGAGTTACTAAAGTCAGTGTGGCTATTATGCGAAATGCAATTTTTATTTAAATTACTAAGAATATATTCAAGTCCACTGTGGCTTTCAGTACTTTCGCTCCATGCTGCCGTAACTGATGTTTCGTCCAAACTGTTTTGGATTAATAAAATACTATTATATAAATCGCTTAAATCTAACTCACCCTTCGCATTATCACAAAAGGACTTTATGGGGGGGGGGCTAAGGATTCCGACATGAATAAAACTTTTACTTACATTCAAGAGAAGGCAAACTTCATTGTCCGGGTCGCTGGTTCTTCACTTCGTCACGACTGCGCCAGTTAAGTTTGTCGATGTAGACAAAGCCTTTTTTTAAATAAATGAACACACTACAAAATATTTATTAATGTACTAAGACAAAGTTTATAACAATATTTGAAACAACTGGACGGTGCGAGAATTCACGCCAGAAAAGCTGTCATCTTCTATTAGGTCTACCATGAAGACATTACTCGAGTCTCGTCGGAGGTGTCCGCACAAAATGTTTCTTACATAACAAGCAAAAAGTGGAAATAGTCCGGCCAAGCCAACTTTTTAGGCCGAAATTGTCTAATTTATTTTTCATTGTTATTGAGGTCTACAGAAGCAAGTCCTACTAATGCGGAAATTTCGTAGGTCGTGGAATATCTATTTATATGCACTTTTATGCAAGAAAGTGCATCTTTCGTGATTTTTGCTCTTTTATCTTATGTTTTTAAATTTATACGGTTGAAAAAGGTTTAGATTTGTTGAAAATGTATTACATATTTTGTTATTATTTAAATTTCCCTTATCATATTGTTTCATCTATAGGCATTTAGGAGGCCTTAAGAGCCTAAAACTGCATGCATAAATGCATTCTATAGATGTGTAATAAATTAACCCTGGAAAAATAGGTTTAATATTAATATTATTTGGAAAAAAATTATAGTCGAGGGTTTTGAAGGTCGCTCATTACAAATATTAAATTTTATCAGGTTTCAATAAAAACTTCACTTCACTTTTATGTCAAACCCCCCTCCCCCGCCTCTTTTCGTATTTATTACTCCCTACCCTCTTAACTTATACTGTAGCTATCCTTTTCCTGAGGATAAAAAAACTATAAAATTTTATCAGTTTATTTTAATAGTGTGAGGTGTTTGGAGATAAACATTAAAAAAATTTAAAAATAAAACTTTACGTACACAAAACACAATTTTTTCTCGTGGTTATGTTTAAATTGAAAATAACGTCAGAAATTGCATTTTCAAGTTTAAGATTCGTGCCATCTCGAGCCAGCCATTGATGAGGGTAGGTATTATTTAAGTGGTTTCTAACTGCATTTAAATAATGTTGTGGAGCACCATCTTGCTGAAACCACATCCTATTTCGAATGCTTTCAGGGAGATTTACCAATAATTGTGGCAGACAGTTTTCCAAAAAATGAAGATAAATAGCCCCAGTCAATATACCATCAAAGAAATGTTGCCCTATTACATGTTCTCCAATAATTCCTCCTCACAAGTTTATAGACCATCTGTGTTGGTTATCAACTTGCATAAAAAAGTGAGAATTTTCCGAGGCCTAATAATGGAAATTGTGCCTATTATCAAATCCATTTTTATGAAAAGTTGCCTCATCATCTCGAGCCAGCCATTTTTAATTTTACAATTTCCACAACACATTTGTAATCAGCGACCTTGAAAACCCCCGACTATACATTTTTTCCAAGTAGTTTTAAATATTAAACCAAATATGTTAACACATCCTCTGCTAATTTATTATGCATGTATAGAATGCACTTATGCGTGCAGCTTTGGACCCCGAGGGACTCCTTAATGCTTATAAATGGCAGTGGAAATTTAAATAATAATAAAACAGTACATTTTCAACAAATCTAAACCGTATAATTTCGAAAACATAACGAAAATAGAGCAAAAATCATGAAAAATGCACTTTTTGCATAAAAGTGCATATAATAGTTATGAAAAGACTAATTTTACTTGACGAATATAATATTTGCCAATTTGCAAATTAGGTGAGTCAAGTAAAATTACTCTTTCATAACGTGTTAAGTACAAAATTCTATCTATAAAATAGAAAAGAAATTGCAATTTACTTTGAATTCTATTTTGCGCTCCCAAACATAGCTACGCTTGCAGTCGTACAAATAAGTTTTGTGTTTATCGCTTTACCCGAGCGTTACTACGGGTTGACATTTGTACAAACTTCAATTGTCAATCTGCTGATTTTTTAAAAACAAATTAAGTCAAAAATGGTTGATTCAGATGTGGATATTCCATCTGATATAAAAGAATCGGCTAATTTAGCAGTAAATTCAATAATACCTGGTAAATCAAAAAGCACATATGAAGAAGTATATACGAAATTTGAAAACAGCTGTCAACAAAATGGAATAAAAAGATGTTTGTGAAAAGATTCTCTTAGCGTACTTTGAAACGATGAAAAACAATACGAATATTGAGTAGGTATCAATATTAAAGGCAGAATTAAATGTCAAAAGAAACATTGACATAAAGAACATCATTTTTGAAGAGAAAATCTGCAGGTTATCACGCTAAAAAATCTATAATTTTAACAAGAGAAAACCAAAAGTTTTCTCTTGTTAAAATTGTTTCATTAGAGTTTCATTAGAGTTTCATTAGAAATGCTGATGACGGGAAGTTTTTATTTGCATTTTAATAATAAAATGCTTTTTGTGTATTTGTCTTAAAGTTTCTTCTCTAAATGATGGGTTTAATAATAATCAGTTACGTAAAAAATCATTACATCATTAGTTATGTAATGAAACTGACAGCTGTGAAGAATGTGACGTTTCCTAATGTCAAAAATGCATTTAAAACTTGACATTTCATAACGGGATTAGATAAACATACAGGGTGCAGCAATAGAGCGTCTGACCTCGATATCTCGAGTTCTACGATAGGTAGAAATTTTTCAAAAATTTGCAAGTAAAATAGATAAAGAAGTCTATAACTGGAAATTATTTTCGAACATACAGGGCGGGTCAAGACGAAATTACAGAACCAAGTGTCTTCTTATAAATAGAATGGTATGTATAATATCAGTACGTTTTTTGAATCCTCTTTCTAGGTTCTATTCATTCCTATATTAGCATTGAATATCTCCCAACCACTTGGATGTAATGAATTTTTTTGTTGAAATAATGCAATCTGCATATGGATATTAAAAAAATCACCACAGTCAGAATGGGCTTGTTCCATGATATTCTTTTTTATGGTTTTTATACTTTTTCACATAGTACTCGATATTCTCATTAAACACTTAAAATTTCGTATTATTAACTTTTTCCGTTCTCGAGATATAATGAGTTGAAATTAGTAATAGTTGCAAAAACCGAGCGTTCATTTGTGACGTCACTATACGCAAGTGACGTAAAAAAATGGCTTTCTGGGACCTTTCAAATTTAACCTGAAAAGTCGAAAAACATGAAATTTTTAAACGCTGGTAACTAAATAGATACGTCGAATGGAAGTTCGTTCTATGTGTCTACGGAAAGGAGAAGGTCGGCGATGAATTCTAATCGTAAATTGCAGGGTCAAAATCGAAAATTCGTCCCGGCAGGAGCGAGAGAAAATTGTAATTTTTTGACATTTCGCCAAATTGTACTTCCCTACTGTCAAATAATAAGCAAGACAAACAATACTTCGAAAATACTTATAATTATAACAAGTAAGGAGCATCAAGTCTATTGAGATCGCCGAGTCTATGCGTATAGTGACGTAGCGCCTGGCCACGCCCCATTTTCGTGAGATGGAGATTTGTAATAATTTTTAAGATACTAAACGTGCGAATAAGATTCTGATTTTTTGCAGATCCGTTAATTTATACTTGCACTTTCGATTTATGAAATAAAGAAAAAATGCCGAACAAGCCCATTATGGGTTTTAAGAAAAACTTATGTGAATACCAGTTATGAGACATCTAATTAAAGCTTTTGAATCATTTTCATTTCCTAAAACTATACAGGGTGGCCAAACATTATTTTTAAAATTAACAACTTTTTAAATTGAATTTTCACAATTTTTTCAAATGAAACACCCTGTATATTTTTCAACGATGTGATGTAGAAATTAAAAACGAATACGGGAAGTATTTCCCTATAACTAATTGAAACCAAATTAACTTAAAAAAAGAGGTTTCTTCAAATAACTCAGTAGAAAAAATTATATAAATGTCCCACATGTTGCCCATTTTGATTGACACACATCTCTATGCGCTTTTGAAATGAGGTTCCCGCTGTTCCTACAACTGCCGGTGTGATAGGTCTAAAGGCGGTTATTATTCTTTCCCTCATATTTTAAACTGTTGTTGGTGTGTCTCTATAACCATTTTCCTTCACGTATCCTAATAAAAAGAAATCCATTTTTGTAAGATCTGGGGATCTAGTAGGCCATTTGGTGGGTCCATTTCTTCCAATCCATTGATGAGGGTAGGTATTATTTAAATGGTCTCTAACTGCATTTAAATAATGTGGTGGAGCACCATCTTGCTGAAACCACATCCTATTACGAATGCTTTCAGGGAGATTTACCAATAATTGTGACAGATAGTTTTCCAAAGAATGAAGATAAATAGCTCCAGTCATTGTACCATCAAAGAAACGTGGCCCTACTACATATTCTCCAATAATTCCCCCACAAACGTTTATAAGCATAATAATGGAAATTGTGCCTAACAAATCTATTTTTATGAAAAGTTGCCTCATCAGTGAATAAAACATTAATGAGGAAGTTGACATCATCTTGCATTTTACCTCTGGCCCAATTACAAAATTGTAGACGGTTTTGAAAATCGTCATCAGATAATTCCTGGTGCATTTGAATATGATATGCATGCAACTTATTTGTTTTTAAGATTAGACACACAGACCATCTACTTATTCCTACTAATGAGCTCACTTCTCTTTGACTAACATGGGGATTCTCAACCGTTGCCAGCACTACAGAAAACTCTTTTTCTTCGTTCACAACACGTTTTATTCCTTCACTTTTTTTATATTCAACATTTTCAGTTTCCTGAAATCTATTGAGAAGGTTTTGGAAGCTGCTAACATCAGCTTTCAGGATAACGTTGGTGATTAATTCTATTGGCAAGTAAATAATTTCTGTCTGACTCGCCCAAAACAAAAGCCATGTCTACCAGTTCCGCTTTTTGAAATTCATATTGTAAAATTCCAAATATTTTAGATTCAATGCAAATTGTAACCAACGACCGATAAGTGTGATAAATGCTCCGTTGTACACGACAATTTATACCAAACTGAGGTTTTATTGCTTGTCGAATAACGAAAACGGCAGAAAAATGTACAAAAAAAACAGTACAGTAAAGGACCTGTTAAATACTATTTACTCATTTCAATGGATTGGAAGAAATGGTCCCACTAAATGGCCTCATTTCAATATTGCATAAAGACGTGTGTCAATCAAAATGGGCGGAAACACATCGAACACCTATTATAAATATTTCTAATGAATTATTTGAGGGAACCTCTATTTTTAAGTTTATTCTTGAATTTGACACTTATTTATTTATAAAACGAAAATGGTTGCAATTAGCCATAGGGCAGTACTTACAAAAAATATTTGCTTTTCATTTCTACATCACATCGTTGAAAAATATACAGGGTGTTCCATTTGAAAAAATTGAGAAAATTCAATATAAAAAGTTTTTAATTGAAAAATAATTTTTATCCTGTACAGTTTAAGGAAATGAAAATGATCCAAAAACATTAATTGGATATCTTGTAACTGGTATTCACATAATTTTTTCTTAAAACCCATGATTGTGACTGTGGTGATTTTTTTAATATCTATCTGCAGATTGCATTATTTCAACAAAAAAATTCATTACATCCAAGTGGTTGGGAAATATTCAATGCTAATATAGGAATGAATAGAGTCTAGAAATATGCTTAAAAAATGTACTGATATACATAGCATTCCATTTAAAAGTAGGACTTGCTCCTGTAATTTCGTCTTGGCTCGCTCTGTATGCTCGAATAATTTCCAGTGATAGACTTTTTTATCTAGTTTACTTGCAATTTTTTTTTTTTAATTTCTAGCTATCGTAGAACTCGAGTTATCGAGATCCGACGCACTATTGCCCCACCCTGTATATTCCAGGACCTACCAAATGTCCGCGTTAGTTGGACTTGCTTCTGTAGATCTCAAATAGCATAAAAAAAATATGTACCTAAACTTTTGTCTTACCACCGTTTTTTTGTTGGCCCGGCCGGACTAAAATAATGAAGCAATAATTTACAAGTTCTATTAAGATATCAAGAACAATAGAACAAAAATATGTGAATTATTACTTTAGCATACACGATTTACGCAAATAGAGAAGGTATGAACTTATTAAAAGAAAAGTTCATAGATAATTACATGAATGTGGAATAGTTGGACGGTCACGTATATTCAGTGGAACAGTGGCTTGAAACTTGGTCTGAACTATTAAGGACTATTCATACGAGTTAGTCGTCGATGGGAGTTCAATAAGAGGGTTAGGTCAAGCTCTAGCGGCAGCTCTTTAGCGTCACTTGCAGCGGATAAAGGGGTGATATATGACCGTGTTCGTGCAAGTGCAATTGTTTACAAGCAGCCCCGGGCTTGGTGCATGCCGGCCGCACATTATCCAGACGAGAACCACTGATTTTATCTGCCGATACATCCATAATTTATTTCGACCGATACATGTTACGTGATACAGGCGAAGACCATGTTATTTTCATCAGGCTTTTTACTCAAAGGAGTGGAGCTTCGGTTGATAAATAATGTCTTACAAGCTAGCCTTTGTGGAATTGTAATGTCTCTCCTTTAAAATAAATTGATTGTTATAAAAACCGGTGCCCCAAGGAGACATTAGCAACATTTGTGTTTTGAACAAAGGAGATTTTCCTTTATTCTTTTTTAAACTTACAAGGATGTATGAAAGAGTAGGCGCTATAGGAAATATTGAGTACAATAAACAACAAATAATTATATCTATTTTTTACATAGTGAAGTTAAAAACATCACTCCTCTACTTAAATAACTGTGCCTTGTGGTAAACTTTCTTCGTAGATAAACAGAAAAAAAACCGCTGCCTCAGGAATCACTACATCCACATCCAGATTTTTCATCCAAGTCACTTTAAAGAAAACATCTTGACTAGATCTGCACTGTAGTATGTGGAAATTATTGGTCATAGAATTTTAATAAAATTCGGAGCAGATGTCATAGAAAAGTTTGAGGCGTTGGTTTCTACCATATACGTTAAAAATTACGTTTCTAGTTTACCCTACTTATTTTCCCCTATTCACAACCTACCACCTCCCACCCCTTCAATGGAATCATCTCAATCAGATGTTATTTACAATACGTACCTGTTCTAACTTTCAAGTGAATATCTCAATTTTATGTTATCAATCCCATTAATAACGGAGCGGAGGTGGTGGGGTTTGAAAAATATTTTGAAAAATACTGGAAAGAAATCAGAGGCATTGGTTTCTAGTATATACACCAAATCCCAAATTTCTGTACTTATTTACTCCTATTTAACCCCAACCCTTTAACGGAATAATCTCAAAATATAATTTAGTTGTAGATGTAGTTATAATACACACATGTACCAAATTTCAAGTGAATATCTCAACTTTATTTTCTCAACACCTTTAATAATGGAGTTGGGGGTTGAAAAATATTATAAAAAAATCTGAGGCCTTCATTCCTAGTACATACACCGAATTTCAAGTTTCTGTACTCTTACCAGCTTGCTTTACATATTTTTCCCTACTTACCCCTGTTTAACCCCCAACCCTTCATCAAAATAATCTGCCATTTGATGGAAAATATTTACGTGTATACGGGGAAGGCTGAGAGTAATAAATATGCGTGATTGCCTCGTGATCGCGACGTGTTCTATCCTCATTGGTTACATTTTTCCAGAGATTGCCAACGGTTTTCTGGGCTTCAGTTGTATGTAATTTGCGTAAGAGTGTATTTACATTTGTTCGAAAATTTGAATTATTATAACTCATAAACAGTTTGGTGCATCCATTTGAAGTTTATGGTAGTGTATTATCAAGTTTAAAAGAACAATATCTTACATTTTCATTAATATTCCATCGTTCTAAAATCGATCAGGAAACTTCTTGTATTTTTAATAATTTTACGCATGAATGGCTCTGGTGAACTAAGCCCACGTGAATAGCACGTGACAGCTCTCAGAGCTTGGCGATAATACTATAACCGTAGATTGCTACTAACTGCCCTCTGTTGTCTTTTGGGGCACCTCCTTGCACTTTGGAGTACCTCAGTTTAAAATAATACTATTTTGTCACTCTCTGAAAGAAAATATAACAGTGTTGAATTCCGAAAAATCGGCTTTCTAAACTTTGAAACGTTAATGAACCATATGGGATTATTCCTACTTCCCTCGTAAACCAAAGGGAAGTATTATACTGGTGAGAAAAACACCCTCGGAGATTTCACGTTTCAGATCATGTAGATTAAGAAAATGAGGTCTTTTAATTACGTTAGTCTGTCTGTCTCTACTCTATCTAAAAAACTATTTGACATAGAAGAGTCTTTGATAGGCAGTTGACGCTACTGCCAGTGAAGAAATGGGTAGACTTTCACTGGAAAATATAATGGGTGGACCGGACCATCTAAAGAGAATAAATAATGAAAAAATGTGGCAGATGGCAATAATGTCACGACAGTCTTTGGGCGCGGGTCTTAAAACCAGGCCCTAGGCCTTACGTGAACGTTGGGTTTTCTCGATAGGTGTGTTAAAAGGGGCGTCTTTGAGGGTTTACATGATTTTATTTAAAAGACATAATAAAAAACATATAATAAAAATTCGAACGATCTTACCAATATACACAGTGGGAGGAGAGGTGTCACTTACACTTAACTTTTAGTATTAATCTCCAAGACGGATATTACTAAACGGCCTTAAGGGCACGAGTCCCTTATCTCTAAGATGAGGGCCCGGAACTAAGACTGACTGTCGACACTAAAACATCGGAACTGGGGGAACCACGGTTACAATTTAAACGTTTACCATCTTCTTTGTTTTGCACAAGTTTAAACAATGTCAATGTCGTATTTATGTATACGTGTGTTTTATTATTAAATAATTCTAATAATCAACATTGACTTTGTTTTAGTGTTTTCAAATTTATAAATGGACTAGGGCCGAATATGTTTGTTTATATAAGCATTTGCTAATTTTCCGGATTTGAATGATTAATAATATTTCCTGCATGGCAATAATATTCGGCATGTAGTTAACACAATTGACAAGAAAGACACCTTTATTGATAAGTTACCGGGTGGTCATCCTAAAAAATTTGTAAAAGCATTCTCACAAAAATTTCATATTTGACACCTATTTTTATTATTTACTTTTCCTGTTGGATGGCCCTCGGCACGTTATATCACACCTTGGCTTGAGTTGAGTAGTCCTTAGTGACATTTTGCCTTACCAGCCTGAGTGATCCTATCAGGAGTACAAGACTCCCACCGACTTTGTCCTCAGAACCTTTCCAGTTACTTGAGCCTCTACACTTCCTCTCTCACACGGCTCCTCGGGGACGTTCTTTTCGTGACGTATACATTATTATCTGTACGACTGCAAAATTATAGCAAGCCATGTATTTTTATGTAACTGAACATTATTTTTCCTGTACTGTTAGGCACATTTATAACATATCCAGATCTTTTTTTCAAAATTGATTCAATTGATATCCTTTATTAATTGCGTTCAGCAGCTAGGGTGAATAGCAATTTAAATGACAAACTTCTGGAGGAGATGCTACACACATAATTCGAAAACAAATAAAATACACATTTTAACTTTTGCGTTTTTTAATCATACACTCATGTGTAGTATTCACTAGGGCGGAACAATTTTTTTTAAATTTTCTATCTGCATAGGTTGTAAGCCAAAAACCTCTAAATGAAAAAAACTCCTAAAAAGTTTTTATTAACTATAAATAAAAATGGCGTCGTATTGCACAGATCACGTAACCACACAAAATGAAAATGTGACTTATGCAACATGAAGTCATATATATTATTAGTTAATGTTATTTTTGTAACAATTTCTAATTATTTAGCAACTTTTGGCACCACAGCCTAGGACAGCAATGAAGAAAATAATTTTTTTTTTTTTGAAAATATTTTAATTTTTAAACATAAAATACATTCTTGTGAAAAAAACTTATCTAGCGAATAGAAATATTTTAATTGTGTTTCATGAAAGGTTGGTATGATGGCTCGAAACTTAAAGCGTTGGGCGAATAAAACCGTCTCTGGAGTACTGTCCACACTCTGCAGCTGCTGCTTCAGTAGCTAATTTTACAGTTCGTTAACCATCGATGTGTGACATGGAAAATCAGAAACGGTTTGGAGCGGTACACAGTGGTTTTTTGGTTCAAAAATGGCTAGAAAGCGCAAATGTTGTCGAAAATGATTTTTTTTTTAAATTATAGTTTATCGAAATTCCTCGAAAAAAAAAATCATTTTTATTATTTTAAGTTAAAGGCCAAAATAATTTATTTTAAAATAATTTTTGATGTAGGTAATATACGGAATAACTTCATAAAGAAAATAAAGTAAAGCAAAATCAGCTGTCAAATTAGATAAAAAAGTGTCAATTGACAGCTACCAAATTGACATTAAAATTTGACTTTTATTCCAAAATTTTTCACATAACTTGTTGTTCTCAGGTTTTTGGGGTCACTAAATTTGAACAAGATGTCAAATTGGACGAAAGATATCAATGGAGAATTCAGCTAGGCTGTCAAATTTCGAAATGACCGTTGCGTTATAATTTAAATATAAAAAAAAATTGACGTAAGTGTTTTTGGGCTTCTAGAACCAAATTCAACATTCTACGGCTTTTGTTGTAGTTGAATTCAAATCAGATGTCAGATTAAACTAACAGTGTAAATTGACGGTTTAGTTAACTTATTAAATAGGCATTTCGCTTATATGTAGTAATTTTTACACAAAACTCGTTACTCTAAGAGGTGGCTAAATTAGAATCAGGTGTCAATTTGGAGAAAAAAGTTAACTGATACCGATATTTTTGGCTTTTAACTTAAAATAATAAAACAGGATAGTGTTTTTTCAAAATTCGGGCTCCGAGGATCTGTTGGAATTTCGGTAAGCTTAGTTTAAAAAAAAATGGTTAATTTTCGACAAGATTTGCGCTCTCTAGTCATTTTTGAACCACCGTGGTGGTACTTCTTTTACGATGATAGATAGCATATCTCTTTAATTTGAAGTGTTATAGGGGGCTAGTTACCTCCACCGTTTAACATGCAATAAGGTCAACATAATCGGATTTTTCTAAATTCAGATCAGGAGTAGCAAAGGATCTTAGCTCATTCGTTTTATTTGATCTTTCTTTTAAGATCCGCCTATACGCAAATGTTCGAATTGCAGGGCGATCATCTGATAGCAATGTCAACAAAATGTTTTCAGGATGGCTGAAAAATTAATTTCATGGAATGACAGGATTTATCAATACAATAAAATGTAGTGGCAAAATAAACGTGTAACTAGTGAAAAGACAATATGACCTTGGGAAACAAAGCTACGCAGCACATCGATCCTATAATATACCGGCTACGCCTTCACTAAGAACGCAAATATCTCACCATTCACCCGAACAATTAAATAATTACATTAGCATCAGTTCATAAACTTTAATTCAAAGCTATTTTTCAAAAATAAAATATTTATACAGTGTTTGATCATCCATAAATAAATAATGTATACTTAAAACAAATGATTAGAAATAATTTCGTACTTGTAAAAGCCGATAAAATTATGACTTCTTGATACCTATGTTTGTTTTTATTTTTAATTTACCATCAACTGGCATGTCAAAAGATACCCTTGAGTTTAAATATAACATAAAAAACCGCTGCCTAAGGAATCACTACTTCCACATCCAGATTTCTCATCCAAGTCACTTTAAAGGAAACATCGTGACTATATTTGCACTCTAGTATGTGGAAATTATTGGTCATAGAATTTTAATAATATTTGGGGCAGATATCATAGAAAAATCTGAGGCTTGGTTTCTACCATATACGTTAATGAAGTTTCTAGCTTGGTCTACTTAATTTCCTTCCTTTCCTCTCCAACGGAATCATCTCAATCAGATGTCATTACTATACATACGTGTACTAACTTTCAAGTGAATATCTCAATTTTATGTTATCAATCTCTTTAATAATGGAGTGGAGGTGGTGGGGGGGGTGGGTGTTGAAAGATATTAGAAAGAAATCTGAGGCCTTGGTTTCTAAAATATACATCAGATCCCAAGTTTCTGTACTCTTACCAACTTGCTTTACTTATTTTTCCCTATTTACCCCTATTTAACCAAACTCTTCAACGGAATAATTCAAAAATACAATATGGTTCCAGATGTCATTCTAATATATACGTATACCAAATTTCAAGTGAATACCTCAATTTTATTTTATCAACCCCTTTAATAATGGACTGGGGGTGATGGGGGGGATGGTAAATATTAGAAAAAAATTTGAGGCCTTGGCTTCTAGTACATACACTAAATTTCAAATTTCCTTTCTCTTACCAGCTTGTTTTACTTATTTCCCCCCTTTTACCCCACAACCCTTCACCGGATATGTTCAAGAGACAATCCAGTTCCAGATCTCGATATAATATATATGTGTACAAAATTTCAAGTCAATATCTTAAACCATTCCGAAGAGAACGTGCGGACAAAAAAATGTTACAGACAGACAGGCAGACAGACGGACGGACAGACAGACGAAACATTTTTTTCGCTCAAATATAAAATCTCGACGTTCCATGACATTCTAAACCTATTTCAAGAAAAAGAATTTTTGAAATTTTCTTTACGATTGTCATTGGTCTTGTGCCACATGAAGCCATTAACATTTTTGCCTAACTTTTTTATTACCTGAGTTTTATCCCAAAAGGCAAGTTCTGGCACCTCAGCTGTTTTTATAAGAAAATAGTCTGATCGTTCCACCCTAGTATACACTAAATTACACTTCTCTCGATTTACCCTGTATGTT
Source organism: Stenurella melanura (assembly GCA_963583905.1). Lineage (NCBI taxonomy): Eukaryota > Metazoa > Arthropoda > Insecta > Coleoptera > Cerambycidae > Stenurella > Stenurella melanura. Next base: position 243,701,723 of record OY757309.1, read on the forward strand.
TAAATATCTAGAATTGATAAAAATTGATAAATAAATTAGAATAAAAAACGTTCGCCATTTTATTTTTGCAACGCTTTGCGGTGAATATCAAAATGCTTCAAGTATCCCCAATATTGAAAGAGTAATTGCACTAGGCACTAGACATTTGGCGGGTCCTATAAATTCAGTCTACTGCGTTCTATATATTCGAACATTTCGTTTTTTAAACTGTTCAGTAGCTGAAGTTTTCGAATACTTTGTGACGTAGTTTTAGCGTTTAAGACTCTATCGGGAGGTGGTTTATGTATTTGAACTATCAATGATTCCGAGCATGCTATGTCCAGGCTCTAAAACAGCGCCTTTACTGCCGTCCCTATATCTCCCTGTGAGAATGTTTCTGCCAATGTTACGTCCAGTCAGATCCCCGTGGAATTTACGTCTCCATTAGAATAACCAATTGGCTTTGACACAAACAACATTTGCACTTCTGAATCTAATTGTAGGAACGAATCAGATTGAATAAGAGAAAATCGATACTAATAAAAATAGAGAGTGGATATAAATGCCAGTAAAAAAACTGTAGAATGACTTGTACAAAATATGTTCAATGAAATCTCTTTTAACATCGACATATATCTTTTTATTTTTTGGTCCGTTTTATTGAGAAAGGATCGTTATACCTACAAAAATACTAAAGTCTGTTCACCGAGCTCTGAGAAATTACATGCGCTGTTCACGTGCGCTTAGTTCACCAGAACCCTTCGTGCATAAAATTATTAAGAATACACAAAGCGTTTCCTGATCGATTTTAGAACGATTGGATATTAGGATATTGCTCTTTTAAACTGGATAATATACTACCATAAACTTCAAATGGATTCGCTAAACCATTTATCAGTTATAATAATTAAAATTTTCGAGTAAATGTAAATACACTATTACGTAAATTACATACAACTGACGTCGAGAAAACCGCTGGCAATCTCCTGCAAAATGCAACCAATGGGGATGAAACACGTCGCGATCACGAGGCAATCACCCATATTTGTTTGTCTCAGCCCGTCCGTGAATGTACTATATTAGTCAAGTCAATTAAGATGGTGTAGAGGACATGGTCGGCAACAAATTTTTTGACTTCAGGTCTGTGTTTGGAGTAGTTAGGAGGTAGAGAGGCTAAATATCCCCGTACCTACGAAGTGTGCAGTGTGCGGGGGGTATGGGGTAGGTAGAAGGTCATTCTTCTTGGGTTTTCATTTATATATCGAAAACGAATTAGAAACGAGGTCATTAGGGACAGAACAAGAATCTCTGACGTCATAGAGTGCACGTCGCCAGGGATGATATCAAAGGGGTAAGAGCGGTAATGCAGTGGCGATCGAGGGATTGTAGACAAAGTGTCGGGCGCTCCCACGTTAGATGGAGAGACGATGCGCGATGTCCAGAGACAACCGAGCAGAGACAGGATCTGAAGTGCTCAAAAGTGACAGCGGTGCACAAACTTAAAGGAGGTCTATGTCCAGGAGTAGAGAAAGACAGACTAAAGAAGGAGAAGAAGATAAGTAGAACTTTTTATAAAAACGACTTTTTCTGTCAAAATCAAAAATAAAACAGCAGAAGAATGCGGTACCTCATCAGTGGACACATTGTATTCTGACAATACTATGACTTTAACAAATATATTTTTTAAAACAATAATTCCCAATATATCTACTACAATTTCCAAAATATCACTATTGTTGCCCATAAATAAATTCAAAGCGTTTAAAAAATCCGAATGGTTTGCAGACACTTTGTAAACCACTGAAAGTTTTCTGTAACATTCTGTCATTGATGCAAGCCTTATAATTCCTCGTTAAAAACCTATAGTCGACAGAAAGACTAACGAAAATACTAAAAAGTAATAAGCTGTACAAGGCCACGTGATAGATATTTAGCAAAATACACAAAAATTAATGCCGATTGAGTGGAACAAACGGGAGTGAAAGTATTACTTAACGATGGAAATAAATATGGATGCAATGTAAACCAACATTGATAAAGTAAAAACTCATAAACAGTTTCTCGCCAAAACAATCTGATAAAACAGTTCTGCAATTTAAAATTTCCTTATTTCCTAAATATATTTTACCTCTTAATGATTCAGAGGTAGGTAAAGAAAACCTAACAAACATATTCAATTAAACTTTGATGAAAATGTGTGCCACCACACAACTAACATGCAAAATTCATTACAATGTTGAACTAGAACGTCGACAAATTTAGTTGAAATTACCTCACTGAAACAAAACTAACTAGTTGTGCATGTTTCAGACAGGTTTGAGATATATTACGTATCTATTTGATGGCAATACCAGTTGACGTGTTTCACATGATTACATTGATTTCCTTCGTGCTGGGGTTGAGATATATCAGAAAGTTAATATACTAATAACAGAAATATTTTAAATAGAATAGTGAGCGCTTCGATATAACGTCGCCTTACTATCAAAACTTCCTCGTCGATTTGTAAGAATTGTACAGGCGAGACAAAAAACGTATAAAATAGATTGTTTAATGAAAGAAAATACATAATTACTTTATTTTACTTATGTGGCAAGACCTAGGAGCTATTGTACAAAAAATAGTAACACAGAAGACACAAGTTTTCATAAAATAAGACTAGTCGGCCTCGTATGGCAAATTGTCATAAAATGGATGACAATCAGCAGGAATCACATATTTCAACTGCTGGAGATGGTTAAATTTACCTTTTTTTAATAGGCTCTATACTGTCATGCGTCAAATCCCTTTTGACTTATTTGTTGACCAAATGCGCGACGTCCACAGATATATCCCATATTACTCTGTTGCCCAGAGCAATAGAGGCGGTTCCCGTGACTAAAGTCACTTTAACTCGCTTGGCATATGAGAGGGTTTAATTTAATTATTGAATGAATACTTCATCAAATAAAACATAGTGATAGAAGACAAAGTAGAAGTTTATTAACGAAAACATAAGTATAAATAAAAGCCGTACTTACATTTTAATCATCCCTTGGGAGCCACTCCCCATGGGAGGAGTAGGACCACGCAGTACCCCGCTAGAACTTTATTTATCGAAACTCAAAACCCAACTACTTTTTTACTCTTTTCCGGCATCATTACTCTTCTTGCAATTCAGCATTTCCGGCCTTAGTTACGAAGTAACATCGGTGAACCTTGCTCGGTTTTTCCTGACCAGAACTTTTTCAATTTCAAAGTGAAACATTCTTCGTTTCAACAATAAAATACGTTAAATAATCTAATATAAGAAATCATCCGTTACTAATAAATATGATGTACCGGGTGTTTAAAATAAAACTCAAATTCTACGTATCAAAATTACCATCTGTAGATTTTCTTTGCTTTCTCTTTTCGAGAATCTCCCGGTCGCCCGAAAATTTAAATTTATACCGAATTTTCCATTTGCTTGGTACTACATCGCACAAAGTTTATTAACTGTTAGATCACCTGTTTTAAAACCAAGACGAATTGAAGCATAATATTTCAGCTTAGTGATGTTTTTAAGCAAGGAATGATTTAAATAATTCACCTCATATGGCTTAGGTTTCATTCTTGCCAACTTGCAAGCAGAATAAATCTCTATGTTTCTTATTTTTCGTGGAATGCACCGCACCCCATTTGAGTATGTCCCGGCACTAAATATTTTTGGGTCATGATAATGTTTCTTTGATTCGACAGATGTGCACTGTACAAACTGAGTTCCTCCACAATATCGACACAAATTTCTTAGCAGTGACGCCACCTTCTGCTTCATGCCACATAAACCAGAAACTATTGTGTTACAGTGAAATTATGCGCAATTAACTTTTTCTAGTAGTATATGGCGGAGGTCCATGGTGAAAAATATGCTTCGTTCTCTTCATATCTTCTATCTCCTTCCGACCTTCATGTTTTCTGGCAATGTGGTCCTTACATTTATCTTCTGGAGTATTATCTGCCTTAGAGCTAACACAAACATCACAGTGGTCTTTTTTAGGAGTGAGAAGACTCAAATTATTGTCACGGAATGAATCGTGAAAAGTTTTTATAGACAGTGGTGCAATGTACTTAGTTTTACAATACTGCAAAAATTCCTGATACAAGGAATGCCTACCAGTCTAGATTGTGTAACGGGTCCATTTTATTTCACGTAATAAGGAGATTAATTTGGTTAAAATACTTATTTAAATCGATAATTAATCTTAAAAGTTACCTTAAACCAACCCTGGCATGGTATCTTCCCGCGAAGATGCAAGGTTGATTTTTAAAAGCCGTTCAATGCTGAGCGCTCCCTGGAGGAGATATAGAAAGTAGCGTTCGGGAAGGGTCGCAGTGAAGACTTGGACTAGAGATATCCAACGAAGAGGTTGTAAGAATTATTCAACTGGTTGGTTTTTACAAATTTGAGAAGTATGGTGATTAAAACCTGCTAGCTTTGCAAATTTATTACTATCATAGTTGATAGTGTGAATGTTTTGTAATTTGTTAAATTAAGTAGTGAGTGCCTAGAACAGAAAAATCAAACTGTAAGTAGCATTTTCACTACATTTGTTCCTGTTTTGGTGATGGCCGCCATAATTAACGGCGTCTAAAAACGTTTGTATTACGTTTCCTGTTGGTTTGGGAACGTGAATTATAAAGTTAAAAACATTATTTCCTGTGTTGGAAATTAATGGTTTTCTTCAAAGACAAACTTTAATTAGTGCATTCTTCGCGACATCGTTGCAAACTTTTTATTTTTCAAGTGCGCGTCGTAAGACTTCTCCGTTTAGTGCCGAAAATCCATGTTATTTCGGTAACGAACTATCGATTCGATATTGTATTTGTCGGGTTTTCTATGTAATTATATTACTGAGATTAAGATTTCTGTACCATTTTATCGTTTAGTAACGTTTATATTAGTTTATTTATTTCGCTTGGATCTGGCCAGACGCATTTCATGTTATACCTATATTGCATATTTTCAGTTTACTGGAAGTCAGTAATGCCTTTCAGCATATTTGTTTAATAAATCTATATTGTTTTATTGTGCTTTAAACAAAGGATGTTTTGTGATTCGCCTACCCCTGTGATCTCATGCTTTTAAATTAAATAGAGTTACTTATTCTAACTTTGTTTGTTTTATTTATTTCTTTACATTTTCAGATTCATTTAACTTTCATATAACTTAAACATTAATATTTTAAAAGGGTTAAACCCCCAATTTAAATAATAAGTTATAATTGGTGGAGGAAGCCCTGCAATAGTGGGACTCCATCTTCGGCAATTGGTCAAAGAAATCTCTCAGGCAACTTTTCTCATTCTCTAATCTTAAACCTTTTCTGTTGCTTCCTGCTTTATCAACAAAAGCCTCATCTTGTTTAGAAGATGCTGCCCAATTCTGTAAACTACAACTACCAATACGCAGAGTATTGGTTAACATGGCCTTACATACTCTAATACGGATTCCATTTTTTTTCAAATAGTAAATGAAAGTAATAATATCTTTGGGAGAAATAATATTTACAAGGCTTGCAACGTATACCCTCTGTGACCAGTTCAGTTTACGCCAAAACGTTCAAAAATATTTTGTCAGTCTTCCTCGGCAAAAATCCCAGACTTAATCTCGTACACTTTATTTACAATTACATCTAACTTTCATTTGACGAGCTTGCCTGTCTCTGTTTTCAACGCATTTTACATTTTTATCCTTCCTGAGTTCTTTGAAGTCATAACCGTTTTCTCCGTTAAACGTATTTTTATTTCTAGCCCAGGTGTTTACATTTGGCTTACATTTCTTACTCTTTTACAATTTTCTTTATTGTCCAAGTTTCGTCTACATCTGGATCTCCTTCATCATTCATAATTTTCTCTAATTCTGGATTATCTTCTTCTTAAGCCATATTTTCCTCTGCATATCGATCTCCATCAGCTTCATTTTTAAGTTCTTCTGAATCACATGACTCATCATTACTTGGTCCATACAGATCATCTCATTTCTTCCGCTTCTATACAACAGACATCCGTGAAAATATCAGAAAGAAAACCTACCGTCTCATCTTTATTTACTATTCCACATTCCGGTTCTTGTAAAATTTCATAACAGGTGATGCAATAAGATCAGTGGGTATAGTATGAGTTGATACATCTGTGGTATAAACTAACAAGCTGTCCTCTAAAATGGCTGCTTCCATAACTTGTTCTAATAGAACGACAGATAATCCTTCAAGGTAAGTTTTTTTTTACGTAATAAGTTGAGACAAGTTTTATAAATAAATTTAGTTTCGAGCACTTTGTTCTCTTGCGCAATCAGATGTGTATTCTCAGAGAAATACAAAGAATAATACTGAGATTTTAATCAACGGTTGGACATTTATGAAAGTTGTTCGTAATTCTATGACTAGCGCTATGGTATACAATTTTCTGCTCTACTACCAATATCAACGTTTCTTAACTCATCTCCCGACAATGCTGACTATAATCACGAAACGACCATTAGTACTTTTAACAGTATCTTGGTGTCCGCAGAAACTATTTCAGTCTTAATAACATATTAATGATATCCACTCTTTTCAGGGCCACTTTTGAAATTGAAATAACATAAAAATTTTGCTTATTTTACTAAATACTATTCAAAAAGAAAATAGGAATCACCCTGTATATAGACTTAATACTTAATTTTAATTCGATCAGACTTAGAGCAAACGGGTTGGACGGATGGACAGACCGTCATTTTGAAAGTTAGTCAGAAGTAGATTACTAATACAATAATACGAAAAGCTTTTTTGTACGAGCAATTCACTATTTTAGAAATTTACCGATCATGTGCAATATGGCTTCCGTTTTCCTATTTTCAAACAGTATAATATTCAGACACTGCTGTATTAAAGTATTATTCTGGTACATTAACTTTTAGAGGTTCTTGTAACATTCCTTTTAAACTATCTTCAATAATTCAACTGGGTCAACTATAATGAAGTTTTCTTATCACATATGAAAGTTTCATCACATATGTATTCAAATGGTAGGTATTAGTTTTGAGCAACTTAGAACTTTGTCCCTTGTTAGTAAGTTTGTGAAAAAATTATAACAAACTTGTGCGATAAATATGGTATGTATTATTCTTGAATTATCAACAGTTTGTTAAATTACTAAGTTTACAATAGGACAATAACAGTGCATTAAAGATTAGATTTTTATATCAATAAAATTGGTAACCGATTTTTTAAATGTGGATTATTTTTGCTTGCTTAATTATAATAAACATGTATTTTATAGGAGTAGCAGAAATTATAATCCGTGACCAACTAATTGCAGAACTCATTTTTTATTTTTAAAACTGTCTTTTGATTTATGATTGAAGTGTCTCGAGAGTGGCTTCTGAGAAGCTCATAACAAAGGCGAAAAACGTTTCAAGGGCTAACGATTTGTAAAAGATAGAATGATGGATTAATTTCAAGGTGAGTCCTTTTGAATATAAAAGTTCCAGATAAGTTTTATTTTAGAGGTCTTTGTCTTATAGCAAACCAGACGTGGGTTGTCAGAGAATTAAAAAGATAATAACACAGCCCCACAAAATAAAAAAAAATTCTGTACCGAAGCCATGAGTACATAGATTTTGTGTATTTTTTTATGCTGAATCCGAATACGTAGCCCAAATACCGATTTACCAGGGGATTTTTAGTGAAGCGCAAAAACATCCCCTAAAATAGAGTAAAATAATGAGGTAAGGTAAAGCTTTATAATGATTTTTTTTCCAATTCTTTGGGACTTCCTGCCACATGTACTTTTTTTTTAAGCGGTGCTCGGGGAATCTACAAAATATCACAATTAACCAGTATGTTACTGGTAAATAACCTCTACGCCCGTAACTTTAACATCAAAGGATCTGTTAGAGGTTGCTTTTTTTTTAACACATAACACAAATAAGTATAAAAACTTTAAATTAAATATTTCGCCGACGTTTCGGAAATCTAATCTGTTTCCTTTTTCAAGGCTTTTTTGAAAAATCTTTTTTACGGTGTATGATAAATACACAGCTCTACGAATGTTTCCTATGTTCAATATCCATATATACTTAATATTTACATAGAACTGTTGATATGGTTAACAGTTTTTTTAATTTTTATGTGTTAAGTTTGTGAAGATGACAATTGACAATTTACAAAATTTTAATGGTTTCATCTCTCTTTGAAGAGAGACCAAGCTATTAAAATTTTGCCAGAGAACAAAGGTAATGCCACAGTCCTTATAAATAAAAATACATATGATGAAAGAATCGTGACACTTATCAATGAAGGAGCATAGTCAAAGTTAAGCAAAGACCCAACAAAATCAATTGAGGGCAAAATTTATAGAACTTTATTTAAATACGAAAATTAACTTAATGACTTTGAACGACGGAAGCTTACACCGCATTATAGCAAGCCTCCTCATTTTTATGGGTTACCTAAAATACATAAACAGAATGTCCCATTAAGACCAATGGTTAGTTCCATTAATTCACCATGTCACAATCTGGCAAAATTCTTGCTAAAAATTGTTAATCCATTATCTGGAAATACTGACTCGTATATAAAAAACAGTAAACATTTTATCGAAAAAGTTTATGAAAACAATATTCATAATACACACACGATCGTTAGTTTTGACGTAATTAGTCTGTTCACTAACGTCCCAGTAGACAAAACTTTAGAAATAATCAAACACAAATTGTGTAACGAAAATAATTTGGAAACTAGAACTAAATTTAGTGTAAATACCATAATGAAACTTTTAATTATGTGTATAAAAACAACTTATTTTCAATTAGAAAATGATTTCTGTCAGCAGGATTTCGGTATGGCAATGGGTTCTCCAATGTCACCGGTTTTAAGCAATGTATTTATGGAGGATTATCTGGTGGAGATACGTAGATAATATCTTTGCAATCTGGCCTCAGGATATTGAGTTACTAGATACTTTCTTGGAACATTTAAATAATAAAGAATATTCTAATAAATTCACTTTAGAAAAGGAAACTAGAAATGAATTACCATTTTTAGATGTTTTAATTAAAAGAGTAAATGATACAATTAAAACAAGTGTTTATAGAAAAGTAACACATACCAGCAGATATTTAAATTTCAACTCAAATCAGTCGCTGCACGTTAAGAGGGGTGTTGTAAAATGTTTCTAGATAGGGCCAAAATCATTTCTTCTAATGATGAAATACTAAACAATGAGAAGCAGTTTATAAAAAAAGTTCTTATAAATAACCAATACCCAGGGGATTTGTCGATAAAACCTTCATAGATACTGAAAATAACAATCGGGTATGACAAAAACCTGAAAAACGTTACGCAGCGTTAATTCCTTATGTATGCGGATTATCCGAAAAGTTGCACCGTATCGGTGATAGATTTGATATTAGGACGATACTTCAAACAAACAACACTTTAAGATCTATTCTGACAAAGATGAAACCGAAGAACCACGAGCCAAATTAAAAAAACTGCATTTATAGTGTTCTGTGTGAGTGCAACAAACATTACGTGGGTGAATCATCCAGACCATTTAGGGTAAGATTGGGTGAACATCAATATTATATCAGAAAAAATGAAATTCGGAGGTCCAAGATCTGCGAACACGCTTGGGACAACGAACATAGAATAAACTGGGACTAGGCAAAAATTTTAACAAGAGAGGCAGATAGCAAAAAAGAAAAATGGACATTGAATATAACAAACATTCGTAGAGCTGTGTATTTATCATACATAGCAAAAATAGTTTTAAAAAAGCCTTGAAAAAGGAAATAGATTAGATTTCCGAAACGTCGGCGAAATATTTAATTTCAAGTTTTTATACATATTTGTTATTTATTTTTTTTAAAGCAACCTCTAACTGATCCTTTGACGTAAAAGTCACAGGCGTAGAGGTTATTTACCAGTAACATACTGGTTAATTGTGATATTTTGTAGATTCCCCGAGCACCACTTAAAAAGAAAAAATACATGTGGCAGGAAGTCCCAAAAGAATGAGGATAAGGTAAAGCTTTTTAATTCAATGAAACAATTTGTAAATACTTCGAGAAAACATTTTAAAATACCATTTTGAGCATTAGAAGAAAAAAAAATTCAAATCAAATCCACGCCCACCCCTGCGAGGGGGTTAAAAAAGTTCTGTACCAAAGACATTAGTACATAGATTTTGCGTATTATTTATGCTGAAGCCGAATCCGCAGCCCAAAATTCGATTTACCAGGTAATTTTTTACTAAAGAGCAAAACATCCCCTAAAATAGAGTGAAATAGTGAGGATAAGGTAATGCTTTACAAACGAAATGGAACAATTTGGTATAACGCTAGAACATACCTTAAATTGAGTAAAATAGTAAGGATAAAGATAATGAAATACAACAATTTGAAAATACTTTGGGAAACAGTTTAAAATATAGTGTTGATCATTAGAAGCAAGTACATGCAAACTAAATCCATATCCACCCCTACGGCGGGGTTAATTCCACCCTTAAGATCAAATAACGAATATTAGTGCAAGACAATGTGAAAAACCATAACCTTGTAGTTTGTCATTCCAAATATATATATATATAGCTTTACCTTATCTTCACTATTTCACTCTATTTTAGAGGATGTTCTTGCACTTTAGTAAAAAATTATCTGGTAAATCGGATTTTGGGCTGCGGATTAGAATTCAACGTCAAAAAATACACAAAATCTATTCATGTCTCCGGTACAGATTTTTTTTTGACAATTTGAGTTGCATATATTTCTTTTTAATGATCAAGATGTTATTTTAAAATGTTTTTTCAAAGTATTTACAAATTGTTGCATTTCATTATAAAGCTTTACCTTATACTCACTATTTCACTGTATTTTAGGAGATGTTTTAGCGTTTTACTAAAAAATTACCTGGTAAACCGGATTTTGGGCTACGGATTCGGATTCGGCATAAAATAATACACAAAATCTATGTATTCATATCTTTGGCACACAACTTTTTTTAACCCCTTCGTAGGGGCAGGTGTGGATTCAATTTCCATATATTTCTTTCTAAGGCTCCTAATTTTATTTCAAAATGTTTTCTCAAAGTATTTGCAAATTGTTTCAGTTCATTATAAAGCTTTACCTTATCTCATTATTTCACTCTATTTTAGGGGATGTCTTTGCGTTTTACCAAAAATTTCCCTGGTATATCAGTTTTTAGGCCACGGATTTGGATTCAACATAAAAAAAATACACAAAATCTGTGTACCCATATCTGTGATAAATGTAAGCAATGGCCCATTGGGTAAAGCGCGAAAAGCCTTCTCTTTCTTGTCCCACCCAATACTGAATTATAATCAAATGAAATCTTCACCACTTATTAACACATGTTATATCACATATGAATCAAAGTTCACTACACTCTCCATTGGTCGAGACGCGAAATATAAGAAAAAAACTACAAAAAAAAGGAATTTAGAAATTTTACTTTTGATCACGTATAACTTTGGAAATAAACCAGATAAAAAAAAATTGATGTTTACAAGTTAACCTTACTCTTTAATTTGAGGTCTAATTTGTTGCAATAATTAAAAATGTAACATAAAAAACTGGCTGTATCTTAATAGATACACAAATTATCAATATTTTTTTAATACTTAACTTGTCGTAACTCGCTTATATGTTAAGGTGTTTGAATGTTCTTGGCACCAAAAACTGCCAAATTTAATGGGCTTCATTTTGCCTCGATTAATGCATGATTTATTTCTTTAACTAAAAACGCTATAACCCTCAACATACAACGAAGTCGCGTGGCTTTGTCTCTCGTTCCCCACTTCCGCGCTCGCATGAAATCATACTGTTGCATGGATTAGTCAATACATTGTCTGCTGGCCTAGTAATCATAGAGATATAGTTATAGTTATAAATCAAGAAATCTTTGACTACTTTTAAAGCAAATGCACAATCCAGCAATCAGGTTTATTCAAAATTGGCTTACAACTGGGGGTCAAGTGAGTTTTTGGAAATCTGTTGCTGGTGACCCAATTATCTCATTTAGCTTTAATGATGTTGGGTACAAAAAACAGATAAGAATAACCCCATAAATCCTGAGTTTATGTTCAGAAGAATCATTACCGCTGCCCAGTTAAAGATACGAATTTTAAAAACATTGTCAGATGAATTGACTCCTACCCAGCCTCGTTGAAATAAATGAAGGATCATTTAAAACTTTTGACCAATTGGCTGATGCCGTAGTAAGTAACTACTTATTTAGCGAAGACAATACTTCTAAAATTCTACTGTTATTTTGCACAAAAAATTTAAGTGCGGCTCTGTGGGATATCCCTTATGGTAACAAGACAATGATTTATGGTCAGTTTTTATGACTTTTTTATGTACATTAAATATATGTAGTGAATTCTATGAATATAGACATAATTTTAGTAGCAATTTAGTTTTAATCGCCTCGCGATGATGCCAACGTTGTTGACGTAACGCACGTCGAGCATAACCAATCGAGTATAGAGCTGTGGAAATTACGTCAGAGGAAAATAATACCTGTGTCTTTTGTTTCACATAATTTAGAAAGATGCAGACAATTACTCATAATTATTGTACGTAATATAAATCTTAATTTGCAAAAGATACATATATTTTACTAACTCAAAGGTGACGTTCATTTGCCGTTCATGGTCTGCAGAACTGAATGAAAGTATTTTTTGCGTTTTTTCTCCTTTAATTAAAAATCTCGAGGGCGATGAAGAGGTGCTCCTATTTTATTTTTCTTTGTGCTTTCCCCTTTAAAAAATAAAGATGTTGGAGATACTGTTATTATCAAGCGGGCGTATAGTGTACCAGTCTACCTATTCGTGGGAAAAGGCACGTGTTTATCTTGACGTGATGCTCTCGTCGACTCGAGCGGGTCTTTTGTGCAATAAACTCAATGGCATAACATCCAATGTCGTCTCGTGTGGAGAGGAGCATGTAAACTGTGTTGCGGTTCAGTATATCCGCTTCCGTTCCTGACCAACCCCAAGTGCTCGGCCCATAACCATTAATTCAAATTATTCAGAAGTACTTGACCATTCCGATAATTTAAACTCGGATATAATGGAATATCAGATATCTGTCAATTACTAATAGCGTTTGATAGAGAATTATAAACGCATTACACGATAATAAATACCGATTTTCTGTGTACATGCACTAAAATCGCAGCTGTGAATCATGGCTGCATGTTTGCGATGTCCTGCAATACCATTCTATAGATTAATTTTATTTATCTTGGCAATTAATTAAATAAATGATAATAAATGAACTGAGAGGCAACAATTAGAGAACAAAGATTACAACTGAAAAAGCTTTTAAAAGTGGGTAAACATCGTTTAAATGAAAAGATCTCTCATTATTTAATTTTTAATTAAAACCAGCTAAATTCTGTGCACTTGAAAAATACTTTATGATGAAATAATTTTTATAAGCTGGGTTATACCGGGCGATTTAAGTCGTATCCGAGAATATTAATAATAGAGGAGAGCTGCGTGCAGTACAGTCGATTTGTGTTAAGTCGGTGGTGTTATGTGTTGCTATTTTAATGTTAGTCCCAAATTTTCAAGTAATTTCAAACTGGCGTATGTGTACAACAACCTCGGACTTGACAGATATAATTTTAATTGATGAAGCAATTCGAACTGCAATAGCACCTTCTCTAGCCATACAACTTCTATGGCGGTGATTCAACGTGGCACATCTACGTTGAAGTGGAAAGTATATAACCAAATTACAGACGAGACGTAGGTTCTGGGATGCCCAAACATAATTTCAAATCGGAGAACAAAATATCGAACAGATATTGTAGCAGTAAGTTTTTTTTAATTTGACAATAATAGTAATAAATATTGAAATTAAAATGGTATTTACCTGAAGAACCGGTTACTCTCTCGTTCTCGTCGTTAACCTTGGCGTTTTAGCGAGACCCCGCACTTTTTATATGCAATTTGGGTTTTAATTCTGGAAACTGAAATTTTGCAGAGGTAGTTCATGACATTCTGATGAAAAGTCTCAATGGTCTTATGGAATTAATGACAGGATTTCAAGATATTAGCAGAGGAAGGTCTTAATTTCGACGAAATTACTTTGTTCTTTGATCAATATCTGGAAATCCTAACGAATTACAAAAAATTTTTGTGACGGGATTTTAACATATTGGCCGAGGAAGGTCTTAATTTCGACGAAATTACGACATCCTTTTGGCCAATATCTCGAAATCCTGTCATAACAATTTTTTGTGACTATGGAGAATTTTGATCATAATGAACTACCTCTGTGCAAAGTAATAGCTCCCGAGAGTGAAGCCCAAATTGCGTTTAAAAGGCCCTTTATTCTTAGTAAAACTTTTCGATTTTTTAATATCTTCTTCTGGCGCTGTTGCAGTCGATATGTTTTAAATGTTTTCCTGTTTATACTCTTAAATGAGAAATCAAAGAGTATAGTATACTAGAGTTAATCGGCACATTAAATCTGTATCGCTGGTAGAGTATTTTAAAAAATATGTTATTCTTTGATATTTTTTATTGTTTTTTTTTCACTAACAATACAGTATTGTTATGTAAATATTATCTTGTTGCTAACTATTATTATTTTTCTTTAGTGACGTTTTTCTATACAAGTAATCAATACCTACCGAAATAAAGATTACTATTATTACTACTATTTTAATACTATAATTACTGGTTCCCACTACCACTAATTTGGAATAGGATGCTACCTAATGATAAAAATTTTAATATATTATACAGTATTAATGTCTTACATTTAGATTTTAATCACTGAGACTTCTGTCTTAATGTTAATTGTTTTTATTAATCTCCTCCTGTAATTAATTATATCTAGTATAATTTCTCCATTCAACCACATCGTAAATCTTCGAACTCGACCCTTGGCCCCTGGCTGGGTAAACATCACAAGCAATATTTTATTTCTCAGTTCTTTGCGACAGATTCACGTTTCGCTGGTAGGTATTTCAGTAGTTAATTTAAGTACATATACAACATTAACCTACATCTTATAGATTTATTGGCATTCACTTTCAGTATTATATAAGCAAAAAAAAAATCTTAGTTACGAGCAACGTGTAAATATAGCTTTTATATTATTTCTTAGAAGCAACTGTCTAAAAAAGGGGACATCTTCTGTAATTTTATGTTATATATCTCGCAATTTTGTAACATTGTATTTTTGTAATATACAGGGTGTCCCAGATTTAAAGAGACATAGACCGATGAGAGATAGAGCACATTTTTCTGAGTTCAAAACACCTCCACACTTACCCTTGAAAGTGAATGGTTTTCGAGATACAGGGTATTTTATGATTCTTGACTGAAACTCAAATTCACCATATATTTGGAATGGGTGGACCTGTTTGGATTAAAGTTGGTACACATATAGTGCACTCCTAGTCCAATTAATAGCATAATTTATAGTTTGTAAAAATTTCAGGACCGGACTCAATTTTTATCATTTTGCATTTAGGGTCAATTATATCACCCTGTATATCAGTTTTTTGTAAATGGCGGATAACTATTGAAATTTCTATGGATTATTGTGCAAAACACTGTCATAATATTCAATGGCACGTTTACGGTTACTTCCTGGCAAACTTTCGAAAATAATGGTGAATGATATTTAAATTCTACAAAATACGCAAACAATCAGTTAACGTCGCTATTTTATTAAGTTTACTTAAGCACTTGTTTAATAATTATTTAATGTATTATTGTTGCCTAAAAAGAAAAACGAAAAACAGAAAAAAGGAAAAAAATAAAGAAAAACAGTTTGCTTAATCATAATTTACAGCACAAATTTTAAAAAGACGCTAATTATTTTATACACTGGTACAATTAATTAAAACTATAATAAATTTTCGAAATGAACACCCCCAGCGTCAATACATTTTTGTGAACGTTTAAAAAGCGTTTTCACCGATCTATCGATCACAGCCGGATTGTGTCTAATATTGTCACATACATTAAAAAAAAATTGTTGTAATTGTTCACGGGTAGTAATATTTTCACTGTACACCTGTGACTTTAGGTGGCCCCATAAAAAAATAATCCATGGGGGTGAGATCAGGAGATCTCGGTGGCCAGTTAACTGCACCCCCTCTACCAATCCATCTGTTGGTGTAACGTTGATTAAGATGCTCCCTCGCCGGTACAGAAAAATTGGGTCCAGCACCATCGTGTTGAAACCACATACCTCTGACATTGACGTTTTCTAATAAATTTGGTAACACATCTATTAAGAAATTTAAATAAACTTCACCCGTTAGTCTCCCTTCAAAAATGTGTGACCCTATTAGATGACTATTGTATATTCCACATCAGACATTTATATTGAATCTGTGTTGGAAATTTTTCTGAAGCGTAGCATGTGGATTTTCCGTTGCCCAAAGATGTTGATTTCTGGTGTTGTTCATTCCATCACGCGTGAATTGAGCTTCGTCCGTGAACAGAATTCTGGAAACTGTTCGTCTGTGCGCAACTGCCCACCTACAAAATGTTAAACGCGGAACGCTGTCACCGTCTTCAAGTCGTTGAACTACTTGAACATGAAAAGGATATAAATTTTCTTTTTTTAAAGTTCGTCATACTCTTGTTCTGGGAATTTCTAATTGATGACTGATTTTCCTGACGCTTACAGTTGATTTCATATGAAAAATCTGTAATACTTCCTCTCGCTGTTGAAAATCTCTGAGAACATGTTCATGTTTTGCCTGTGAGGGAAATTGCCCATGTTCCTTACTAAATTGATACACCTCTGAAAATGTTGTACGATTTGGTGTACGACAATTTCTAAAACGTCTTTCATATTCATTTATTGAATAAAGTGTATTATTATTATTATTATTATTATTCTCTCTCTGCAGCTCTTCCATTTCCGTCGCAAAAACCATACACATAAATCATATCTGCATATTCTTCATTTGTAAATTGGAATGGCATCTTAAAATTATTATAGTAGATTTGTTAATATAAAACCTTATTTTAATGACACAAACGACTCCTTTGAATACTTAGACTTAATTTCTAAAGGTGACTTACATTACTATGTATTAAACTATAAATGTCAGAATAGACACACGCCTACTTTTATTTTTAAGCAAACTGTTTTTCTATGGAATATTGCATATGGCCGTACAAATTTTAAGTGCAATTAGAATCAAATTTAAGTAACAATAATACGTTAAATAATTATTAAACAAGTGTTTAAGTAAACTAATAAAATAGCGACGTTAACTGGTTGTTTGTATTTTGTAGAATTTAAATATCATTCACCATTATTTTCGAAAATTTGCCAGGAAGTAACCGTAAACGTGCCATTGAATATTATGACAGTGTTTTGCACAATAATCCATAGAAATTTCAATAGTTATCCGCCATTTACAAAAAACTGATATACATGGTGATGTAATTGGCCCTAAATGCAAGATAATAAAAATTGAATCATGTCCTGTAATTTTTACAAAGTAAATTATGCTATTAATTGGACTAGGAGTGCACTATGTGTGTACTAACTTTAATCCAAATACGTCCACCCATTCCAAATATATGGTGAATTTTAGTTTCAGTCAAGAATCATAAAATACCCTGTATCTCGAAAACCATTCACTTTCAAGGGTAAGTGTGAGGGTGTTTTGAACTCAGAAAAGTGTGCTCTATCTCTCATCGGTCCATGTCACTTTAAATCTAGGACACCCTGTATAACATAAGTGAGACATCAGATTATGTTTATTACGGAAAGGGTAGAACAGATTTGCCAAATTTCCGTTTCTGTGCTATATTAACCGAATAATGATCTATTTATTAACTTTGCTTATGTTACATTTATTTACATAAACCATCAAACATAGCGACGTATGATTTTGACCTAAGTTGTGCCGACAAACTAAATCAATATTCAAAATATCATTATGAACAAATTTTGACAATTTTACGCTCACTTAGCAACCATATGAAAATACACTAAGCACAACAAAACATTAACTTCTTTTAACGTTTTCGATGTTAAAACAAAATGAAATTGATAAGAATGAAGATGGAGAAGGAATAGAAACCTGCATTTCGTGCTTAGCGATCTGGTACATACTCAGTTATTAGTATAGAAATTTAAAAAGATAATGAGAATGTTATTTTTGCTAATACAATGAGGTAACATACACTGTTTTATATTTTATTTTCTTGATATGGAAAAAGGACCAAGCCTAAGAACTCACACCAGGAAATAGTGACATAATAATTGACAGTTTAAAATGTTATAAATGGAAGAAGATAAGATGAAATAAGAATTATAATCAAGGAAAAATAGAATAGCAAAATAAATTGAAATAAAGCGGGGAGATAAAAAGAAATAAGAAATGAGTATCATCATTCGTGAAGGTGAAAGGAGAGAAGATAAGGGGTAGATGGGTTCACTAATAATGGGCAACACCTGTTCTGTTGAGGTGTTATTCGAAAGAGGTCATTATGTTTTCAGATCTGGCTAATGTTGTTTGTTAGCCGATTATCACCCAGTTTAAACGTATAGAATTTTTAAGCAATTTGCTGGATGTATTCCGCTAGTGGTGTTACGTCGTGACACCATGGATATAATTCTTTGAACAACTTGAAATGAGACACATGAACTTGTACTCAAAGGCATTACCCTACAGCCTATTAGCGTTACTTTATACTTCCTGTGGTTACGACACTGTTAAAGCCTTTAATTTGCTGCTATGCTAAGGAAGGCATCTTTTAACATTGGAAATATTTATGTTCCTATGTGGGGGTCGAGTTACCAGTTTTCGTTCAAGGTCAAAAGACAGCGGTGTCACGGTCGAGTGAGACTGTCGTATATGTAAAGGCTGATACATGCAAATGTAATATAGGTTGCACATATCACAGGGGGTCAGGCTACCAGTTTTCATGTAAGATCGAAATACGACGGTGTCGCGATCGAGAGTGGATCGTAGCTGTTTCGGAAAAAGTTTATGTTTTATGTTTTATGTATGGTGTTATAATGTCGCGATGGTTGCAAGAATTGCGAAATCTGTGAATTTTTTTATATTACTCGGCAACTGTATACTCTGCAACAAGTCTCGAAGCGATGTTAATTCATTTACCCTAAGAAACAGAATTAAATAATGAGAAATATTTCCTATTTTAAATACTATAACAATTACGGATACTAATTTTAAGCGTCTGGACTCAGACTGATCAGATCATAAGTATACCAGAAGAAGAATAACAGCGTAAGTGATGTTATGTTCATTGAACAAAACATGGACGCCATTTTGTGGCTTCAGGAGTGGCGAGTTAAAAAATAACAATGACAAAACTTATCGATATATGATAGCTTAACAATTGTTAGAAGTTTTTTTGTAAGCTAGAGTTTTACAAAATACATAATAAGCGAATTATTGCCACCATTTTTCAAGCTGACGGGTGACGCTTTGAACTATTTTTGGGGGAAATTTCTGGAATTTCAATTAGAAGTTTACAAATTCTCCTGCTGGTATGAAACCGCTTTCAAAAGCCTGATTCGTTCTTTGACGTAGAATGAGGAATTTATAGTTTTTAATGGTATTGTAGTATTCTAGCAAAGTATTCGTAATTGTATATTTTAACTACGTATACTTTTTATTCCTTTCAGTTTTTGTTGTGCTTTTATATAGACACTGACGAGATATCTGTCGTACACAACATATAAATGAAAAATAATTACATTTGTAACAAGTTCATCGGATATTCTAATTATATAAACAAAAGACTCACCATGCGTGTTTACTGTTTATTATTATATGAGAGGCGTATATAATTTAAAAACGGCTCATATAAAATTTTATTTTTCTCCTAGTTTTTATGTCGAACAAAGGTAGGAGACGTTCAAAGGATGTATCATAATACAGCCATTATTAGCAACTCTCTTTATAACGGATCGAGAGCTAAACAAACAAAACCTTTTTACCATCACAATATCACCTTACAGAGAACCATAAAAAGGTTTTGCTTGGCAAGCTTTATGAGTTAGAGTCAATAACATATAATGTATACTTTTTAGTATTTGGTTTACATTCCGACTGTAAATATGTTCCTGCAATTTGAGTCTTTCATAAAAAGAAATAAACATCCGTAGGAGCTAACAAATCAAATAAATATATAAATCTAACTAATCCAATATATATTTTATTGCTTCAACAAGAAATTGCCATTGAAAGAGTGTACCATATTGATGAAAAGAAACAAATTTTAACTGAATTAAATTAGTCCTAATTAAAAAGTAATAATTTAAAATAAGCCAACTTAAATATACAACACAAAATAAGCACTGTCAGTAGAATTTGTGCCCAAACTCTAGCAACTCTATGAAACAATATTAAAAATAGACTGACTGCCTATATTTATGTAGTTTGCTTAACCACTTACTCAAAAATCTGGAGGAAGTATAGCTCCTAACAGATCGTGTTTGCAGATACGGTTTTCTGAATTAACTAAGAGCACACCGGAGACATGGTTCGTAGAGGAAGTAATAATTATTTTTGAAGTTTTACGATCTTTACTCAAATATACGAGGCTAGAAGTCTCTCCAGGCTTCATTGCATCTATCAGTGCCCCACGTTAGGCGCCAAAATTTTCTTTCATTTCTCGCTTTTGTTTAAGAATCCATGTTGTGCTACTGTCTGTGTAGTGCGTGCATATCAGGGTGCAATAGCTAAATAATAGGAGGACATTAACTTAAATAAGGCGTTAAAATAAAAATCAAAAATTCGGCAAAACAGTAGAATATGTCAAGGTTATTTTTTGACTAGATCTTTTCATTGTGTTACAAAGAAAGCAGTTTCTTGTGAGATTACCGTTTTCTATAACGACTAACATATCACAAGGTCAGGCCTTACATAATATAGAAGAAGTATATTTTCCTACAGCAGCCTAGAGCAATGTACAATCCTGAAAGTTTCTTGCGATATTGCCATCTGTTGCAGCCAAGATTCGAGCTCAGGAGAGATAGCAACGACTACCTGTGACCACGGCTTCAAATTATGGCCAGCGTATGGATGTTTAGTGGTGTTTCCAACGTATTCCCGATACGGTAGCAGTGGACTAGACCGCTGTTGAGTGCCACATGTCGCTGCTATATTTCCCGAGGTCTAGCAATGTCACAGAGAATGGTTGTTGCATTGATGGCTATATGTGCGTGTCCTGGTTGAGTAGTGGGATAATTATGGCTAAACTTCGCTAGGAAGTTAACATAAACATGCGTTAAAAAGTCTCAGTCTCAGTTTGACAAATTTCAACTGTTCAATGGTTCTAATTTTGTGGCTTACATGAGGATTTCAATATACTGAATAAACAATGTCTGCACTGTAATATACATTTGAAGTTTTACTCCATGTAGACCGCTCTTCTATTATAAGCCCCATGCATTGTCGGAAGGTCGTATATTTGAAAGAACGTTCATCCATAGTGATTGTGTGCTGGACAGCACGGAGAGGAAGCTCGGTGTGGATCAGCTTATCGGGCTAATCGCTGCCCGGGGGAGCGGTTAGTTTGCGATATTCCCGGCGTGGCAAAAACCTTCCTGATTTATAACTCTCTTGCGAAGTAAACACACTAACTAGCGTCCTGCTCCGCGCCCAGGTAACCAGCAGCTCCAGCCAGTACCCTTCCTGACTTACGATCGAAAACCCGCCTATTTATCATCTGGACTTAAGTGATTGTGATTGAAAAATCCCTCATAAACTATAATATGAGCTCTACGTTTTCTCGAAGGAGACTCTTATAAATAATGTGTACAAATTGGACAAATTTATTTTCGCTGGTCTGCTTTTTATTATCTTGTTTTCCCCTTTTCTTTTAGCACAAATTACGTCCTTTTTTATGTGTATGGATTTTTGAGGGGGTGTGTAACGAACGCGTTATTGAGATTGACTGGTTTCCCCTGTTATATCAGGCTTCGTCAAAATGAATCTGTAAGTTAATAAAAAATAAATACGCAGCATTACTCAAATATGTTTTCAAAACTTTGAAGGTATTGATTTAAGCTAAAAACGGTAAAACTTAGAAACTTTGTACATACTGAATGTGTATACAGGGACTTCCTAGAGCCATCACCCACGTCTCGAAAAGATAATGACTGTTTATACTATATCTGAACCACTACTAACATCTAAATGTTAATTATGGTATTCTCACGGCGACGTATGTCATACTTTTGCAGAATATTAAAAATGTGTTTTAAATTTTGCTCTTGATTTACCTGCTTTGTTAAAGTAGATCATAAAGCATAACTCGTATGGAAAGCTGCATTCTTGGGCTAAATTTCCCCGATTTAGATGTTGATGTGTTGTCTACTATTACTTTTTTATACGAGCAAAATACCAAAAATAGTAGCCAGATTTTTTCCAATACCTGAAACATTTTTTATACTTAATAACTTTCATCTTTACCTTTGTTTTTGAGAAGAAACTACTTTAATGGCATGTCTCACTCCACTTCATGTGTAAGCAGCGCTGCCTCAAAGTCGCAGAGTAAAATATGTTATTAGATAATTCGTCCCAGTTTTTGCATTTATTTCTAATAGTATAGAAGCCAGTGTGCAATTACCTGATATATTTATAACAGTTAGAGATGTAGTTAATACTTTACCTTAGAGCATGGCAGACAAGAAAAGTGATATAAGAATTTTTATTAGTCGTGCAAACCTAATTAATAAATGAACTTCGTCATTTAATATAAATCAGTTTAACATGTAAAAGTCATGTGTTTTGTTTATCGGACTTTTCCTTAGTTATGGTGCTTACAGGAAACGTGACGGACGGACGGACGGACAGACAGACGGACGGACGGACATTTTGCAAGTTGTTGAGAGCTCTATCACCAACACAGTGATATGAAAATCTTTTCTCTACGAGCAATATTACCGGTTTTAGAAATGTGCCGATCGAATGCAATATACTCTTCGTTTTGTATTTGCGAAGGGTATAAAAGGAGATACCAGTGATTGTGAGTGACTGACTGACTCATCACTGTGGCTCCTGTACCTTAATGCGTGTCTTTAATCCTAACAAGTTAATATTTTGTATGGCGGTTCTTTTTAGGGCCTACGCCAAGAATTTCCTAAAACTCTCTCCCTAAAGGAGGGAAAACAGCTTTCTAAACATTAAAATAATTAGTATCCTAATAACAGTTAGTAATTTAGAAAACGGTCGTACCAAAAAATTATGAGATATACAGGTTGTATAAAAAAAATCTGGTCCACTTATTGTATCTCTCGTACCCTAACCCTGGAAGTTTGATATTTTACGTGATTACTATTTAGGGTCTAGACCATAAATACAATTTCTAAGGGGAGTTATATAATACAGACTGTTAGGCATCTAGGCAAGCGGCTTCATGTCTCGATGCGATAGTAGGGATTGACGTCACGCAGTTATAACACGAGAGCGCCACATGTTGATTAATTTTAAGGCCTCTGGTGACTTCAGAAAATTGTCCTTTTTTGCATTTCGCTCTAGAGTTAATAGATCTTTCAGAAAATGTAATTTAAAAAATGCTTAATGAGCCCATTACACGCTGGCTCCTGTTCCACAAACATAAGATTTTAGTCGAATGGGCCATAAGAGACAATTTACATTGCATACTTCTTGTGTTTAAAAAGCTTTCCATGCATTATTGAGTAAAGTAAATATTACATAAGTGTTTTCGTTACAAGAGCATTCAAGCGCAAGAAGCCTCTAAGTTTCTAGAGTTTGCAGTTTAACTGATTAACTTTATTACAAAGATCCAATAACTTGCTCAACTTAAGACATGCCTTCAAGGGTTTTTATCTTTATTCGATAAATAATTAACTCAGAGAGAACAGAAAGTTGCCTACAAAGTCAGATCTATGCTTGTAATTATCTAGAAGATTGAATTCCTTTCTTTAGCGTGCACGAATGCTGTAGCTACATAATTAATAAGTCTAAACGATACATGTAAAACTATTGAAACAAAATTACGTCTGTAATTCGAAACCGAGTTGATTTTGATAAACTAAAATTCGATAGAAACAGGAAATAAATAAAAATACTAGTAATCATTTCAACTCTTACAAAAAAACTTTGTAAAAAAATATGTCGTCATATTTTTAATTGAAACTTGATCAAGATATTCTAAAATAATTTTGTGAACCTTATTGGACTTTAATAAACGTTTTTTGATTCTTACACCTTTGTTCTAAAGTTAATAGTTTAGAAGAAAAATTTTCTTTATATCTCAAAAGTTGTTCATTTTGGAGGCATTGCTCATTGAGGCTTTTCATCCTAAACATAAGCACTACAATTTACCAAAATTTTAGAACTTTTCACTGAAACCTAAATTCCATTTAAAGTGAGCAGGGTCTTTTAATATCATGCAGTTGCACAAACGTTTGCACTAGCAAATGTGACTATCGGAAATCCGCATCCGGTTTAAATTGTACAGTACTTTACAAAAACTGCCATGAAATTCATTTTCTGAATTCTACTACCGTTATGACGATGTTAATGATTTTAAAGATACAGGTGAAACTGCTGTAATAATATGAATGAATTCTCTTAACAAATTATGTTACACTACCTTACTAATTAATAAATTGAATTCCTTTAAATTTGTTTTGTAAAAAACACACAATTTATTGTACAGGGTAGATAATTAATAAAAGGTCATAATATAAGGATATAACCAAACATAGGTACGGAGTGAAAAATATGTAAATATAGTAAGAGCCGTATGCAAAGTATCCTGGGGAGCAGATATAAAAACAGCCATGTTAATTTATAGAGACACAATTCGATCAACTTTTGATTACGGGTGTATTTTCTATGGAACCGCTAGCAATACCTTATTAAATTGTCTTAACATTCTACAGAACAAATGCCTGCGGCTGTGTATAGGAGCTATGAATTCGACGCCGATCGAGGCTCTTAGGGCTGAAGCATTAGAACCACCTTTACATTTAAGGAGACAGTTCTTGGCTGAAAAATTTGTCCTAAAACTTTTTGCACGAAACCAAAATTCTCTTTGTCATTCCATTTACGTTCTAACTATACAAGACCTCACTAACAAATATTGGATACTCAAACCATCTCCTTCACTGACAAAGGCATTTATTGAAACGGCGAAATATAGAGACATAATAATTGACCACACATGGTCACAAAATCAATTAGATTTAAAATGGTTTCTCTATCAAATTCCGACGGTTATACCACGTTTTGTTGAAAACAGTGTAATTAATAAAAGCATTTTTTATGAAAACTTACGAAATTTCGAGGATTACGTCGAAATTTATACCGATGGATCAAAAAGTCAGCAGGGTGTAGGCTGTGCATTCTTTGTGCCACTATTAAACCATGAAGAAAAAATCAAGCTTTCGAGACATGCCTCAATTTTCTCTGCCGAAGCTTATGCTATAATAGAAGCCTTTAAGTATGTGCTAAACAATAAGATAAAGAAAGCACTTATTCTTACAGACTCAAAGTCCATCGTAGAGTCTTTGAAGAACGTAGACAATATTAAATCACCCCTCATTGGGGAGATTTTCAAAGTATACCAGCAGACAGTAAACGCTAACTTAATTATTAAAATTATGTGGATAAAGGCACATTGTGGCTTAGAACATAATAAAAAAGTAGACTATCTGGCTAAGCAATCAATCATAAATAGCACAAGGGAACTTAAGGAAATACCTTACAGTGACCCAATCCCAATATACAAACAGGAGGACAGAAAAGAGTGGGAACAAATATATAAAAATGCTTACGTCAGCAAACCAACGAATTATTTTTGGACACACCCTGAACTCCCCAATAGACATTGGTATAATAATGTGCACATATCTAGACAATTTTACACATCTACTGCAAGGCTCAAATTTAACCATGGTCGGTTCCCATCACATCTTTTCAAAATAAAAATACATACGGATAATCTTTGTACATGTGGACAATATGGGGATATAAATCATATATTTTTTAATTGTGTACTTAACCAAAATCACACGAAGGTCTTGATAGACAAATTAATAGAACTTTAATTTCATCTCCCACTAAATATTAATAATATACTGACGTCAGAGAATTTCGGGGCTTTCACAGCATTATTTAATTTCCTTAAAGCAACGAATACAAGTTTATAGATAAAGTCGTTTTAGGTTAGATTTGCTAGATCCTCAGTGTTAACTATCCCCGTGTTATTTTTACACCTTATCATACCGTGGTCCCCTATCTTTGTCTATGTCTTTATAAAGTCGTCAAGATGGACCCCTTGACGTGAAACGTGTGGCCCTGTGTATATCCCGCTGGTGGATAGATTGTACTCTTAGGTGTATATATGTGTGCATTTACACGTATGGGTGGTACGCATATACATTGTTATATAGTCTGTTTTAGGGTAGTGCAGAGAGAAAAATAAAGGATTAAAAATTAGAACCAATTAGTCTTGTTTGCATGTGCATCAGTGTATTATAAGTCTAGAGCTACTGGCTGATGGTTCACCCAAAGCCAAGGGGAGGAAAAAAACCATGCTTTAGTAAATTGTTGCTGTGGAAAAAGGTACAAGGTGTCAGAAAATACATAGAAGTAGGTAGTGGCCACATCAAAAATTTACTCAAATGGCAGCAAATAGTGCATAAGAAAGTCAATGAGTTTTCGTAGTTGTCAATGTGTAGTTTCGATTTACCTTGTGTAATTTCTTCACTAAATACAGTTCGTTCTTTCTAAATTGAGACTGTTTTCAAAGATTTCTTGAAATTGTTTGCGGCAGTTTTCTCGAAAATGGCTGGAATAATCAAGTTCTATCAAGTGTGCCTTTTTACGTAGAAATGACTCTTGCATGAGATTTTCAGTCTAAAGTGCCACAATGTTTCGTAAAAACAAAATATTCGTCATCAGGTATAGCTTATAAGGAGACCCTCCATGGACATGGACTAGCGTGATGTGATACATAAATTATTGTTTCTGAGCTTAAAAAACGTTTCATCCTTACCAAGTAAGGAAATACAACTTTGACACCATGTATCCTTTTCCACGGCAATAATTTACTAAAGCGTTTTTAGTTATATCCTCATATTTTGCTCCGAAGAATGTACCTTTCAATTATGGTTTATTATTAATGATCGACCCTGTATAAGAAAATAACAACTTTTTGGTATCTACGACGTATTTTAATTATTTACGCGCATTTATTATTTGTTCTTTGAAAAGGCCTCAAAAAATATACAAGGTGTTTGGTAAGGCGATTCCGACCTGGAACAGGGTGGTAGGGAAGAACCAAAGAACCAAACCTATATGAAATATGATTTTGTATTTTTTTTAAATCTCCCGTTTCATCATTTATGTAAATTAAATTTCTGATGTTCTAACTTTTTTCTTTATCCGAAATACATAAACAATCAAAAAGAATTATTAAATTTTGTCGCCTATAAAAAAAATAAAAGGACATTTATTAGAATAAATTGTAATGCCAATTAAAAGTGTCGATTTTCAAAGTCATTTAGAACTGTTTTTAAAAGTCATCTAAATATTACAATTATTACTTTCAAAACCTCTCTATTTTAACCTCTTTTCCGTAGCCTCATCATACATATCATCAAGTTTCATTAAAAAAAGATGAAAGACTATCAATCGACGATAATTTTACATTTCATCAAAATTCGCGTTCCTTCAACACAAACAAAGGTGTCGTTTCAAAAACTTTATTTAAAACAAAAATTATTATTTTAGAACAAATTTATGGTGTTCAAAATGAGACTCATTATTTCTAATGAATTTCCTGACCCGTCTTCTAATTTCGACAGTAGTAGTTTTTAATCTTATTTCTTCTCTTAGTTGTAGAGCAACTATTCCTATTTTCGCTACTAGTTGGCATTGTATTTCCTCATTGTATACAAGTTCTTTCATCCTACTAGTCCAGTGGCATTAAATTTGGGGACTTTGCAGACCACAGAATAGGTCCACTATGCCCTATTCACCGACCGGAATATGTCCTATCCACTGTAAGAATTGGTGGATCGTCAAACAGTAGCGAGCTAGGCATTCGTCGCTTTGGAAAATGATACAAAGGTTCAGTGGCAAATCTTCCAGGAGCGGAGGAAGATCGTTTTACAAGAAGTCCATGTAAGAGTCTCCATTCAGGTTATCTGGAAAGTAATGAGGCCCAACGACATATTCAGGAATTAAACCCATCCAATTATTGACACTAGTTGTTTTTACATTTGTGGGTTATCGCCCTTCTCCGCCCAATAATGGAGATTATGAAAACTGGTTATGCCTTCACGGGAGAATTTTCATATATCCGTTCATAAAATAGATTTCAAGTAATGGGGGTCAATAAAAAACGAGAAATTGCTATTCTTCGTAAAGAGTCGTCCTCTTCTAGGCCCTGTACTGAAGTGTAATGGTAAGGATGTTTCTCTTCTGTATTTATCACTGACTAAATTTTTCAAATTGAAAGTCCGAGTTTCTGTGCAACTTTTCTACGCTTGTTGTGGGATCTGCAGCAAATTCGGCTGGAATATGTTCGTCATATTCGAAGTGCTGGGCGAACAGTAGGCTCAAGGTGATGCAAATTACAGGTTTCAGAAATGCGGCGATACGTGTTGCTGAATACACGCGGATCCGAAATCTTTCTATGTGGATGAAATTATACCATCTTCCAGCAAGGTTAGCCTTCTCGTCTGCTTTGTCATAGTAATGAAGTATACCAGCATACTCACTGTTACTATAAGTAGTCATTGTAATTAATTTTACTCAATATGTCGAAAAGTTAAAACAGATTATCTGTAGGAAACGACACAACCATGAGGATAGCTAAAAACTTCGTTAAAAGCACAAGAAATACAAAAGTGTGCACATTGACAGCTATGAGTGATATACTAATAAACAAATGACTAGATCTGACTGTCTTTGAACCAATAGCTTTGTTTTTTTTTTATGAAAGGACATGAATATTTAATTTTTGATGAAATGAAAAATTATTGTCGATTGATAGTCTTTCATTTTTTTCTAAGTGACTGGTGTTTCATAACGTGTATGATAAGGCCACTGAAAGAGGATACAATAAGGAAGTTTTAAACGTAATTGTAATTAATATCTAGATAACTTTTCAAAAAAATTTACAAGACTGAAAATCGACACTTTTAATTCCCATTACCATTTTTTTGTAATAAATGTCGTTTTATTTTTTTATAAGCGACAAAATCTTATAATTTTTATTTTGGTTGTAAGTTTTATGTATTTCGGATCAAGAAAGGAAATATTTCAGAACTTCATTATAAAAATAAGAATTGCAATAAACTGTATGTCGTAAATAAACTATCGAAACAAAATAACAAAGTTGAAGGAAATTACTTCCACATCCACATAGAGTGGAAGTAGAGTAATCGGAAATAAAACGTCTGTTTTGTTGTAATTGTAATAGGTTTAGAATGTCATGAAATGTAGACACGCATTTGCTAACCTCATTAACATCATCGGGAGATGTATAAATATTTTAATCATCCTCCGATGATACTAACGTGGTTAGCGAAACACGCGTCGAATATTGTGTTCAAGAGTGTTGGTGTATGTGGAAGCTCCCCTCCAGAAATAGAAAAGCATTATATAGTATGCTGACGTGCGGTTCGACAACTAATCTGACGTCATCAGTTGATGATTAAAATATAGCAACCAAATAATAAAAATTAACTTATTTCCAAATAATTGCAAAAAGTGTCCTATTATTATTAAAAATGTCAATGAACCGGTGACACGGATAATGTATCCGTCTGATGCTTCCCGACCTTCATTAAATCTAAAAGATTTCGTGTATTCAACATATATTAAATTAAACATCTTATAATCTGGAAATCAGTTTCATAGAAGAAAAATTATGTTAAGAGTATCGGGAACCAGCATAAAATGTAAACAAAATTAAGTATTTTCTGTTTTATTTTATTAACCAGCTTTGCAAGAATCCCATACAATTTTAAATAATTTCAACATCCAATGAGGTCCGATGCAAATCAAAACGATACTTGCAATAAAACCTTTCGGTGATGATGCACTTAACCCTTTCGGCCCAACGAGCTTCATGGTGGGATATATAACGCCGGTATTAGAGAAACAGAACCGAAAGACTGGAAAGTCCGGTTAATCTTCCAGCTGTTTAAGCTGCAACAGCTCTCCCATCCAGATACTGTCCAGGTCCAGACATTGATGGTCTCGTACTTTCAGAGATGATTACTTACTTTTATGTCCACATTCGGTCGTGCTCAAATCTCCACTGAAATTAGAGTTTCATTCAGCGAAATCTCTTGTAAAGGACTTACTGTGCCGTGTTAATTAATAAAAGATTTTCGGGGCTTTAACTCTAGATTTACTTTTTCTCCGCAATTAGATTAATCTGGATAAAATATATTTAAAGTTGAGAGAGTTAATTAGGGTCTATTAAGGTATACGACATATGCAGTGTACATTAGACATACAGGGCTGGGCAAGTATATGGAATCACTTGATTGCTGGATAAGCTATACGCTCGAATGAAAATAAATACCCTTAACAAATTTTTTTGTAGTATTCTTATTCTATCCAGTGACCTAATATGATTTCTAACTGCTACCCATTTTTACGAGACATGAGATTATCGGTAGTTTTTTTAAATGGATAGCCCTGTATATTTTTACATTTTCAGATATACACTTTTTCATCAATTATAATCATGTAGGGTTTGGTGGGTGTGACTTTGTGGTTTTTTCAATATTAAATAAAATAAAATAAAGAATAAAGAATATTTATTAGTTAATGAAAATTAAATTTGTTACTACAAAATATTGACCACTTTAATATTGAGAAAATATTCATAATGGTTTAAAAATTAATGAGTGATATTGAAGGAAATTCTTCTGTATTCTGTGTCTCTTAGGAAAATTCCTAATTTTGTCTAATTATGATATAATAAGATCCAATTTGTCATGTATCACTAGAACACAAAATGTGTTAATTACTTAGTATAGTAACCGTAAATAATGTTTACTTCCACATCCACGTAGTGGATTGGAAGAATTATGGTAATCGTAAAAAAAAATTCAATTTTTTTTTCTTGAAATAGGTTTAGAATGTCATGAAACGTCGAGATTTTAAATTTGAGCTGAAAAAAAAATTCTGTCTGTCTGTCGGCCTGTCTGTAACTTTTCTTTGTTCGCACGTTTTCTCCGGAACGGTTTCAGATATTGATTTTAAATTCTGTGCACGTATATATTATAACAAGATCTGGAACTGGATTGTTTTTTGAACATGGTGAAGGGTTGGTAGTTAAATAGGGATAAAGAGGGGGAAATAAATAAAGCAAGCTGCTGACTCTACAAAAACCTGAAATTCGGTGTATGTACTAGAAGCCAAGGGCTCAAAATTTTTTATATTTTCCATCCCCCCACCACCCCCCACTTCATTATTAAAGGGGTTGATAAAATAAAATTTAAATATTCACTTGAAATTTGGTATACGTTTATATTATACTGACATATGGAACTGGATTATATTTTGGGATTATTTCACTGAAGGGTTGGGGGTTAAATAGGGGTAAATAAGGGAAAATAAGTAAAGCAAACTGGTAAGTGTACAGAAACTTGAAATTCGGTATATGTACTAGAACCCAAGGCCTTAGATTTTTTAATAATATTTTTCAACCCCCCACCACCCCCACTCCGCTATGAAGGGGGTTGATAAAATAAAATTAAGATATTCACTTGATATTTGCTACACTTATGTATTATGACGACATCTGGCACTAGATTATAGTTTGAGATGATTCCGTTGATGGGTTGGGGGTTAAATAGAGGTAAATAGGGGAAAATAAGTAAAGCAAGCTGGTAAGACAAATGAATTTGGTGTATATACTAGTAGCGAAGGCCGCAGGTTTTCTTTATAATAATTTCCACCCCCCCAGCACTCCCTTATTAAAAGAGTTGATAGAATTAATAAAATTAAAATGACATTTTCTCTTGAAATTTGGTACACGTATGTATAATGACATCTGAAACTAAATTATAATTTAACATAATTCCATTGAAGGAGCGGGGGGGGGGGGTAAATAAGGGTAAAAATAAATAAAACAAGCTGGTAAGAGTACAGAAACTTGGGATTTGGTGTATATACTGGAAACCAAGGCCTCGGATTTCTTTCTAATAAATTTCAACCAATCCACCCCACCACCTATACTCCATTATTAAAGGGATTGATTACATAAAATTGAGATATTCACTTGAAAATTGATAGACGTATGTATTGTAATGACATCTGATTGAGATGATTCCGTTCAAGGGGTGGGAGGTGTTAGATTGTAAATAGGGAAAAATAAGTAGAGAAAGCTAGAAAATTTATTTTTAACGTATATAGTAGAAACCAACGCCTCAAATTTTTCTATGACATCTGCCCCAAATATTATTAAAATTCTGTGACCAATAATTTCCACATACTAGAGTGCAAATATAGTCCAGATGTTTCCTTTAAAGTGACTTGGATGAAAAATCTGGATGTGGAAGTAGTGATTCCTTAGGCAGCGATTTTACACATATTTTTTATGTATACAAATATACGCGGAGAAGAAGTCATAACGAACGATGCGTGGTGGAATTGGGGATAATAAAGTAACCAAATTTTTGTTGACGGGAAACGTAAACTAGTAATCACAAGGATAAAGTGCTTTTACTGAGAAGATGACTTTGTTGAGAAATATTGTAGTCGCGTTACCGCAGTTTTTATTAAGTTTACGTAAAAAATATTTTATTTTCATTTGATCCTCATCACACACGCATTTGTCGTAGTCTCTGCATCGTATATTTTTAACGGATTAAAAAGCTCATAAATTATTTTGTTTTTTGAATAAAATTAGTCATTTTCATGTTGATTGTTGACAAGCTATTTATTGGTTTTTTGAGATATGTACTCTAGCTTTCAGGACTTGTAGTGTGAGCGCCTACGTCATCCCGTATGGTCTTCGATGAAACATTTTATTTTATAGATTTGTTTTTAATTGGCATTGCGACTTACGTCGATACAACCATAGATACAAAGTTAATGTGTAATTATTAATTAATTGATTGTACCCTAATTCTAACCTAACCTATACCACCGATCACGAATATTATTTTATAGATATATAGTGGGATTAAAGCGATTGTGGGTCCTTAAAAAATCAGTGATGACATAATTGTAGTTAGATGACGTGATCAACTTTTAAGTTAACAAATCGAACTATCAGGACTTTAAATCTTATATATTTATCACTATTTGTTTGATATCAAATCCTCATTATCCGAATATCATCCTGTCAAATACAGACTAGCGTTTTGGACCGTTTCTAACCTACTCTTCATATCCGGCATTACTATTGCTGATAATATCACGTTGGCCACATTTGCTAACGACACCGTTATCTGAGTAACGGATTCAAATCCCGACAGACTTTCATAAAAACTTCAAGATCACCTGAATAAGCTGCAATATTGGTTGAATCGTTTGATAATAAAAGTAGTGAAAAATCAGCGTCATCTTCACTACGAGGCAAACTGCTTGGCCTCAAGTTCAAATAAATAATTTGCCAACTACTATAAAGACATCCATCCATATACAAATAAATCAGCTAATACTGAAAGTTAAACAAATGAATTGAACGATTAACAAGCTAGAGAAACCACATTTTGATATGCTTTTTATCCCTGTTAATTCCCGGATAATTCAGTACATTTTCAGCAAAGGGTCGTAAGATGACTTAGTACATTTTGAACAATGTTTTATTTATCTTTCTTTTTGCATTGGTCAAATATTTATAGAGATAGAATTTTCTCCGATATTATCTTCTTTTTTTTTTGAACACCAATAAATAGATAATTTTGTGTATAACTAAAATAGAAACTTTTTCGAGGCACAATATCAAAATCTGTTTCATAGTAAAACCTGTTTTGTTTTGCATTCGTGTGTTTCTCTTATAATGGGTACAATGCAGGAATTGAAATATATTTTTTTCTGATTAAACTTATTTAAAATATCAAAATCAGCTTTTCTACTTTATAAAGTTGGAATTATTTTAGCTACAATAGTTGAAGTTTAAAGCCTACTTCGCACCACCCCAAAAATTTAACACCATTACTTAACCAAATAAGGAAATGAATGATGATATTTTAAATATATCATTACATTATTTTTCGCACCTATATCGCACGGAGAATTTATCAATTTGTAATATTTTTTTAAATAATTCTATGGAATGCATCTTCGTAAATAACTCGTTTATTTTTAATTTTTCGAAAAAACTCTATTTCGGATTTTTTACCCAAAAAGGTTCGTGCCTTATACTGGTTATAGAGATTGATCGAGGGAATACTTAATTTTCGATTTTAATTAGGAAACTGTTCGGTATTTGTAGAATTTATCAAAAAAAATCAAGTTTTCCAGGATTTTTAGATTCGCTTTTGTTTTGTAAAATATCTCACAAACGTCACCGAATAGATCTAATCGAGCTCTACAATCACCATTTTTGAAAATCACAATCGTACCTTCAGTTCGGGAGTTATTAATTTCTTTGGAATATCATACTCGGCCCTAGAAAAAATACTTGCGGTCAACGAATTCGGGTTGCCAGCAATAGGCTTCATTTGTGACCGTGTACCTTTCATCCCACCAACTTTCATCGAAATCGATTAATATCCTGGACAGTTATCGTGGTTCCTAGCCCGATTTCGAGAAAACCAGTTTTTTGGAAAAAGATTCAATTTTCATTTGTTTTTCGACCTAGTCTCTGGTATACTTATTTGTAGAGGGTTGCCACCGGCACCATTTCTCTTTTGAAGTATCTCGATCCAACTGCCCATTACCGAGTTATTCAATTTTTTCCGAAAAACTCGAAAAGTCTATATCGGGTACTTCCGGTTTCCGAACGGAGCTGAGCTTCCGGCGTTAAGGTTTTCTAAAGGCCTCCTATTAACCACTCAAGTTTCATCGAAATCCGATTAGGGGGGGGGCTGGGCGTGACAGACAGACAGAGAGACCGACAGACGGAATTTTCTAAATTCGTTCTCGAGTCGATGGATATGACTTTCATTTCGATCCGACCTTTTTTACGGGTTTCGATGGCCCACCGGAGAAATGGAAATCCTATACTACACTTTTTTTCAAAATGTAGTAACAAGAAGTCTCAGCTGTCACCAGAAAATAAATTATTAATTTATAAAATTCTCCTAAAACCCGATTGAACGTATGGAGAACCGTGGGGATGCCGTAACTCTTCCAACGCAAAAAATTTACAGATGTTCTAGTCAAAGTACGATATCATAATCGCATATGCCAATGAAGCAAAACAGAGAAACGGTGGACACAAAAGTCAAGCTGTGAGTCAACTCTACCAGCTTCTTCTGCAAAACAGATGACTCAAGAGATGCTGGCCTGAAGACCTAGCTGAATAGGTAGATATGGCGAACGGTTAGTGGGCGGTACCCAACACAAGTCCCTAACGACCTATCACCTTATTTACTAAGTACTCCCTTAATCTATTTGAGTAGGTTGTAGATTTCTTTTGTAAATAAATTTTAGAAAATTAATACATAAAATTGTTACGTATTCAACTGATAAAACCCTATCATTTTGTTGTAATGATTTACGAGCAGGTCGATATATTTTTCAAACAACTTTGAATCTAAGGATACGTCAAGATTTTTTTAACTTTTGTTGTAGCAATGTCCTTAGCTCTGTAGGAAAAATTAATGATGTTCCTGTTATTCATGAATGAAATTAAGTGACACTTGGAATAAATTATTTGTTGCACACACACATTCGTTTAATGTTGTTGTGAAAACGGTAAGGATAATGGGGCGCGCTCGCGCGCAACCTCTTCACTTATTCATTGCTCATAATTAGGGATCGGAATGTGTCAGCGATAACAGGGTTACACTCAGGAGCATTAAATAAAGTACAATGAATTATATTAAAAACACACTGAAAAATAATATCGCATTAAACAAATAGACCAGTGCCAAACCGGTTTTCAGTGGCCAAAAATCTAAAAAATTCTTAGCAGTATATGGGTGGTAGAAAAATTTAGGATTAATGGTATATAAATGGGAAAAAACCGATTGGACCGCAAGAGATAATCGGAAGTGGGGTGTGGGTGCGTGAAGGTGTGTTTCTAGGGGTAAAACGTGTTTTTTACGATTTCTGGCAAAAGCGAACATCCTATCGAAAAAAGTTTAATATAGAAGTTGTAGATGATTGAGAGATCTACAACTTTTACTTGAACCATTTTTTTGCATAACCTTAAAAATATTGAGAGAAACGCCAAAAACAAATTTATTAGTTTTTTAATTTTTTCTTCCACAAAAATAATTTGATTTTGATGAAATTCGGTGAAAATGTACATTTTTATGCCTCAAATAAGCTGTAATTTTTTTGATTTTTTTGCGAATTTAATTTGAGAAAAGGCCTAATTTTCAATCAAAAAAGTTGATTAGCAAAGTTTTGATTTTTGGAAATTTCAGGACGGTATTTTTTTCGTTGAAACCTCTGCTTTAAGACGGTGTAAAAAAAATCGTATTGTTACTGTGGAAAAACATTGTCAAAAATGGAAATGACTAAAAAGGCACTTTTTTCAAGATCGATTTTTCCTTCATTGCTCTGGTGCAAAACGTAATGTAATATGTAATAAGGAAACTTTAATTAACCGTTTAAGGTTCGGACTGCTGAAAACCAAAATGTTTAGACAACAATTTTACCTAAGAAATTGCTAAATATGACCATTTTTAGGAAAAAAAAGAAACAACTTTTTTATGCCTTATGGGCACACGTGCATTGAAGACAATTTTATTGACATACATCTTTCAAATTATTCAAAGTTGAATTATGGCGGTGCAGTTTTTCTACTACACGCTCTCGAGTGCGCGCGCACTTCTTTTTCGTTCTTTTCTTCTAGCTCTCTTGCAACCCATCTGACCTTGGGTTTTTACGCATTCACGTGGCACGTGGTTATTTACACCGTTATTCATCGTAATTTTCAATATTAACTTCTATGTTTCTCCTCACATATAACTTGCTGCACGGGGCCGAAAACTGTTCTAACTCTGAAATACAACCATTAGAAGAAATCACCGATTCGGAAGAATACTCAACATCCGAAGAAGCCACTGTGTGGCGTAACAATTGTCATGTTGACAAGAAATAAAGTGAAAATCAAAAACTAATATAGTTTTCTTCCCAATTATTACATTTTTTATTACATCTTTCATTCGATGTCCATTGCTGTACAGTATCTATCTGAATCTGGCTGTTGGTATCTTTTTTATGTCGTCTAAATCTGACCACAAGAGGCAAACATCCGGTTCTTTTCCAATACATTTTTTTATTTCCAACTGATTGTTATTTGTTATTAAAAATTTTTCTGCAGATACGTAGTATGTTAATGTTATAATCAGGGAGAATATAAAGAGAGAAATTTCGATTACAAATTCACAATTGTCAAAACACAACATTGTTATGTTACAATATTTCTTGAAAAATTAATATCAAGTCAAGTCCGACTCTGTTAACGCCGAAAATTTCCGACCCTTACTCATAATTCATGACTGCAGTGTTCTTGAAAGAACCAACATTCGATTTGATCTAGAATAGTCATTAGAGAACAGATTTACGCAACTGTCCAATATGTTTAAATCAGAAGCATACGAGATCCTAATTTATACCCTTTGGTGTTCACATTATTGACCAGTATTCTAAACTGGTTGGTTACTACTACGTTTAATTATTCATCAAGTACATCACACTCCCAGAATTAATTACATGTGCTTGACGCTATTTCATGAAAGAAATACGGCAGTTTTAAAGTCGAATTTTTTTCATATATTTGCATATTTTAATGTCCACTATTTAAAAAGTAATAAAAGAAAGTCGTAAAAA
The DNA here is from genome assembly GCA_963583905.1 of Stenurella melanura. Classification (NCBI taxonomy): domain Eukaryota; kingdom Metazoa; phylum Arthropoda; class Insecta; order Coleoptera; family Cerambycidae; genus Stenurella; species Stenurella melanura. Next base: position 243,739,657 of record OY757309.1, read on the forward strand.
AGCCATAAAGGATACGTTTCGCAAAAATACATCTATAACTTTAATTTAAATGGAAACATCCTGTGTTGAATATAATATCACGTAATAATAACCAGCAGTAAAATTTTATTTTACTGCCAAATTACAACCACAACCGTGTCATTTATTAAACGTGGACAGGATCAAAAGGGTGTAAAGGATATGAAAATGAAAAGTAAATCGAATAAAACAAACTTTTTTACAACGAAGTTTAGATCGAATAAAATAAATATTTTTCTAACGAGGTTGGTTAACTCTATTTGAATAAGTAGTTAGGGAACAAGAAATCTTTCTTCACGTGCTCAGAAAACCAAAGAAATGGGAAACTTATGTATTAAAATGTTACTATAATTTTTTGTTTTAAATAAAAGTTTCTCATACAGTGTCTCGCTCTTAATATGAATACACCCTTGTATTTTCGTTATATCTTGAAGTAAATACATAATTTCTAGTACAATAGAGCTTCATAAATTGCATCGGTATTTAGTTTATGCAGTGTCAAAACGCGGCCTACTACGACCGTTACGCATTAGAAATATACAAAACAATTATTGTTTGAAAAAGTTGCTAAAAATTAAACTTTTATCCAATGTACTGCTTTTAGTGGAAAATTTGCATTTTTAGTTGCGCCAAACGGATCAGATAGAGGTTGGTTCTTGAATATTTAATTGTTCAAAATGTCTCATACCTAAAAATATATGAACTAAAATAAGAATATAAATTTTAAACTGAAAATTAAAACTAAAGATACTTAACGTCTTGGAGATATGCTATATTTCTATTCTCAAAACATTTTGTTCGTCAACCATTACAGTTTGTTGTTAATGCATTTCTATAGTCACGTGAGATATTAAATTATTTTTATCATATTTTTTTACGTACTTCTTCTATAAGAATGGGTCACAGGGTATCCCAAAATTGAGTTCGCGTGCGGAGACCTGAGATACCTGGGCTCATTTTGAACCCATATAACCCAACGTACCTTATTCTAAAAATGCTGAGGAAGTACATCCTCTTAAAGTGAGTCAAAGAAGAAAAAAAATCCAATAATTTCCGTGCATTGGAGATAAAATTTTGAAATTTTGATGCAAGCTGCATCTCTTTGTAAATTTGACTACACCCAAATATCTTTTGTTCCTCAATTTTTTTCACTATAATAAATATTTGACTGGCTATATTTTTTTAATCGCCCTGTAAAATTACGAATTACTTCAACATTTTTGCAGAGTATTGAAAGGGCTGCAAAGAAGGTACTCTTAAAATTGTTTGTAATATTAATCAAAATACAAGAAAGTATCGTTTTTTCCTTTATTTGTATTTAACATTTACTTACAATTTCAGAACAAAATTTTGTAATAACAGAAAAGTAGTTTATTTAACAAAAATTACATTCATAACTAATGTTCAACTGTTTTAGTACTCAAGTTAATACTTTTAAAATTTTGTGTATTATCAACCAAAAATTAAGAATTATCGTTTTCTCCCTATAGTTCATAGTACAGGCAAATTAACAATTTAGGGTAACAAAAATTAATAAAAGGATCATCTCTGGGATTTAATTAGGTAATAACCTGGAGAATGAGATGATGCATTCTTTCCACTTCCAAGTTCCGGGAAAATTAAAAAAAAAATGGAAAAACTTTTTGATTTTCGATTTTTTTGCTCTAGCGGCCAAAATAATGAAAACAAAGAAAGAAGTTCCCAACAAAAAGTTGTAGCTCGTCTTTTTCTCTACAAATTTTTGTCTTAAGCCGTTTAGAAGATAAATCCACTTAGAGTTTTAAGCCGCTTCGAAATGCGCGAAAAATGAGAATTCTCCTGGAGTTTCGTACGACCTGGAACATCGATCGATAATTTTTACTATTCAGAGCCCCTAAAAAAAAATGGAAATAACATAAAATTAAAGAAAAGCCTCAGCTTTAATGTGGAACTAATCACAATTCGCTATATCTTAAGTAATAATAATAGCACAGTCTTAATTTCTGGATTATAAGTACAACAAAACATATTCTTTCGAATGACTTTAGAGTTTTTTAAATGCGCGCAGTACTTTTTGAATTTGTCTACATTATTCACACCCATTCAGAAAAAGCACAATTATACAGTAAAACATATGCAACTTATTTGTTTCTTAACATTCTTCAATGAAATTTTCACTAAATATAGATTAAAGTGCGTGGAATCGAATCCATGCAGAAAAAAGGCACCCATTGTTACGGAAGAAATAGGCAGGATGCATAAAACTCAAAGATGTGAATAAATCAACTGTATAAAGTTTACTAAGCCATCTTCTAACACTTTTTTCTCTATGATAAAAATTTGTATGACTTTTGTGATTAGTTCCACATTAAAGTTGAGACTTTTCTCTATATTTTACGTTGTTTTCATTTTGTTGGCGGCTCTGAATAGTAATAATTATCGATCGATATGTCCGGTCGTACGAAACTCCCAGAGAATTCTCATTTTCTGCGCATTTCGGAGCGGCTCAAAACTATAAGTGGAAAACTGGATTTATCTCCTAAACGGCTTAAGTAAGACAAAAATTTGTAGAGACCTATTTTGTAGAGAAAGAAACGAGCTACAAATTTTGTTGAAAACTATTTTCTGTATTTTAGCCGTTAGAGCTAAAAAACCGATAATAAAAGTTTTTCCAAATTTTTTTAAATTTTCCCGGAACTTGGAAGTGTAAAGAATGCATCATTCCATTCTACAGTTTATTAACTACCTACTTAAATCCCAGACATGATTCTTTTATTAATTTTTGGGAGGTTTTTACAACATTTTGCCTTCATTGCCTGTACTGTCATAGGTGTTTGTGAAACAGGAAACCTGTCGTGTTGTCATGGCAATACAAAAATTTATTTATTAGTGTCCAGAAATAGCAAGTATATGTTTAATTGAAATTTGTCTTCAATATAACGGAAATTATTGGAAGACATTTTTCCTCTGTCTCTCTTTAAGAGAATATACTTTCTCAGGGATGCCAAGACACTTCTTATTCTAGAATACCATGCTTATTGTGCGGTATGTGGGATATTATCAAACAATGATGAAAAACAACCCCTATAGAACCCCTTTTGATACAGATACAAACTTATCTATCAACAACTGTACTTTTTCTTTTGTAGAATTGTCGAATTATCCCAATATTTTGGCTAAATTTAATCGATTCATATGACAAAAGATAAAAAATATTCTACTCTAAGCCGCCTGTTAAATAATAGAATCATTCCACCCTGTATCCTTGTTCCTCTACACAAGAGTTTCCGTGACTAGCGTCATTAAACAACAAACGTATTTAACAAACAACACTCGTATAAATTGTGATAAAATTCCACATCACTATGAAAATGTAAATTTTTCAATTACCATGCGATAATACAGATTTATGAATTAGAACCTTTGGCAGTATTTATGAAGTCAGTAATTTCACTTAAAGTAAACAAATGACCCAAATATTGCTGAAAGCATCCAGTAAATTTTTAAAGCAATTTCCTTATAGAGGATTGTAGAAATTTATTGCCGTTAAAATAAAAGACGACGACTCTGAAATATTTTCAATTTTCTGCTCGCACAGTAAACTAAAATAATGTCGAGTCAAAGGTGTGAGGAGAATAATACTTTTGGGTTTTATATGCACCGTCTGCATCATTGAATTTTCCTAGAATAACATTCGCTTTATAGCGACCAGTATTGATTATACGTAGAGGTAGTTTAATTGATTACATTAGACTTAAAGATTCACACAGTGGCGCAGATAACCATTTTACCTAAGGGGCTGAACGTAACTTGAAATAGCGTGGTAAAGAAATATTAATAATTCGCCAAAATGTACTTACCGGGCGTTCTTTGCTATGCAAAAATAAACAGGCTACGAGATCCAGCACAATTAATGTCAAGGTAAATTCATCTAGAGGTGAACAGAACAAGCAAAATAAATTATATTTAGTTGAATTATTCTCACGGAGTAACTGTGACTCCACAGCGAACTGTAGGGTTGATTTCTTTTGGTGCTATGACCTGCAATACTGAAGGTCCGTTGTACTTAAGTTGAAGTTGATTGTACCTCATGGTTATATTATCGTATTTGAATATTCCATAGTAGGTACACAATTTACAGTATATGAGAAATAAATAAATTTTGTATTTATCACTTGGAATATGAGCAAAGAAGGGGTAACGATAAGCTAGGCAAATTGTCCTCAATTTTAAAAAAAACTGCTTTTGCCAGTTTCATATTTTTTTCTATTTTTCAATAATGCAGGATCCATTCTTTAAGACAGAAATAAATATAACTATGTAGTCGTATTTTCTGGAAAAGCATACACCGCAAAATACGGTCTAATCGACATTTTATTTAAAAATACCCTGGCCGTTCTGGCGACAAAACTTTATTAACAGCATATTCTGGTTTAATTCACTCCGTATAGTACAGGCAAATTAAAAACTTAGGGTAACAAAAATTAATAAAAGGATCATCTCTGGGATTTAAATAGGTAATAACCTGAAGAATGAGATGATGAATTCTTTGCACTTCCAAGTTCCGGGAAAATTCAAGAAAATTTGGAATAACTTTTTGATTTTCGGTTTCTTTGCTCTAGCGGCCAAAATAATGAAAATAGAGAAAGAAGCTCCCAACAAAAGTTGTAGCTCGTCTTCTTCTCTACAAAAAAGGTCTTTACAAATTTGTGTCTTACTTATCCGTTTAGAAGCTAAATCGAGTTTTCCACTTATAGTTTTAAGCCGCTTCGAAATGCGCGAAAAATGAGAATTCTCCAGGAGTTTCGTACGACCGGGCTCATCGATTGATAATTCTTACTATTCAGAGCTCTTAAAAAAAAATTAAAATAACATAAAGTGTAGAGGAAAGTCTCAGCTTTAATGTGGAACTAATCACAAAATTCATAAAAAAATTTAGAGCGTCAGAAGATGACTTAGTGAACTTTGTACAGTTGATCCACAGATTTATTCATATCTTTGCCGAGAGTTGTTAGAATGATAATTCATTTTGCTTATACATTCTTATCTAATGATATATTAATCCAATTAACATTTTATTGCAATTGCTTTTGTTGGAAAAATATGCCTTGCGATCAAAGTAGAGGGTATATTTCTTATCGATCAATCACCTCCAAATTTTGGAGTTCAATTTATATCTTAAGTAATAACAATAGCACAGTCTTAATTTTTGGACTATAAGTACAATAAAATATATTCTTTCGAATGACTTTAGAGTTTTTTAAATGCGCGCAGTACTTTTTTAATTTGTCTGCATTATTCATACACGTTCAGAAAATGCACAATTATACAGTAAAATATTTACAACTTATTTGTTTCTTAACAATCTTCAATGAAATTTTCACGAAATATAGATTAAAGGGCGTGGAATCGAATGCATGTAGTGATAAAGCACCCACTGTATACGGGAGAAATAGGCAGGATGCATACAACTCGAAGATGTGAATAAATCAACTGTATTTAAAGTTTACTAAGCCATCTTCTAACACTTTTTTCTCTATGATAAAAATTTGTATAAGTTTCGTGATTAGTTCCACATTAAAGCTGAGACTTTTCTCTATATTTTACGCTGTTTTCATTTTTTTAGCGGCTCTGATTAGTAATAATTATCGATCGATATGTCCGGTCGTACGAAATTCCCAGAGAATTCTCATTTTCCGCGCATTTAGGAGCGGCTCAAAACTATAAGTGGAAAACTCGATTTATCTCCTAAACGGCTTAAGTAAGACAAAAATTTGTAAAGACCTATTTTGTAGAGAAAGAGACGAGCTACAAATTTTGTTGAAAACTTTTCTCTGCGTTTTCATTATTTTAGAGCAAAAAAAACGAAAATCAAAAAGTATTTCCAAATTTTTTTGAATTTTCCTGGAACTTGGAAGTGCAAAGAATGCATCATTCCATTCTACAGGTTATTAACTACTTAAATCCCAGAGGTGATTCTTTTAATAATTTTTGCGAGGTTTTTACAACATTTTGCCTTCATTGCCTGTACTAGTACTTATCTACGCAATTCTAGACTGAGGTCACTCTCCACATGTTGCAACTGCTTTTGCTGTACAAAGAAAAGCTGTACGGGTGGTCGTGGGGTTGAGTTACAGAGAAGAGTCCAAGGAATTCTTTAAGAAATTGAAGATCACAACTCTCTATAGTATGTATATTTTGCGATGCCTCCTATATATTAAAGAGCGTGAATCAAAATATTTACCACGCACTTGCTACATTCTTATCCTACTCGAGATAATGGAAACCTACATTTTGATTGTCTACGCTTATCAATGGTACAGTGTACTACGCAATAAAAATTTTTAATGCATTACCACATAGCATCAGGGAATTGGATTATAAACTTTTTAAGTCTGCTATGAAATCATTTTTAAACGAGAATGCTTACCTTTCACTAAGCGAGTTTTTTTATGCAGATCTTTCTGCTTTATGTAAGTAACATAAGCATATAGTGGAGGGCAGTTATGTTTTTTTTGTTCGTGACCCAGCTCAAAATATTCGTATTGAGAGCCCAAACAACATACCAAAAAGTTGAAATCCCAAAATGGGTGCAACCCATTTTTATTGGCCAAAAATTGGGTTTTGGGCCTTTTTGGGGGTGTACTAGTTTTATTTTTTTTGACGGCCTTAGAGGTTCGGTTAAGGTTTGGGATTGATACCCTTTTATTCTGGATGCCAGAAGAACCTATTGGTTCAAGGTTTTTGAAAATCGGTTAATCCCCCCTTGCAATATATACATATATACAAGTATTTTAGGAAAAAATTCAAACCGGTTTGGAAGGGCCAATAATAATTGATAGCTGAAAATTTAGGTGAAGGCAGTTCTTTCCATAGCTAAAAAAAGGTTCAAGGGTTTGGTCAAAAATGTTTGATAGTTTTCTCTACAACCCAATTTTAGCCCATTTTTTCCGAAAAATTCAAATCCAAATATCTTTTGTCATTTTAGGGTTAGTGAGGTCTACTTGAGCTCAACTGAAAGCTATTTTCATGTAGTTTAACATGATGCATGGCCGAGTTCATTTTTTTTAGTCTGGACATTATTTGGACATTCACTGTATATGTATATTCGCACTATAATTTATGGCTTTTGTGACGTCATTATGCTTATATATGCATATAAATACAATTTTCAATTTTTTCGTGAAATGGACATGTACCTATACATACCGAGGCAAAATAAAATTCTAAATAACTTTTATTGATTGTATTTTTTCGAAAAACAATTAAAAAGTGTCAGCTGACAATACCATGGAACAAAACCTGTCGGCTAGGCCCTTTAAGTATACCGCAGCGACACACGTCCTTAATGACTACGGTCGCGCCAGCTGACACTTATTTTAGTTGAATCAACATTAAATAATCAAAGAAATCGTGTTGAAATGACGCATAAAATATTGACGCTAGCTCCCGGACTATAAGGCTAATATATAGAAGCAAATTTTTCCATACATCGACTCATGTTAAAAATGTTGAAAAAGCGAACAAAATGTGTTATTAGCTATACTTCAGAGAACTCATAGAAAAACTAAATCATCTGCCTCCGAACCTGTTTGAGATTTATAGACAAGATTAGCTACACCACCTAGACTAATGGGGGTACATGCGACACAAACTGTTCATTGATGGAAGTGTCGAGTAACTGGGTTTGAACCTGTCTTGTGTTGACAATCGCTTGTGGTTATTTGACACGAGACATAGTATATTCTTCTGTAAGACGAGTTTTGGTTTTTGAGGTGTAGAATAGAACTCAGTAATGCGTGTGCTATGAAATGTATCATAATTGTGGTTAATTTTCAAATATTTTTGCAACATAGGAGAATGTAGGTAGAACGAGTTATAAAAGATAATATTTAGTCTTAAGAGTGGTTAGATGTAGCTTGAAAGCATGTCAGTACTGAAGATTTCTACCAGTTATTGTGATATATGTAATCGTAAAGCGTAGTAATACATAAGTAAATGTGATGGAAGTACGTATGCAAAGTTCGGAAGTAAAGTAAAGTAATATTTAGACGATAAAAAAATGTTAGATATTGTTTTTTGAAGTAAATACTAATTGAAGGGAATGAAGATTTTATTAAAGGGGATAATGAATAATGTATTTAAAACTTAATGTTTTTTGTAATATTTTTTTTTAAGATTTTTTTTTCGGAAATCATTGGGGTCGGTATTTAGGCACCTTAGCAACATTAACTGTGTCTGTAATAGACTTTCCATCAATTTTTGTTGCCTTTTTTGTTCCTTTTTTCTCTGCATTCTTTTGAAGTATGCTTTTCTGAAAAATTAAAACATATGCTTTTAAATTTTTTTAAATATAAAATTAAGGAATGAATATTACCTTTTTTCTTTTTGTTTTTGTTTTTGGGATTCTGGTGATAGCTGGAAGATAAATATATTATGAATGAATTAAAATTATAATGAGAGATGAAATGTGTAATCTGTTTTAGAAACTTTTGTTTCAAAATATTTATTTTGTAACGAGTAAATAGTTGTAAAAGTGGTATAATTATACAATTGGGAAGAAAATTTGTTAAAAATGTTTAATTTATAATTATTAAAAAAATATGTACTGGTGGATGAACAGAATATATGTCTGCAAAATTATGGTAATGCCTATTGTAAGTGAGTGGTTTGTAAAAAAATGCAGTAGGGAGAAGAAATAATTTAGGAAATACGTAGAAAATTAGAATTTTTATTTGAAGGTAATAAATAAAAAGTAAGATAGTGAGTTCGAAATATTGATTGTTGTTATTGTTCTTTTACTTCCCTCGCATACCAAAGGGAAGTATTGTATTCGAGAAAAAAATCACCCTCCGAGATTTTTTCGGATTCTGACGTTTCAGATCACGTAGATTACGAAAATATAGGTTTTTCAATTCCGTCAGTACGTCTGTCTGTCTGTCTGCCTGTTGGTGCATTAATTAAAAAACTGCTTGACGGAGAGCAGTCAAATTTGGTAGGTAGTTGACGCTATTGTCACCTTGTCACCGAAGAAATGGCTAAACGTTCACAGGAAAATATACAGAGTGGACCTTCTAAAGAAAATAAATAATGAAAAAACATTTTTTTTGTTCAAATTTAAAATTTCCACGTTTCATGACACGCTAAACCTATTGCAGAAAAACAAAAATTTTTAATTTTTTTTGAATTTTTGAAAAAAATTTTACCACTAAAATAGATCAAAATTTTTTTTTCTTTGTTCAGATTTAAAATTTCCACATTTCATGGCATTCTAAACCTATTAAAAAAAAAAAAATTTTTTTACCAACATATTTGAAAAAAATTTTACCACTAAATTAGATGGAAAAAATTTTTTTCTTTGTTCAAATTTAAAATTCCCACGTTTCATAGCGTTCTAAACCTATTTTTTAAAAATTTGGGAAAATTTCTTTACCATTTTTGAAAAAATTTTACCACTAAAATAGATGGAAAATTTGTTTTCTTTCTTCAGATTTCAAATTTTCACGTTTCCATGGCATTCTAAACCTAATCAAACAAATTTTAAAAAAAAATTGAAATATTTAAAAAAATGTTTGGAAAATTTTTTAATCTATCACTGCTTACTATAGAATAGATGAATTTTTTTTTGCTCAAATTTAAAATTTCCTCGTTTCATGACATTCCAAACTTATTTCGGAAAAAAAATGTTGAAACTTTTTGAAAATTTTTTTACCAGTAGGAAGATGGGAAATTTTTTTTTGCTCAAATTTAACGTTTCCACGTTTCATAACATTCTAAATCTATTTCAAAAAGAAAAAAAAAATTTAAAAACATATATATTTTTTTTAATTGTTTTGCCACTTCGGTATATTTGATGGCATTTTTTTTTTGCTCAAATTTCAAATTTCCACGTTTTATAACATTCTAAATGTATTTCATAAAAAAAAATTTTCAAAAAGGAAAATTTGGAAATTTTGTCAAAGAAAAATGTTTAAAAAATGTCTTTACTATTATAAATATACGATGGAAAAAAAATGTTTGCTCAAACTTAAAATTTCCACGTTTCATGACATTCTAAACATATTTCAGAAATAAATAATTTCAAAAGAAGTTTTTTGAAAATTATTTTAAAACTTACTATATCTAGAATAGACGGTGGAATTTTTTTTTTTGCTCAAATTTAAAATTTCCACGTTTCATGACATTCTATATCTATTTCATAAAAAAAAAATGTTTTCAAAAAGAGAAATTGTTTTAAAATTTTGTCAAAGAAAAATGTTTTAAACATTTTTTTGCTACTATAGATGGAAAAAAAAATTTTGCTCAAACTTAAAATTTCTACGTTTCATGACATTCTAAACATATTTCGGAAATAAACAATTTCAAAAGAGAAAATTTTTTGAAAATTATTAACCACTAAGTATACCTAGAATAGACGGTGGAAAAAAAATCTTTTTTTCTCAATTTTAAAATTTCCACGTTTCATGATATTCTAAACCTATTTCAGAAAAAAACTTTAAAAATTTTTTTAAATTTCTTCAACATTTTTTGACCACTACCACCAGGTATAAATAACAAGCGAAGTTCTGTGTAAATACCTTTACCGATTGTTTTTGAAATTGGAAATGTTAATGTACGCGTATAGCGTATAGGACAAAATTTATGGGTTTTTTTCCAAAGCCGTCGACATGAAAGTATCAAGGTCAGATGATGTAATACTGAGCGAAAGCCTGTTACTATGTGGAAAGCGATACGGTGTAGTCGGTCAGCGCCGATCGATATTGTACCGGCTGTTCAACAAAAGGCGGTACGAAGAGAGCAAATCTTGTAACATCGAGCCGGGACGCATTAGTGCTGCTGCGGCGGACAAATAAAGAAGCGTGATATCATTAGTCTCACTATTTATTCCTTCCCCTAGTGTTCATCATTAGCCGTACGGTTGGCGCATACGTAATGTATCTCGATTACGGTGCGAACGGTTCCGGGTCAAACTCCTATGCCTGCTGCTTAAAATAAATTCATTCTTTCGTGTGATTTCCTTAGGTTAGGTTAGTAGGTTTTTCATTCTTTCGTATGATTTCTTTAGATTAAGTTAGTAGATTTTTATTCTGATATCTAATTTTTAATAATTATTATTAGCGCGAGTCAGATGATGTAATACTGAGCAAGTGTGCACAGTATAAGTATGCGCGAAAAACATGGAGTTATAATGCGGTTGTGTCAGCGCCAATCGTAGTCGCTATGGATCACAAACTTTGACAAATAGCGAATAATTATTTTTGAAACAAGTACCTAAAATCATGTTTTTTGGGACGTATCGTAGAATAAGTTTATGTTTTATGTATGGTGTTATCATTTCCAATATCGTCCCGATGGTTGCAAGGATTGCGAAATCTGTGAAATTTATAATAATTAGAATTAAATGTGAATAATGTTTTTTTTTTTTTCCCTAAGGAAATGGCTTTGGGAACGTAGCCCGTATAGCCACGACAATTGTGGGTATTGCGAAAGTCATTATCTAACCTAATCGAGAATGAGAAAGAGAAAAAGAAGAGAAACAATCAAGGAATAAACAAGGACACACTCTTCACGCCCAGGGGTCTTTCAAGGCGACTTTATATAAACACACAAAATTGGAGACCACGGTTGGTAGGTGTTCACAACATAAGGTTAAACAATAGGATACAACTCTAAACCTACGCCAATCTATAGTTTAACTCTTATCAGAGAATAATGTTGAAAAGTTGTAAAAGTAAGTTTAATTTTTTGAGGGGAAGGGAAGCTGTAATTAATAAAGAATTTCTAATTAATTAGTGTTATAATTAAAAATGGAAGTGGGAAGAAATATATTTCTGAAATGATTAATCTATTGTATTATCATTAAATTAGGTAAATGAAGTATTTCGAATAAGATAATGTAAGTCATAGTTATCTTAAACAGTTGCATTAGTTGCTATGAGGAACTTGTAAGTTGTTAAGAAAATTAATGAATTATTATAGAGTTAAAATTTGTATGTATGGAAGAAGTATTAAGGTAATTGTGTTTTTTTTAATAAGTATGCCTAAGGTGAAACTTATTTTCTTTGCGCATAGAATATGTTCCGTAGTTTACATAATAGCGTTAATCATATTTCTAAGTCACATTGTAACGTGCGGAATGCACAAAAGCATCCTTCGTTACATTTTCTAACATTTATTAGAAAAATTTTAATAATCAAACGTTTTATTATCCTTTGCTCTGGTACTATAACGAACATTCCTAAACAGATGAGAAGTTGGTAGTAGCTTATGCTTACGCATCAGTATATTAAACAGCGCACGCTCGATAATATTCAAATTAAATTAAATAAATAGATCAAACTGACTGAAAAATGAAGAGGAGTCGAGTATTTATAATAAAGTTGGATAGTCACATGAAACGTAGAACTATCAGTAACAATATAGATCCTTTAGCTAACTTAATATTTCATAATTTAAACAGAACTACTTTTTGGGGCGGAGCCACGTTACTGTCGGTCCGAAACATATGTCACAATACGCCGCGTTAGACTAAATTCCTTCTCTTTCACTCGAGCCGTCCTTCGAGGTGGACGTAATAGAAATTTTGTAAGACCCTAACGGGGATATTAGTAGAGAGGAACCTTATAGACGTATAAGGTAATAGTTAAATAATTATATATTGTTAAATACCATCTAACATTTAAACATATTGTTTTAGGTTCTTTCTTTCTTTCTTTTATTTTTCTATATAATTACAAATTTCATTTCAACGTCGAAGTGATCTTAATGTTACACCTTTGCTTTAAGCAAAATTATCTACGTTCTATGTTGATACTACGTTTTTATATACGTTTTCTTGATAACTTTTTGGATAAGAATACTACGTTTATCTTTATTATGAAATTTTCGACACAACACCTACTTAAGATTTTCTATGAAGCATACGAAAACCTGGGCGAAGAAATTATTTATGTTATTCGAGCATAGCACGCCTCTACGATTTCATAACCTTCAAAGTGGAATGGTACGACATGTGACATCTCGCTAGAGCAAAATGGAGATCATGAACCATTTAACTACCCAACGGTTATAATCTATGATCATCGGAGGACAGGGGCATACTTAGGAATTTCTCTCATCAGGATATTATAATAAAAGATAAGTACCTTTGATTATTACCTGTAAAAGGGATTATTTTCGCATATCTAGTGCTACACATTAATTCATAGTCACTCATATCTTAAATTCGTTGTTACAAATATTTCGTCGTAGTTATTTATATCTTAAATTCGCTGTAGCAAATATTTCTTCGTAGTATCGATTTCTTGTATTCAACGTTTAACGTAATCGTAGTTGCTTGATAACGTGATATTGTTTGAATTTTGCCAGTATCGCAAATTCGCTGTGTCAAAGTACTTTTATTTTAGATGTGTCTCAATGGTTAGACACGTCAGTTATTTGCACATAATACGCGTCGTGTGATCTGATATTTCCTAGATTTGACTCGTCAAGTCGCATCACTTATGTGGATTATTTATTTAAAGGAATTCGGATGTTCGGGGCGCGGTGAAATGTGTATTATCTTTTGTGGTTATATAACTTGGGGTGTCCCGTATTTTATTCGCTAGAGATGAGTTCTAGTATTATTATTTTTTTGGTTATATAACTTGGGGTGTCCCGTTTTTGAGTATTTGGCATTACGTAGCGGGGAGGCTATATGCTGGTGGGTTCAAATAAATATCAAGTTCGAGTGAAATAGCATATCTTCTATTAGTTAAGTTTTCTTATCTTATCTTTGTAAAATATTTTAGTATATCTAATGCTGTAATATAGTTTGTTTGTCGGATCGTTTGCGAGATACCTTTGTATTATAGTTCGGTTTAAATCTCGTAAATGTTCATATCTTTTGTAATATATGATTTTTAGTATTGAGGTAAAGTTACGAGATGTATCTTTTGTAATATAGTTTTTTTTTATCTCGTAAACACCTCAAGTTTATCTTGCTGTTGAGCAATATGTAATATAGTGTATCTTGTGATATAGTTTACCTTGTACATATTTTGGTGATATTTTGCTATACAGTATCGCTGATGCTGTGATAGCTCATTGTTTTTGTAATATAGTTCTATTGTACATATGTAACTTTTGTCTTTGGTTTATCTTTATCTTCAATTTTCCTTGATTACACTCAGTAATCAATGGCGCCCAAGCCTTGAACTCCATTCCCTTTAGCTCTCCGTATCTTTACTGTGCTAGCCAGGTTACACCAGTGACGCTAACCACGTCGCTCGTAGGGTGGCCCACACTTGAACAACTTGGGCAAACTAATACCTTCAAAACAACGCCACAACATAAAAAATTCCCGTCGAACGAGTCCGCGCGGCGGTATCATTGAATAGGTAAAGATGCCGCCTGCCCACTTTGTACTTACCCCATTTTTTACATGCCTTAGAATTATGAAGACGACTTTACATTGTTTTTATTATTAATAGAGTTATGTTTTGTTAATTTTTGTTGGACAAATAATCTGCCATAAAGTTTGCCGTAAATTTTTGTCAAATTAAAGAACTTGCGTGTAGTTGTTTATTGAATAAGCTATAATTTTTTTTTTAAACTCTAATGTATTGTATTTGGCCTGTCGGATTAAATTGGGAGGTATTTTTTGGATGTCTTGTTTGAATATGTTTTATTATGATCTTAAATAAGTTACAGTACAATTGGTACATAGAAAATGGAATTTTAGTAGCAGTGTTTTTTTATCTAACTTGTTTTGTATTGTTATGTTATGGCTTTAGAAATAACTCAAAAGGAACGTTGCTGTGTTTTATGAAGAAGTGTCCTGTAGGTTGCCTGTATTTTTGGTTATTATTTGGTCTAATAGTGGGGAGTCCTTAATACTATATTATTTGAAAGTATATAGGTGTATATCCTTTGAAAGACTTTGAAAGACATCGGTGTTGTGCGAATGGCTTTGCAGCTACAGCCATATATTACCAGTATAGACAGATAGATAGAAAAACCTCGTATATGTATCTTTAAATACATTGATTTGTAGTATATGTTTATATGTGGAGATTGTCGGGAATGTTATGTATGATTAGAGCAAACCTACAATGATATATTGTAACGATTATACAAATTGTTTTAGTCGCCTTTAATCTTGACGGTATAACGAGAATAATTTTCTTTACAATTACAATGTTGCTTAACGGTACTCAATAAGAACCTTAAATAAAATGTTAGAAGATTTATTTGAGTAGTAGTGAGTCGATGGGAAATTTGAGGTTATTAACTGGGACACAAATTGGTATGTATTTGATTCATGTATTATTAAATTGATTATCCCATGATTTTCACTTGATGGTATTATGTGTTTGTGTTTATTTAATGCAGTGTTTTTATAATTGTAAGATGTCTTATTTGATATCAGTTACAATTCAATAATTTGATAATGTGTTGTGTCGCATAAAAGTTCGGTGCTTAGTACCATATGATTGTGTACGGAAGTGTCGAAGTTTTATTGATGAAGAATGTACAATTTTATGCAGCATATGAATGATTATCATATTGAAGCGTTGTATGTGAAAGAGTTGTAGCAATTGCAATATAATGTGTGTGTAATGTTAAAAAATATTTTCTTTCATGAATATGCAAAATAGTGAATGTTCTGTTGTATAAATTATATTTAAAGAAATGATGGAATAGTTGTCTTATGAAACAATATTTTTTTTATGAACATTGTAAAAATTTGTAAGGACTGAATTACAATGGGCTTGTTCGGCATTTTTTTTTATTTCATAAATCGAAAGTGCAAGTATAAAATAATAGATCAGCAAAAAATTAGAATTTCATTCGCACGTTTAGTGCCGTCAAAACAATTACAAACCTCCACATCGTGAAATTGTGGCGTGACCAGGCACTACGTCACTATATTCATAGACTCGGCGATCCTAGTCGACTCGATGCTGTTTATAGTAGAGGGTCCACGCCTTCGAAAGCCGTCTAAATCGCCAAGTAACCCATTCCAGCAAGGTAAATCATTTTTGAGCTCGGATATCGAAAGAGGGTCCTAATGGGCATCAAAAATGGCTTGTTGGACTTTTGTTGACGATTGCACAACTTCTCCACAAGAAAAAAAGATGGCGAAATGTCATTTCAAGAATTCGTGTTTTTAAACGTATACCTCTCGCTAGAGAGTGAACCACATGCGATATTGATTTAATTTTTTTTATTTGTATACTACTGACATGAGCGCATCTATCTCTACTAATTAAATTTCAAACTCGCTTACGGTTTTTTTCTAAATAAATTCTAAATGACAGTAACGAAATCTGTGTGTTTGAAATTTCGACGTGCGGGCAACTATATTAAATATTCAATTTTTTTATATACTATATACGAGTGAAATATGGTCTAAAGATCAACAGAGTTTTTGCAAAAAAAATTAGCTCGATATCTTATACAGTTTTTGAGTTAACGACTTTTTAAAATAAACCATAATTAGATTCGTGCTATTCCAGTTAGCATGCGGCTGTTTTCTGGCTAAGTGTAATGCATTAAGATAGTAAGCCAATACATTTTTTAAATTGGGCTATTATTTACATTTTTACAATTTTGCAAAAATATTAACAGGTAAAAAGAAACTCATTTGGCAGATGATTTACTCGATCTATTAATTATGAAGGTGTTGTATAGAGATATTATTTATTAAGTATATCATTATTCTGGTACAAATGATATAGCATTTTACAAATATGAAAATATAAAAACATACACAAAACTTGTAATATATACATAAGTAATAATAATAATAATGCATAATAAGTATACACAGCTCAGTAAGCATTGACAAACCACTACATAGGCATTACTATCAAGAAGCACTGTCTGCTAAAAACTGCTCTGTATTATTTCTGCCCTTAAAACAATCGTTAGGAAAGGCTGCACATGCAACAGAACACCAAGTGGACGCACATTTTTAATCACAGTTTACTTTACAATTCCACTATTTGTTTTCTTTAGAACCAGTTGTGACTTTTTGTCATCATTTGTGATTTTATTTGGTTATTCTCTATCAGATATCCAAATTTTCTGGGAAAGGGTAAATTGGGAAGGAGATCGGAAAATCGCTTGGACACTAAAATTTTATGTGCTTTGTTAACTGCTTCTCAAGTCGAGAAAATTTGTTATAAATCAGGATTTTGTGTTAGGTAAGGGTCTAAACCACTTTTTGTGGATAATTAAAAGTATTTCGCAGTGAGCAGGATTTTAACCTACTTCGCTAGGTTCTTCAGTTGCTAGCTAAGCTAAGTACACTAAACCACTGGACTACCGTCCCCTGTAATGCTCCTTTTAAATGCAATAAGGAAGTGTCTTGTGTAAGACGTGGACGTAGCTAACGTAAGTCTAATAACCTTAAGGAAAAATAAATACTGCCTTAGCAAATCTAAAGATTTAAATTCACTACAGATGGCCGTAGTGAATTTAAATCCTTAATCCGTAAGTCCTATGTGAATCTGTATGGATAGATTCACATAGGACTTACGAGCATCTTAAATTACACGATCATCAATTGCATCGCAGTTATTTCCAAAATTAATCAAAATATATAGTTGGCGTGTTCATTTTAAGGCAACAATAACGGCTCATTTATCCTCTTCGGAAAGGATAACTGACAGGTCACACAATACACCGACTAATAACGTTTTTACAATATTTTCTTCTTCATATTTTTCACTTTCCGTGAGTATCCTAAGATACCCTTTGTTGTCATGTACCCACACAATTTTTGTAGGTTTTTCATTTTGCAAAAATTAAACATACCTTGCCCAAATATTATTGTGTTCCCTTCTTCATGATTGCAAGTTCACATTATTGGGCAACGTAGGTATGTCATTATTTACACCAATATTCTAAAATGTATTTTAGATTATTCGCTTTATATTTGTTACTATTTATAAAATAATTCCAGTTTAGAATAAGAATTGTGTCTGTTATGGCGAATTCATATAATTCTGATGGGTTTTTAAGTCATACCATACATTTTCTTAAATATGAAATTTCGGACAATTTTTATTTTTTAATCTCAAATTTGTATAATTTATTGACGATTTCATACTGTATTTGCACCTTTCGATATATACAGTCCTTCTAAGCCAAAATGACGTAACTGAAAATTTTCTAAGCAAATTGGACGTACTTCAAAGTTTCCTTTTTTTAGTAATCATTAAACCATTATTTCTGCATCTATATTTTAACTGACCCTATTTTAAAATCACATAGTTGTAACATAACACATAAATGATTGTCTAATTTTCAGACAATTGGTGACCTACTGATTAATAGTAATATAATACCTTAATCAAATTAGTTCTTAGACTAATGTCTATCCACAATTACACAGACCGACTCCTGCCGCAGCTGTCACATTGCGCGTTATCATAACAGGACATTATTACGATCGAATTAAAAAATCTGTAACTCGAAAACTGTATGAGATATCGAGTTAATTTTTTTTGCAAAAACTTTGTTGATCTTTAGGCCATATTTCATTCGCATATAATATATAAGAAAATTAAACATTTAATGTAGTTGTCCGCACGTCGAAATTTCAAACACACAAATTTCTTTCCTGTGATTTAGGATTTAATTAGAAAAAAACCATAAGTGATTTTGAACTCTACTAGTACAGACATATGCGCTCATGTCAGTAGTATGTAAAGAAAAAAAATCAGATCAATATCGCATGTAGTTAATTTTCTAGCGAGAGGTATACGTTTAAAAACACGAATTCTTGAAATAACATTCCGCCATCTTTTTTTCTTGTGGAGAAGTTGTGCAATCCTCAACAAAAGTCCAACAAGCTATTTCTGATGCCCATTAGGACCCTCTTTCGATACGCGAGCTCAAAACTTATTTACCTTGTTGGAATGGGTCATTTCAATTTTTAATGCTTTGGACCCCTTACTATTAGTTGTTATTATCTATATAATAATGGTGTTGATCTGCGCCCCTCTAAAATTGCGGATCGGATCTATCAAGGGCTTTTCATGGGGGCGGTTTTTAGGGAAGCGGCTGGTGTCATTTGATTCGGAAATTAATTCTACATTGTTTAGGATAAATTCGAAGACGTTCTTTTTAATGGTTTTTGAGTAATTAACGCGCAAAAGTCGGCTATCTCTCTCGCCTCTTAAATTTAGAAACGGGCAGTAGAGGGATTGTAGGGAAATATGATTTGGCGAAATGTTACCAAATGTCAAGAAATAATTATTTGCCTTCGCTCCTGTCGGGTCGAATTTTCGATTTTTAAGTAGCAATTTTTCTTTTGCACAGATCTAGCCGAAATTCCGATTTCCACTGTGATATTTACGATTTCGATAAAATGCCAATCTACTTTTTTAAATAGAGACCGAAGTCGGCCTTCACTATAAGTATTAACTTAGATATGAGCGTTTAAAGATTTGATACTATCGAATTTTTTAGGTTACGTTTAAGACTTCTAAAGAAGGCATTCTTTTCTCGCTCTTGCGCAGCCGAATTTCCAAATTTCTCTGTACAATTTGATATCAGGAGGAATGACTTATCTTGCTCTGTCCATGGAGACCATTCCACGTATTTACTTTAGTTAACAGTTTTGAAAATTCGATGTTTTTCAATTTCTAACAGAAAGGCCAAGCCGGATTTTCGGTTTTGCCCATTGACTTTGGTGTCAGAACAAGACGACACTCTTGCTAAACACCTAAAACGGCCTTCAACTCCACGTATTTACTTACTACTGAACGGCTGTTAGTGGTCTCGATAGATCTCCTAGTTCAAAGTTGCGTATAGTGACGTCAAAAACAGGCGCGCTGTTTTTGCAACTCTTACTAATTTCAACCCCTTATATATCGAGAACGGAAAGAGTTAATAATGTGAAATTTTAAGTGCATAATATGAATATTGAGTACTATACTGCCGTTATTAGAAAAACGCAGTATCTAGAGAAAAGTAATAACGGAGAAAAACAGCCTTTTCTTTTTATAGCAACTTACACGATTTTGGCAAAATTTTTATCCCATAAATAGTTGTCTTTTGCTGAATAAATAATAATTTCCTCAAAAAATTAAATAAAAATAAAGGGTGCTATTTGCATGTCAGATACTAAGCATAGACCTATATTTTCGTTAGATACGGCACAATAAGGGTCTTTATATCTATGGTTTTGGTGGTACATACGGTATTCTTGTTACTACATTTTGAAAAAAAATGTAGTATACGTTTAGCATTTTTCCGGTGCACCATCGAAACCCGAAAAAAACGTCGGATCGATGTGAAAGTCATATCTATCGATTTGAGAGCGAATTTAGAAAATTCCGTCCGTCGGTCAGTCGGTCTGTCGGTCTGTCTGTCTGTCTGTCACGCCCAGCCCCCTTAATCCGTTTTCGGATTGCGATGAAACTTGGGTGGTTAATAGGAGGTCTTTAGAAAACCTTAACGCCGGAAGCTCGGCTCCGTTCGGAAACCGGAAGTACCCGATATAGACGTTTCGAGTTTTTCGGGAGAAATTGAATAACTCGATAACGGGTAGTCGGATCGAGACATTTCAAAAAAGGAATGGTGCCGCTCGCAAAGCTCTACAAATAAGTATACCAGTGGCTATGTCGAAAAACAAATGAAAATTGATTTTTTTTGCAAAAAACTGGCTTTCTCGAAATCGGGCTAGGAAGCACGATAACTGTTCAGAATATTGATCGATTTCGATGAGACTTGGTGGGATCAAAGGTACCCGGCCACAAATCAAGCCTATTGCTGGCGACCCGAATCCGTTGACCGCAAGTATGTTTTCCAGGGCCGAGTATGATTTTTCAAAGAAATTAATAACTCCCGAACCGAAGGTCCGATTTTGATTTTCAAAAATGGCAATTGTAGGGCTCGATTAGGTCTATTAGCTGACGTTTGGGAGAAATTTGAGAAAACAAAAGCGAATCTACAAATCCTGGAAAACTTGATTTTTTTTATAAATTCTACAAATTCCGAAGAGTTTCCTAATAAAAATCGAAAATTAACTATTCCGTCGATCGATCTCTATAACCAGTATAAGACATGGACCTTTTTGGACAAAAAATCTGAAATAGAGTATTTTCGAAAAACTTAAAATAAACGAGTTATTTACGAAAATGCATTCCATAGAATTATTTAAAAAAATATAACGAATTGATGTGATAATGTTATATTTAAAATATCATCATTCATTTCCTTATTTTCATTTACTAAATAAAAATAGAACCGATGCCCTTTCCGTGTTTCAAAATGTAGTTAGCTTTTACTTTAGTCAATGCAAAAAGAAAAAGGAGAAAAATAAAACATGTCAAAGCACTGAGTCATCTTGCGACTCTCTGCTGAAAATGTAATAAATCATCCCAACAAATTGGACAAAAAGCATATCAAAATGTAGTTTTTTTCACTTGTTAAGTTCTATAGATAGAAAACTGAATTTTAAGCCAGTATATGTTAAAATCACATTGTTGAAACTTTTTGTAAATACTGTGTTTTTGCTAAGCACGGCAGTATATAAAACCGTATAGAAACCATATAAAAAAAAATATCATGGAGCCAGCCTATTGAAAATAGAAAAAATGGTAAAACAAATATATAAAAGAAAGTGTAGCAAGATGTAGAGGTATTTCAGAATCTTATGAACCGCGAAATGCGCAAAAGACAAAGTTTGTTCTGGGTTTACAAGTGTATTTTGAAAACACTGAGAGCTACCTTGCTGTATACATAAACAAGAGCTCGGGATAAATTGTAAACAATAAATCTAATATTTTTAAGAAGTGTAACTGAGTCCACGAGAGGGATTTTGTCTCTGCGCATATGAAGGTCACAGCTCATGAGATTTTGATACAACTCTAATACTTACAGTACGTGCTGTCCTGGATGAATGGCTGAAATTTTGCCTGTTTTCATTCTGAAATGAATAAAGATTTGATATGTAAATAAGTGTGATTTGGGGAGGTACAGGAAAATAAAAGTGTGATATCTAAATAATTGTGATGTGATTGTAAATATAGAAAGTAATGGTTGCATTTGTAGGAAACGTAGACTTGATTTGATTGTAATTTATAGGTTGTAATTTGTTAGGGGTATTTTATGTAAATAATGTAGAAAAAGGGTATGTTGAGTATAAAATTAGATAGATAGGTTGGAAGGTGATAGTAAATTGATGACTTATTTATGAATGGCCGCTGCGGCGCAATCGCTTAGAAAATACTTTTTCTATGTAATATTCAAAGCAATGGCACGTAGTGGAATTATCGATTGTAGTTCTGTCTGACATATTTGGTTTACTGAGTTGATTTCGAAACTCTTTTACCTTTACGAGAAGTCTCGGAAATGGACTCGAAATAAATTAAACCAAGATATTATGAAAGTACATCAACTACATCTATCTGTACCAAAATGTCAGACGAAAGATACTGGCCGTTTCTGAGCGCGATTTTAAAAAAAAAATTTAAAAAATGTTATTACAGACGAAACTTGGCACTTGTCCTATTCAACATCAATAAGTCTGAAAAATATTGTCAGGCGTTTCCAATGGGCGGTTTTTGAGATATAAGGATTGAGAGTTGCAAATTTTGCAACGACCAAATCGTGTATAAAGAGGTTTATAAAGGTGCTGATTAAGTTTTTTCTAAAAAATTTACTTATCCTTCTCTTGAAAATGAACCTCCTTGTTCTATCCTAAAATCGGATAGCTGTGACTAAAACCAAATATGGTTCAGTCAAAAAATTTACGTTATAGGTAAATATTCAGCACTAAAATTTCAAAATATTTCGATATCAGATGAGCGAGGTATGAGGGTGTGCTCATATTAATTGAATCACACTGTATATATAATATACTGTTGATTTAACTCTGATAACGCTGATCGAAAATCAGTAATCTTTGAGTTACTCAAACTTCTTAGTCTTTTGACTGTTTTCCTTTCACATTTTTTTAAATGGTATATAAATTAATCCACACTGCAATTCTTATTTTAAAATATTACATTTGCGGGTCCCTGAGGTAATAGTAATGACGATTATATAAAAATGTTCCATTTATTACTTTTTATATTATATTAATCATTGCGTGACTTACCTGTTTTTACCATTTAATCTAGATTTTAATCACACAGTGTTCGCATTATGATTTATATACATAACCCAGTTATAAATATATATAAAATAATTCTTTGTCAAGATTTTATTAAATTAGATACTTCACTTAGGGAAGAATTCATGGCAATTAGCAAGCACCATTAGCAAACCCATAGATGTTTAATAATCATTAAAATTTGTTCCCCGAGCCTGCCTACTTACTATAATTGAATTTAATTCAACTTTTATAAAAGTTTGTAACAAAACACCATTTAACAAAGTTTTCTTTTACCCAGATTAATATCTATAGATATTACAGTTAATGCGCTATGGTCACGCCAGTCCAGGCAAAAACCGAGACATTTCTGAAATAAGTAGACTGTGGGATTATATGTATTCTACTTTAAAACGCCAGTATGGGTTCCAACGGAATCATTTGAAATCTTATGTACTTCTGTTGTAAGTAAGTACATTTATAGATTTACAAGTATTGACCTAAAAATATTATCAGACTTGCAGTCGTTTCTTACTAAATGCGACACACAAATTACTTGCACTGAATGATGCATGTATTTTTTTATTTTCCAATTCTCCAAAAAATTTGCCGAAATGCCTGAAGAAGTATATTAGATTAGAAATATTGCGAGCTTTCGCCGGTGGTATGATAATAGTAGAGGAGTCAGCGTGCGATTGGAAATCTTATAAAATAACTCGAAATGTCTTTTACAACTGGCGCAAGTATTTACATCAAATGAATATTTTTTGCATCGGCTACGTTCTACTTAGTAAACAGAAAAATATAATTGTCCTATATCCCAATTAGTGGAGGTCCAAAATTCAAAAACTACAAAAGAGTTATGGCAAATTTTAGAAAACATGACTATTACTAAAACCAAAAACGCAACCGAAATTCCTCCACACCTTCCAAGTCCTAATGAGTTAAATGAATATTTTGCGTCAACATGTAAATACAATCCTGCTTGCAATGAACTGCTAAATTATTTTGATCAGAATGTCTCTAAAATTTGTGACAAATTTTCTTTTGAGGAGGTATCAAAAAACCAAGTATATGAAGCACTTAATTCAGTCAAATCAAATGTTTCTGGTACTGACTCAATAAAAAAAATACTTTTACTATATTTTCCAGATTTACTGGTGTATTTAACTTATATAATAAATAATGTATTGTGAAAGGTGTATTTCTAGACGTCTGGAAAGAAGCGCTTGTAAAACCTCTCAACAAAGTTAAATCTACCACTGATTTTACTGACGTGCGTCCCATTAGTTCGTTACCAATAATATCCAAAATAGTAGAAAAGCTCATGTACGACCAAATTATTAAATACGCGGCAAAACATCAAATCATACCAAAAAATCAATCTGGCTTTACAGTTGGTCATAGCACCACAAGTGCTCTTCTCAAAGTCTCTGATGATATCATTAAAGGCTACGATATAGGAAAAACTACAGCTCCTCTGTTACTTGACTACCCTAAGGCATTTGATGCGATTAATCACAACTTATTGCTCTCCAAACTAAAATACTACAATTGTTCTAATAGTGCTTTAAAAATACTTAAATCTTACTTCACTAATCGCAAACAGAAAGTTGTAGTCAAGAATACTTCTTTTTCTGAGTCAAAGATGCTTGAATCTGGTGTACCGCAAGGGTGAATTTTGGAACCGCTGTTATTTATATACTGCTGATTTTATTAGTGTCTTAAAAACCTGTAGATCACACTTCTATGCTGACGATACCCAGATTTATAGTACCATTGATTCATCACAGATTATGCAGTCCATTGAGTACATAAACCAAGATATTAAAAATCTTGTAAATTATTCTTGCCGACATTGTCTAAAAATTAATGCTGCTAAATCTGCTGTTATCGTATTTGGAAAGCAGAACAATAAGCAATTAATTAGGGATAACACCAACAATCTTGTGGAAGATCAAAGGCTAGCATTCATGGATAGTATAAAAAATTTGTGCCAACAATAACCTTATAAAAAAAAGTCTTACTGCACATTAACAAAATTATATTCTTATCATCATATCGTCTAAACATGATTGAAATTAATCAATAAATGTATTTATAATGAAATAGAGGAACGATTACTACTTCAGTTAACCACTTTATCTAGTTTTAAGTAAAAAATGTCCACTCTTCTTACGAGAAGAGCTTCGGCAAAAGTTCCAGGCTAGTGGTAGCTCATCTCCTGGCGCGTAGTGTGAAATTAATGAGATATCATTTTCAAGAATTGGATGGAATTATGCGCAAAATGTTCTACTTTATGAGATAACTGCTGGTTTCACAATTAAGGTATTATATGCTAATTGGCAGCTGTCAAAATCCCGCGTAAATTTAAAAACCACGTTGGACCAAAATGACTATTACATTAGTAATCTGCGACCAAAGAATCATAAAACCTTGTACGTTTCATTGATATAAATGTTTTATTAGAAATAAAACCATTAAAACCACTAAACGTGTCCAAAAAATGACCAATATCGAACTTGGACCACTTTAGACCAAAATGACCACACTTGGACCTCTTTCGGCTAAAATGAATATTGAATTCATAATCAGCGACCCAAGAAAACCTTAATTTAAGTCATAAAAATTCGTTAAACAAAAACTTAGATTAAACAAATTTTAAAATTTTCGCGGGGTTTTGGAAGCTGTCAATTGGCATATAACACCTTAATTGTAAAAACCAGCAGTTACCTCATAAAGTACCAGTTTTCTGGAACATTTTGCGACTAATTTAATCCAATTTGATTAAAAATTGAGCGTGGGCTAGAATCTTGACAACTCATTAATTTTACACTGTGTGGCGTCGATGATTGGTTTTAGTAGCGTAAATAAGCCGACGTTAAATAAGTGAAGTAAAAAAAATTTGTTATTCCAAAGTCAGAAACCTTTTCCTTCCCCATGTATTTAACACATGTGATATTAAATAGAAATTAGCGCGTTAAAACTAACGCGATTGAAGCAAAACTTCTATACGAAAATTATATAATAATAAAAGTATTGGGAAAATGAATGCATAGTGCAGTAAAAAAAGCATTTTAGTTTGTACAGTCTGGATACAGAAAGATCATGATTTTATCCTGTTTGGGATATCACTAGGAGTATATTCCTAAGTTTTGGACCTCGGAAACCTTGTGCTACTTTTTTTATAAGCAATTAAACAATTTTTACTGTGTTTTTCGAGCTTAAAATGTGAATAAATCGCCGTTGGTTTCAATTCTCCGAAGTGCGTACATAACCTACAAAACTGAAAAAACGAGAAAAAAATAGTATTTTTTCATTTTAGTGCCCAAGACCGTCAACTAGACCAATTTGCATCAAACTTTCAAAAAATATAGTGTTTGATGCAATAAAAAAACCTTAAAAAGTTGGTGTCAAAACATTAGACCCAATTGCCAAAATTGCATTTGTTATCTAAAATTTGAAGTGCCCGCCATTTTATGCCATCAAGTCCAAAATGATTTTTTTTTTCAAAATGTAGATCACGATTGCAATTAAAAATAATTTTTTTAGATCCGATTTTGATTACTTTTTTTACATTTGTTTATAACTTAAATAACAACAATTGCATTTTTTCGGCTATTTTGAAAAACAAATTAAAGTTTTTTATCAGATCTGGTAGAGAATTTTGGGTCCTTTAACTTAAAAAAAAGAAAGTTCAGTTTTGTTAACGTGAACTCGAGATATTTAACTTTTTGTAGTTTGGCCAATTGTTAATTAACAATTGCATATTTTGATCTAAAATTTGGACTGTATCATTTTGAAACCTATTCATTTCATATGATAGATTAAAAAAAATAAGTTTTATTCAAACTTATTTACAAGCATTATAAGTATTGTTAATTGAACTAAAAAGTGATTTTTTTGATGTTTTCATAAAGCTCAGTTGCAAAATGCAATAACTTCCTTGTTTCTTAAAATTCGGCGGACTTCTTTTTTTAAATACGCTATTTCTTCCCTCGCAATGCGATCATCAATTTAGTTCTTTGTTAATAATGAAAATGAGTATTTATTATTTCCAAATTCATATGTACACATGTACCGACGATTGCTAACGTATAAACCTGTATGATCTTTTTTATATCTTTCTATATAAATATGAATACTTAGATTGAATTTATATTGTCTTCTAAAGGTAATGTTTTAAGTTTTATTTAAAAAAGGAAATAGTAGGTAAATATTGTAATATAAATACTTGTCAGAAAAAGTTTTAAAGACGAGGATTAATAATATGGTAAAAACATTTTATTATTTAAAAATAAACATTTTTATCGTTATAAATTTACAAAATCGTAATTAATGTATTTTATATCTCTTGCTTGGTAACGTGTACAATTCAGTTTCACTCTGAATCTGTTGCAAATAAAAAAAATTCACCATTTTCTTCTTCATCACGAATTTGAACAGGAAGATCGGGTATATTATCTTGCAAGCTTTCGCCGTCGCTTTCGGGTTCCTATTCTGATATATCGGTACAGCTTGAATGTATGTCTGATTCATCCATATCGTCTTCTTCAACTTCATTATTTTCTTCTTCAGTGACTACAGTGCATTCTGTACAATTCCTGCAATTAATGCCTCCACAATATTCACACAAACTTGTATATTGTAGTCCGAACTTCCTGCATCGACATCTCAGGTCTTTACAGCCGGCTTTACAGTGACAAGCGAGAATTTCAAGAATTTCTTGTGGTATTGGCTGTTTTCTCATTGTAATAGGCATTAAACCATTAATTGGATCCTCCCAACCAAACAATCGTGGATCAATTTCTTCATCTCCCAGCCATTTTTGTATTTGAAGATACTCTCAATAAATATTCATTTGTAGCTTCTTCGGTCGGAGGAAGGTTTTTTGAAATTACAATCGGTTTTCAATGTAAGTTGTTGGAAGCAATGAAATCTTAAATCACCTAAATCCATAGGTTTTGTTAGATTCCACCCATACAAAACTTTCATGATATTTTAAACAGCTCACTCGAAAACATTTATTGCAATATTCTGCGGCGGAAAATGCAAAACTTCTACGAGAAATGCAATAGAACGGAGCGAACAGCAATTGTAAAATAAAAAATATCTGCCAAAAAATTTGAAACGAAAAATAAAAAGTATCCCCGAGCGGGATTCGAACTCGGGAAGCCACTTAAAAATAGTCGCCGATTTGCACGGCCGCAAGTCAATATTTTAAATGCAAGAACTGAATAAATACGGGATCGGAGACCTGTTCTATGTCTCGATGGCGAGGAGAAGGTCGGCAATGACCGTACAACGTGAATCGCGAGGTGAAAATCGAAAATTGGGGCCGGCAGGAGCGAATGCGAATCGTCATTTTTGACAATTCGTGACATTTCGAAAAAAGAAATTTTCGTCAATATAACATGTTTAATTTTTACTCATCTATGCACCACTAAGAGTTTGGTAGAAATGCACCTTCATTATAGATACTATCTAAACTTCTTTGGAAAAAAATCTAGCTTTGTAGATATTAACGCGAAAAATCTGTCGCTGCCTCCCTGGCTAATAATGAAACACCTGCCCCTGAGCACAAAAACTGTCAACAAATATTTAAAATTATATAATTGTATTTAAACACAAAAATTCGACCGCTTCTCGTATAATGTTCACACACGCACGCAAATCACTCTACGTCTACTTAGTATCCCCCTCTCCAAGAATTACAGATTTTGTTTACACTCGCTATGGAAGTTCTACTTAAAAAAATCATGTTTGAATTTGTTCGCCGAGTTCTTATTTAATTATGCCCAAGTTTTCATAAAATCAAATAGAACGCGAAACGGAATAATGGAGAATGCTTAATTTACGGTACGATACGTCTTTGAACTAGCAGAATCGGACACGCTTCCATTAATACTTTATAAGCTTGGCCTTTACAGATAAAAAATCTGTAATTTATTCGGTGCAGTGTGCAATAATTCAAGCTCTGTAAATTGTGTCGTTGGTCCGCTGTCAACCATCGTTTTATATCCAGTTAGTAAACATCGCGTAACAGTCGTGCAATGAATTTATAACTGACACTGTTGTTAGACAGTTGAGTTGCATCCCGCTTCATCTGACTCGCCTTGAATGATCAGCCAGCTATGATGCGCCCAGTTGCCGTTTGAATTTTAATAGGAACCAGGAAATTGGTTACTACTGGGAATGTGAGAATTCTTAGCTATTACATATAAACGAATTACCTTAATTCAATTCCTGGGTTGACTCTTGAATAACAATGTATTGCCGCTAGACTATCAGCGAGTTTAAATATAATATAGGCGCTCTGATTGCTCTTTGTTTAGGTGTGAATTTTCTACCCCACATTGTCTAACTCAATTCCACAATTTTAAAATGTGATACAGAGAGTATCGCAAATCCTAACAGGATTTTAGTGTTTCATTTGCGGCTCGCATTTGTAAGATATCACAAAAAAGTATGGCAGATAATAATTTAGAGAATTTATATAAGATTACTGAAACCTCTCTATTTTAAAATTCTATTCCTCTTCCGATTTTTAGATATGTAACGCATTTTAAAGATATCTAATAAAATATACACACCTAAATTAAAAAAGAAAAGTAAAGCATTTGTTACAACTTAATTTTATATGTACCTCGGTAGAATCTGTAAGACAATTGAAATAGTTAATTACTTGATTGACTATCATTATCAAATAGTCAATCTATGTTAATTATATTATTTACTAAAGTCGGGCTAATAGGTAAGCATTCATGGTGGGTCGCAAATTCTCATTGTTGCAAAAAATTAAACATTTTTCGGTGGACTCTTGAGGTGTTATTTAAGGATACCAAGATATACCTAAAAACATACTAATATCTTAATATAGAATTATTCCGTGTCAAGGCATCTTTTTTACTAATTTCATAGGTCAAACATCTGTTTGTATTTTGTAAGAAACTATTAACGACATCTGCCTTCTTATATCAGTTTCAAGTAAAATTTCGAATAATTTTTGTCTTAATAAGATCCCGAAATCTCATAATCAACCAACCACAATACTTAGACTTGGTTACAAATTACTTTCTATCATATCCTTGATTCGAATCAGTTATAAAGTTGTAAAGATAAAGTTAAGTGTCTTGGATGATCCTCGCTACGCTTCTGAAGGACACGTCAATATTTTTTACATTAAAGGGCGCCCGAAGTGCTTTTTGTAACGGTGAGTGAGTCCATGCTCAGGCGGATTCGTTGCAACTTAGACAAATTAAATGAGAAATATAAATTATTTACTGATCGTAGATTGCTACTAACTGCTCTGTGTTGTCTCTCGGAATATCACGGTGCATTTTGGCTTATCTAAATTGTCTTAAAATTAACGCTATTCTGCCACTCCCTGAAAAAAATATATAACCCTGTCGAATGGGCCTTCTGAACTTTCAGATGCTAAGGAACTGTATGAGATTATTTTTAGGTTCGATCGCCACCTGCCTAGAAGGCGTGCGTTTCCAACTCCATACAACGGCGAGAGGAGATTGTGACAATGGGCTACACGAAAAGATTAGGAATTACTGAAAGGATATTTGTAAATTTTGGACTTTGGGTTTTAAAAATGACAGTAACATGGCCACTTGCTAGCTAAAAACGTCCTAATCGACGATCGATTATATAACTGGTCAGGATTACCTTGGATTGTGCTTCGAAAATTATTTTTAAAATCGAAATTGGGCAATTCAATTTTAGTTTTGTTGGCTTCGAATTCCGCTCCTCAAAGTGCAAGGCCGTGGAGCAATCTATTTCTGAATAAACGTCAAAACCGTATTTACGATTTTTTATATTTTCATTTTAAAAAAAATCGGTATTGGCGCTTTATTATACTTGCAATTGTTTCATTATAGTATCTAAAAGAATATTCAAAGTCATTTTTCATGGTAGTTTTACAATCCTTCTCAACCTTAATATTTAAAATTGCTTTTAAAGACGTTCTTACGTAGAGAAATTTCACTGCACTTTCTATTAAACTATCGAATAACGTTTTTGCAGCATTCTACGTCAACCTCACTATCTTATCAATGCTGAGTCCAAACCATTAGAACTGGTACCTTGACATTTTAAAATGATGTCAAAAGCGTCCCCCAACAGGGAATTTCTTCGAAGTCTCCTCTAAGAAAGTGATTTGGGGAGTTAACTCCTTCTTCAGTATTCTATAACATTAATATTTGATGAGAAATCTTTTTGCGTAACCTAGACACTCACTAAGAATAGATTTTAGTATATTAAACTATCAACTGTATCAAGAGTAGGTACTATGCAAGTAGTAAGGATCTATGAATACTGAAACATGTTGGATAAAATATGATTTATTATTATTTATGTATTATTTATTTATTATTATATTAGGGGCAATGAGTTTCATCACCAGTAGCTCAAAGTCTCGGTAGATTAGTCATGGGTAAGAATACATTATTCAAATGACGTAACGTGAGGTGTTAACTGTTGTTAATAATTGACCAAAATGTTATTAATAATTTACCTAGAGGGAAGTAGAGGCGCCAACCCTTCTATATTTATAATTTATACTTTAAGTAGAGATTTGATTACAAGAAGAATGAACTAATCATATTATTGTAAGTTGTAAAAAAGAAATGTGTAAACTTGTTTGACAAATTTGGTGACAGTTAAAATAAACAAATATTTCTCACTATAAATTCAGGCCAGTAGTTCAGTATCACAAAAATTAAATAAGTTAACCAATTTAATTTTAAAATTGATTTTATTAGAAACCGATCAAACCGATACCTTATATCTAAAATGTAGTACTTTATGGACGACTATAGAGATGATAATGGGAAACATTTATGGATTAAATTATTAAAGATTTTTGACTGTTCGGTGTTCAATATTAAAATATAGTATGAAGAAACTTTATCGTAGAAATTGTTATTGTTTTATTCATAATTATTTAAATTAACCGTTACTTAAATGATTCATTTATAAATAATAGGTATATAAATGTTGAAACTTGTTTTTTTAGCCAATTAGAAACATTATGTTAAAATTTGATTTGAAATATTTTAAAAGTGAAAATTTCTTTAAGAATAATACTTGTTAATACTCGGCAAAATGGAAAGTTGATCAAACAAAATACGTATGAATTTGAACAATAATTGAAATTATATATGACACTTAGCTGAAAATTTCTGGAAACGAATTTAAGCTCCAAATCAATTGTAAGGGATGAGGATGGGAAAATTCTTTCCAGTTCTGTCTTCAACAACAACCAGAGAGTTCCCCGTGTTTTGTTGACCACTCCCAGAATCCTCCACAAAGAAATTACTCCTATGATACCATACTATGGTCTATTGTCTCCCAAATAATCCTAAATTTACTTCTATATACATCTATTTTAGGCAAAATTTATCCTTACTCTTAAAATGAAACGAGGAATGTGTAATGTGTATGGCTGCTACTAAAATAGTTGCCGCCAATTGTGAATTTATTTCGTTAATATTTATATATATTATATTTAATAATTTCTAGTGTTAAAAAAAATTGCGCCTAGCTTCATTTTGCTCGAAGTGGAACTTGTATAGGAGGAAAATTTGTAAATTGATAAGTAATACCGCTATAGAAATGGAAACGCCATGTTAAACGCTATCATTTGTGAAGCAATAAATTCTATTCTTATCATATCTGTCAAATCACTAGTCATTAATATATTAAAACAATTTTATAAATAGGCCTAATGACAATAAACTTCAATTTACTTAATGTTTGATTTAAACATTGAACTTTAAACAATTTTAGCAGTAAACGAACAGAACCTCTTATCGCAACGGAGTAGAGACTCTCGACCTTTACATAAACATCCTTTCAGTTTCCATATCCTGTAACCACTTCTCTATTTGCTTTTAATGTAATTAGAAAACTCCAAATACGTATATATGTAATATTGGTTTTATACTGGTCAGCTATATTTAAGTGCATTTTAAGAACTAAGTATTAAATTTCGGCCATACAGCAATGTGTGAAATAAATATCTTGAAACTTATAAAGTAGCTATGTGCAATGTGCATGCTACAATACTGACTACAATATAAACGTATCTTAAAGCTGTCTATTTAATATACACAGTACATAAAAGATATTTTAATAATGTTTTGAGAAAAGAACTAAGCTTTCCGAAATGTTGGCAAAATACATTAATTTTATATTTTTATTTTTATTCATCATTTGTCAAAAAACATCCTCTAACTATTCCTTTGGCGGATAGGTAGAGAGGTTATTTTCCAGTAATGTACTGGATGTGCGTATTATTTTGTAGATTCAATTAACTGGATTTTTAAAAGTGTATAGTAGGAAAAGAATGTGGTAGAAAATCTCTGAATAAAAACAGAAAATAAGAAGAATGCCATACTAACATGTAGACAATATATAGTATCTATCTAATTTTGACCTGTTCAGGTACTCTTTTATTTTTATTAACTGACCTACCAAGCAATGTCAGATAATTTTAGCTAGTAGCTGTATGAATGAAAAAATATTGCACAACAATAAGCGTTCGCCTTTTACAGTGCAACGTGACAGAACAATTTATGTCATGTTTAAAGTTCATAAATTAGAGTACCTTGACAAATTTAATTTATCAAAGCGTATAAAATCAGCCTCAAACAGTAAAAGCGTATTTATTTTATTACACGAAATTAGTAATAATGCAGCAGCTAGTGCATAATTTAAAATTTATTTTGATAATTTAAAAGCTGTAAACTCTTAATGGCGCAATAAAATATAAACGCCGTTTATTTCAATTTAAATTAAATACTAAATCGCACATAATCTAATAATAAAATATAATCGCTCCATCTGTTTTGACATTTCAAACACTCGGGCCTTCACCTGAAATTGACAATATTTATGGGCTAATTCAATTCCATTATTTAGAAGAGTGGATAGACAGGGATGTGTCCGACATACAACAGGAACATCAGGCGGGAGTTTGAAGAAGGGTGCGATGACGATGGTGGAGCTCTAAAAGGAGCGCTCGGATAAACCAAGCTCGTTGTTATTGACAGCTAATTATTGGGCTGGATACAACTGTTATCAGCTTTGCACGTGAATCACCTGGAACACACATTGATGCCTAACCGCCCGTTAAATATCCTGTTGTGTGTTTGCAAGTTTTGGCTTCAAACAAGACCAAAACTTATTTTACGACTATCATTTCAATCTATTTTACGATGGCTGTATTCAATTTGTGGATGCTCGTATACCTACAATAACGGTGGAATTTTATGTCATTTTTAAATCTTTTTTGGTGATGCTTTTAATTATACGCGACTTTCACGTCAAATACAAATACATCTCATACAAAGGTATGCATATAAACAAATATTAGAAAGTTTATCTCACATTGTAAGAAATTTATAAAATTATGTAAAGTTGACGGTTTACTCAATTATATTTAATTCGATATTAGCAAAGATATGACCAACAATTCCCAACAATTGTATACAGGGTGTAATTAGTTTCATGTCATTAAAAAAAACTGGTAATAGGGACCGACTAGACAAACAGAAAACCTATATGACCTTTTTCTCTAGGGGCACTTTGAAAAAACTGACCTGGGTTTACATTTTTAATGTTATGGTAGGAAAGATTTGAGAACCACTGTTTTTCAGGGTCAATGGATGTTATAGTTCCGAATATTAGAAATAATAAAAAAACTGTAATACCCGACTTGTGTTCTCGTCGGTAGAAGTGCGGCACTTTGATGGGATTATTTGTATTGAACTTTTTATACCACTAATTATGAAAATTTAAATAATTCCTTCTCTTTCGGCACAACGCAAGCATAGCATGGCCGCAGTGGTTTAAATAGAATTTGTTTACATGTGTTTTTTTAATTTGGAACAAAGCTATTGTAGCTTTTATTGTCGTTTATAAGAATTTATAAAATTTAAAAGTGGTTTATTAACATTTGTAACATTATGTTAAAAGCTTAAAAAATTAGTAATTGTTTTATGAAATTGGAAAACGAACAGTTAGACGTCCGAGATACGATGACAGAAAATAGTTGTGTATTTTAAGTTAGGAAAAAATCTGATTTTTTTAACGAGCAGCAACATAAAGTTTTTTGAATTTTATATATTCTTCATCAAGAAAATTAAATTTTAAAATGTATTTGAAATGTATCCTAAATTATTTATGCCTATGTACCAAATATTTATCAAATTTGAGTTTTCTAATTAATTTTGTACCATATCATAACATTCAATTTAACTGTATCCTTTTTCTGTGATCCGTAGGTGGCAACATACCCAACAAAGAGAAAGAAGTAAAAAGGGTTTCTTTTTACATATCAAAAAAATTATAATTTCTTTATTTACTACATCTTTTAGTTATTTTTCGTTATTTTTCGCTGATTGTCAAGTTGATCCTTATTTTAACAATTAGTGTTTCGATTGCCCAAAGAATTGAAATTTTTTTATTATTAGGATGTGGTGATAAAATAAGAACGCAAGAAGCAGGTATGCGAAATCTTCAATAATAATAATAATAATAATTAAAATAATTCCTTTATTTCTCTATTAATTATACAAGAATTGTACAAATAATTGAAGAGAGTGTCAAATACAAACAATACATGAATTATATAATGTAACTACAAATACTACGAACATAACAATGGGTGTATATAACGTCCTGACATAAAGTGGTACAACCAAACTAAGGTATATTGTGTATATACATATAAAGGCAAACAGATACAATTAATTAAAGAAAAAATCATCAAGAGAGTAACAGGCTTTATCGATGAGTAAGGCCTTAAGCCTTTTTTGGTAAAAAAAAAATGTTTTGAGAATTTTTTGTCTCAATTGGTAAAGCATTAAATATTTTGCAACCATTAAAGTATACACTTTTTTGAAAATGTGATGTTGAATGTTGATTGGGTATAAGATCGTTTTTAAATCTTGTGGAATAATTGTGGTAAGTCAGATATTTTTGAAAAGTGCTCAAATTTTTGTAAACAAAGCAACCTGGTTCGTAAATATAGGTGCCGGTTACTGTTAGAATTATTAATTCTTAGAATGTTGCTCTGCAAGACTCCCCTTTTGACATATCTGTTAATATGCGCAATGCATACGTTTGTAGAATAAACACGCGTTGAGAGTAACTGCTTATTCCCCAGTTAAAAATACCATATAGCATCTGAGAGTGGAAGTTTGCATAATATAGGTTAGTTACAATGCTTTGACTGCAATGGTTTACTAGTAATCGTAACGCATAGCAACAGGTGCGCAATTTATTAGATAACTCATCGATGTGAATATCCCATTTTAATCCAGACTCAAAAGTGACTCCCAGAATTTTACTTGAGTTGTAAATATTGAACAGGTCAGAATTTAAATCAACTTGTGAAGTTTGTTGCTTAAAGAGTATCGATATGGTTTTTTGCCTCTTTCAATTAATGAAATTTTTTCAGACCAGAGAATACATTGCCGAATGTATTGCTTCAGTCCTGTTGTTTTCAAGGATTAAAAAATGTCTATCGTCAGCATAACATACTATTTGTAAGTTCTCAGTTGGCTTTAAAAAATGGACTAGATCATTAACAAAGGTAATATATAGGAGAGGGCCCACGATGAAGCCTTGTGAGACACCTTGGGCTAGGTTCACTTTTGACATCATTGATTCGAACAACTTGATCTCGATTAGTTAGATATGATTTTATAAGATTTAATGGTAGACCCCTGATTCCATACCTGCATAGTTTTTCTAAGAAGAATTGATGGTCTACACAATGAAATGCTCGGGAAAAGTCAATGAATAGACCAAGCGGGCACATTTTTTAACAAATCCATTTACAATTTCTATATAAGAATTACTTAAAGCCGTATCCACGCTTCTATTTTTTACAAAACCAAGTATCCTGCCCATTTCTCAATCTACAGTTAGTAGAGTAGAAAGAAAATTTAGTGAATTTGGCAATGCCACAAATATTCCTAAATCTGGTAGGTAACGCATTTTAGACGATAAAAAGAAATTGGATATATTGTTAGATATTCAAGATAATCCACAAGTTGCCGCTGATAGCCATAACGTCCATATTGCGTCTTGTAAATAAATTAAAATACCGTCAATATAAAATTCATTTGGTCCAAGAACTTATCGATGATGACCGTCATCCGTTATTTATAAAAAAACATTTTTTCTGATGAGGCAACATTCGCCTTAAATGAAATAGACAACAAACAGAACTGCAGATATTGGAATACAAAAAATCCACATTGGATGATGGAAGCCAATACTCAATATCCTGAGAAGGTGAACGTTTGGGCTGAAATCATAAATTCTCAAATTATCGGACCATGTTTCTTTGATAGCACATTAACTGACTCGCGTTACTTGGATTTCTTGCAAAATTTCTTACTTCCAGAGTTAAGAATACCTTTCCCAGGTGATGACAACCCTAGTGAAGTTGATCTAGCATAGAAATGTTACCAAACATCATCTGATAAGAAAAATAAACTGCTATCTCCACAAGATAGTGTAATCACTGTTCAATCATCACCTAAAATTGCATAGCTTTTACGTATACTCTAAAACACAAACCGCTGCAAGGAAGGTAGAGGTCGCTATATTTTCCTGCAGGTCACCCTTACAAACACTAACCGCGACTAATGTTTAATTACTTCCACATCCACGTAGTGGATTGGAAGTATAGTAATCGCAAAAAAATTTTCAAAAATTTTTATTCGTGAAATAGGTTTAGAATGTCATGAAACGTCGAGATTTTTTTTCATAGCGATATACAAGTATGATGAAGACGGATTTGCACTCGCTTCTTTCACGTTCTCCGAATGAAATTTGGATAGTAAGTTACTGTTATCTAGGGAAAGAGCCCTAGTGTTTTTAAAGCAATCGATCGATAAATATAAAAGTTGTAAAACATTATGAAATATACATATACATATTCATAAGAAGTGTTGATAAGATTCTAGAAAAAAATACTGCATATTATTACTGGCGACCGTAGAAATTACAAATATAGCAATTGTACATAAAGAATTAATGTATTGTCAAAAACTTGAGAACAATATATTACAGATTGTTCAACAATAATATATAAAATTCAATAGTCGGCGGAGACAGATATTTAAAGCTAGTTTCCTTCATCTTTTTTATTTTTATCTTGACTTATATAAAGGCTTACCCATCTACTGTAAAATACTGTAAAATAATGACATCCGTGTTGCGATGCGCTTTTATTTATATTGATGTAAGAGCGCGAGCGGTACGAAAGACAAGTCTCGTTAAGATTAAAACAGTTTCTGAAACTCCTGTAGAATTCATTTATCCGACTTATCCACGTTTTGAGTTATTTCCAGATATAATCCGATGCAAGTGTCAACACATATTTTACGGTGCTCAAACAGAGTGCAATCCATTACCTAAATCATATTTGTTGAAATTTACAACGATAAATAACACGGTGAGTGTTAATTTAATAGGGTGTAATAAGGATGCACAGCAGATTTACACCCAGCTAAGGTATAATTTATGTTTATTACTATACCGCGTAATTATTCTCTGCAGATCGTTGAAGTCCTGCTCTCATTTTAGTCAGGAATCAAGAGCCACAATTTCGAATATACAACTTTGAAAAAATACGTACATCATCGGGAATGACCTTCTGCATCCAAATGTGGAGGGTGGCAGACTATCCGCGATTGCGGAAAAAAACGTAAAATTGCTTTTTTGTAAAGTTTTTGAATTACTCAAAATGAGTTAATTATTTAATATTTGTTAAAAAGCTCATACCATTGGATAGCTTATTGTGTTTAGATTCAGATCCTGCAAAATTATTCTCGGTATTGTTGTTAACAAATGCTACAAGAATTGTTTAAACGAAGTGTACCCGAAAAATGCACTATAAGTTTCGGCATCGGGGCATTTTTAAATGTATTACAGATAGATTCGCATAGTTCTATAATATCAAATATGCAGGAAGGATGGAGCAATTTTTAGTGAAATTATCTGCATTGCTTTATTGTTATAAAAAATACGATTAATTTTGTAGTGCGGCTCGTTGCTTCTCGCTTCCGTTTTGAACGTCATATGGCCAATCAGTGACTTACAGTATACTATGATTGCAACACCTTTGCAATGCGTTCTTATTATTTTATTACTTAAGTAAATATTGTCATTTGTTTTCATGGAAGGGAGAAAACAGGAATTTTAATTTTAATTTAATTGCCGACAAAAATAACTTAAAATATTAATGAAATACGTAAACTCACTTAATACCTCTAATACATTCTCACAACAGCAACGCACTATTATCTACAGGGTGGGACAATAGTGCGTCGGACCTCGATATCTCGAGTTCTACGATAGCTATAATTTTTTAAAAAATTGCAAGTAAACTAGATAAAAAAGTCAATACTGGAAATTATTTTTGAACATACAGGGCGAGCCAAGACGAAATTACAGAACCAAGTGCCTTATATGGAATGCTATGTATGTCAGTACATTTTTTGAAGCCCCTTCTAGGCTCTATTCATTCCTATATTAGCATTAAATATCTCCCAACCACTTTTTTGGAGTTTGGAGTTTGTGGGAGGGCAGTCACATTTAGGTGACCGCAGCACCTAGGCCCCATTGGGCCCCTTGTACGTCCTCCCGAGGGATACAGGATTCCACCTAGGCCTCCAACCATCCTAATCTTGTGAAGAAGGTGGTGATGCTGCCTAGGGGAATATCCCTCAAGTCGGCCAGTGTAGGCCAACGTTCTCCCAAAATGGATTCTCTGCTAGAGGAGACTGCCGGGCACTCACAGAGTACGTGTTGGACAGTCTCGTCTTCTTGTTCACAACCTCTGCATAGGGGTGTGTCATTTAACTTCATGTTGTAAAGGTGCTTCCTCAGCTGGCAATGACCAGTAAGAATTCCTGTCGCAAAGCGCAGGTTCTTCCTGGACATTCCCAAGTAGATCATCGTTGTATCTTTGTCAGGGTATCTAAGCAGATCCCTGGCCAACTGACAACTATGAGTTTCATCCCACAGTTTTTTAAATTTTCTGTGGGTGTCTTCTTTAATCATTAGCATTATTGCTGAGGTCGGCAGTATGTTGGAAGGGCCAGGTCCAAGTATACTTAGACTGGCTGCCTTCTTAGCCAGACTGTCAGCTTCCCTGTTGCCTCTGCACTGTGCATGCCCTTTGACCCAGCATAGAATGACACTGTTCATGCTGGAGGCGCCCACGAGTGCCTGATGGCATTCCCATACTGACCCTGTTGTTATTTTGTGTCTCTGTAGGGCCAGTAGTGATTGTCTACTATCAGTGTAGATTCTTATTGTTTTTCCCGTTATTTGTCTACGGGAAATTTCTTTTGCGGCTATGGTTATTCCCGCCAGTTCTGTTTGTATTATACTGGCTTGTTTGTCCATAGCCCATTTAATTTGAATTTGCAGGTTCCTGGAGTATACCCCACAACCTGTTCCTTCTTTCTTTTTCGATCCGTCTGTGAAGATGTTAACTGTTCCTTCACTGACGGCCTCATTGCTACTGTTGGTGTGTATTTCATAGGGTCTATCAAAGATGAACTGTGGAGAAATACCATCTGCACGTACCTGCAGAAGTGGCATTTGTTTAATTGCCTTATTCCACAGCCGGCATCTGGTCACTCCACATCCTATGTTTGGCTGTATGCCAACGGATTTGAGACGTGCCATAGTAGTTAGGGCCACCACTTGAAAGTAATTAATTTTTTTGTTGAAATAATGCAATCTGCAGATGGATATTAAAAAAATCACCAGTCACAATTATGGGTTTTAAGAAAAACTTATGTGAATACCAGTTACGAGGCATCTAGTTAATGTTTTTGAATAATTTTCATTTCCTAAGACTGTACAGGGTGGCCAAAAATTGTTTTTCAACTAAGAACTTTTTAAATTAAATTTTTTCAATTTTTCAAATGGAACACCCTGTACATTTTTCAACGATATGATGAATGAAAAACGAACATTTTTTGTAAGTACTTCCCTATGGCTAATTGCAACCATTTTCGTTTAATAAATAAATGTCAAATATAACAATAAACTTAAAAACAGAGGTTCCCTCAAATAATTCACTAGAAACATTTATAATAGGTGTTCAACGTGTTGCCCATTTTGATTGACATATGTCTTTATGCAATTTTGAAATGAAGCCATTTAGTGGAACCATTTCTTCCAATCCATTGAAATGAGTAAATAGTATTTAACAGGTCCTTTACTGTAATGTTTCTTTGTACATTTTTTGCGGCTTTCGTTATTCGACAAGCAATAAAACCTCAGTTTGAAATAGATTGTCATGTACAATGAAGCATTTATCACAATAATCGGTCGTTAGTTACAATTTGTATTGAATTTAAGATATTTGGAATTTTACAACATAAACTTTAATAAAGCGGAACTTGTAGACATGATTTTTGTTTTGGGCGAATCAGACAGAAATTGTTTACTTGCCAATAGAATTTATCACCAACGTTATCCTGAAAGAAGGATTCCTGATGTTGGCAGCTTCCAAAACCTTCTCGATAGATTTCTGGAAACTGGAAATGTCGAATATAAAGAAAGTGAAAAAACAAAACATGTTGTGAACAAAGAAAATGAGTTTTCTGTGGTGCTGGCAACGGTTGAGAATCCCCATTTTAGTTAAAGAGAAGTGGGCTCATAGTAGGAATAAGTAGACGGTCTGTGGGTCCAATCTTAAAAACAAATAAGTTGCATGCATATCATATTCAAATGCACCAGGAATTATCTGATGACGATTTTCAAAAGCGCCAACAATTTTGTAATTGGGCCAGAGGTAAAATGCAAGATGATGTCAACTTCTTCAATAATGTTTTATTTAATTTAAACATACAGGAAAAATTATGCTTTTTAATGTTTCAAAAAGTTTTATTAAAACTCTACACGTGTTTCGGCTTATTAAGCCTTTATCAAGAGTACAAGATAATACTAGTATTATCTTGTACTCTTGATAAAGGCTTAATAAGCCGAAACACGTGTAGAGTTTTAATAAAACTTTTTGAAACATTAAAAAGCATAATTTTTCCTGTATGTTTAAATTATTGAAGAATGTTTCACAAGGAACCAACCGTAGAATCAACCCAATGTTTTATTTACTGATGAGGTAACTTTTCATAAAAATGGATTTGTTAATAGGCACAATTTCCATTATCATGCTTCGAAAAATCCTCACTTTTTTGTGCAAGTTGATAACCAAGACAGATGGTCTATAAACGTTTGGGGAGGAATTATTGAGGAACGTGTAATAGGGCCACATTTATTTGACGGTACATTGACTGGGGCTATTTATCTTTATTTTTTGGAAAACTATCTGCCACAATTATTGGTAAATCTCCCTGAAAGAATTCGAAATAGGATGTGGTTTCAGCAAGATGGTGTTCCATCACATTATTTAAATTGCAGTTAGACACCACTTAAATAATACCTACCCTCATCAATGGATTGGAAGAAATGGACCCACTAAATGGCCTGCTAGATCCGCAGATCTTACAAAAATTGATTTTTTTATGGGAATACGTGAAGGAATTTGTTTATAGAGACACACCAACAACAGTACAAAATATGAAGGAAAGAGTAATAACTGCCCTTGGATCTATCACGCAGGCAGTATTAGGAACAGTGGGAACCTCATTTCAAAAGCGCGTAGAGATGTGTGTCAATCAAAATGGGCATCATGTGGAACATTTATTATAATTTTTTCTACTGAGTTATTTGAAGAAACCTCTTTTTTAAAGTTTATTTTTGAATTTTGTAATTATTGCTCAATAAAACGAAATTGGTTGCAATTAGCCATAGAGAAGTACTTACAAAAAATCACATCGTTGAAAAACACACAGGGTGTTCCATTTGAAAAATTGAGAAAATTCAGTTTAAAAAGTTCTTAATTGAAGAGTAATTTTTGGCCATCCTGTACAGTTCTAGGAAATAAAAATGATTCAAAAACATTAATTAGATGTCTCGTAACCGTTATTCATATAAGTTTTTCTTAAAACCCATAATTCTGACTGTGGTGATTTTTTAATATCCATCTGAAGTTTGCATTATTTCAACAAAAAATTCATCACATCCAAGTGGCTGGGAGATATTCAATGCTATATAGGCAGGCCCGACGAGAGGGGGGGGGGGGTCGGAGGTGTTTCTCCTCAGGCCCGGCGATTTTGAGTGGGCCCGGGTTTCGCCAGAAGTTGGAGATTTGTAGGTTAGTTTACTTGTAAATGATTAGCCCGATGTAAATAACAACGAGTTCCGAATGATTTGTATTGTTCATAATGAGATAAATACGAAATTGTTAGGCAAAGGAATATTCTCGTTCTCGCTGTTTAAAATTTATATTGTGATGAGTATTTAGTCCTAGGGAATATCACCTCCCGCTCTTTAACATTTCGACCGAGATAAATATTGAAATGTAGGGAATAGCACCCCCCGCTCTTCAAAATTTTTATAGAGAAAAATAAATTTATTATTATGAATGGCACCCCTCGTTCAACCCCCCGGGCCCCAATTTTCTCTTCGACGGCCCTGTATATAGGTATGAATAGACCCTAGAAAGAAGCTTTAAAAAAATGTACTGATATACATCTCATTCCATTTTAAAAAAAGGCACTTGGTCCTGTAATTTCGTCTTGGCTCGCTCTGTATGTTCAAAAATAATTTCCAGTTATAGACTTTTTATCTAGTTTACTTGCAATTTTTTTTAAAAATTTCTAGCTATCGTAGAACTCGAGATACCGAGATCCGACTCACTATTGCCCCACCGTGTATACATATTTCAACTCAGCTTTGGTACAACGACAGTTTCTAAAACATTTTTTAAATTTACACTTACAAAATACATATTGGGAGGGGCATTCATTCTGGGTTTATCACAGATGCACTTTTCCAGACAATTACTTTATTGATACGCTGCTCTCAAAATATGCTGATAAAAAGCATCCTCAGTAGGTGGAAAATTTCTGATATCAGACTTACAGGCGTGAAACAACACATCGAGCTCAATTTTCGAAAGAAACTAAATCATAATATATGCCATTTTCAGGGTCACCTAGCAATGCTTGTAGCACTATCTCCTGTTTTTCATCAGAAAACTAACCGCCTGTCAAGGCACAAGTAGACAAATAGTATATTATGTTACTAGGAGGAGAAGGCGAACATTACATGTTGAGCCCAGAAGTTTGCTCAGCCGAGGCGCAAGTCGAGGCTGAGCAACTGGTCGAAACATGTAATGTGCCTTCTACTCCGAGTGATATACAATTTTTTCTTCAAGCGACAAAATAAAAAATTGCGACTTCAATTTCGAGAAATGATATCAAATGTGTTCAATCTTGGCAAAAATATTAAAATATAGGTAATACTAACCATTATAAATGCGTGCATATCTTTGTTGCTAAATATTTATCATTAGGTGCTTTATTAAGGAACGGGCTTGTTCCATGATATTCTTTTTATATGGTTTTTATACTTTTTCATAGAGTACTCGATATTCTCATTATACACTTAAAATTTCGTATTATTAACTTTTTCCGTTCTCGAGATATAAGGAGTTGAAATTAGTAATAGTTGCAAAAACCGATCGCTCATTTGTGACGTCACTATACTCAAGTGACGTAAGAAAAATTTAACCTGAAGAGTCGAAAAACATGG
This sequence comes from Stenurella melanura, assembly GCA_963583905.1. Taxonomy (NCBI): domain Eukaryota; kingdom Metazoa; phylum Arthropoda; class Insecta; order Coleoptera; family Cerambycidae; genus Stenurella; species Stenurella melanura. Next base: position 243,784,454 of record OY757309.1, read on the forward strand.
AATTTTTAAACGCTGGTAACTAAATAAATACGTCGAGTGGAAGTTCGTTCTATGTGTCTACGGAAAGGAGAAGGTCGGCGATGAATTCTAATCGTAAATTGCAGGGCTGAAATCGAAAATTCGTTCCGGCAGGAGCGAGAGAAAATTGTAATTTTTTGACATTTCACCAAATTGTACTCCCCTACTGTCAAGTAGTAAGAAAACAAACAATACTTGAAAACACTTATAATTATAACCAATAAGGAGCATCAAGTCTATTGAGATCGCCGAGTCTATGCGTATAGTGACGTAGCGCCTGACCACGCCCCATTTTCGCGAGATGGAAATTTGTAATAGTTTTTAAGATACTAAACGTGCGAATAAGATTCTGATTTTTTTGCAGATCCATTAATTTATACTTGCACTTTCGATTTATAAAATTAAAAAAAAATGCCGAACAAGCCCATTCATCAAACTCTTACATACCTTTGTTGCTAAATATTTATCATTAGGTGCGTTATTAAGGAATTCATCAAACTCTTCTTTAGCTAAAACTTTTGACTTTTTAGGTTTATAATTTTCGCCTTGTCGCGTTAAAAACCAATTAATGTAGAGTGGCTGTCAATTTTTACATTATGTTTGATGTTTAATATAGATTTTACCATTGAATATTGCGCCCACAGAGTTGAACTTTTTAGTTTAAATGGATTAATGTGTAAAATGCGCTATCATCACATTTTCCGAATACATATGTACGTTGTCGTCCTTGGTTCATTTTATAAATTTTTCGTACGCATTATTATAAATTTTTTTGGATTTCGCGGGAATTAATGTTGCCACTGATGAATTTGCAATTTCAAGTAATTCAGGTGGTGTGCACTGCCTTTCTTCAGACATTTTTGCTTTTCAATTTGCAAACCGACCCGACGTGAAATTTAACACTGACAGTTATGACAAATCATAACTACTTGGATTTTTAATTCGTCGTATGATAGGTACACTGCTGTGCAAAACTAAGTAGGGCAGCACTGTACTTATAAGAATTAAAAAGCGAAATAAGAAGAAAGGAGTATTAAAGAAGGCCTTTAACTGGAAGACGGAGTTAGTAAATTATCTGCGTGGAAAAGCAGGTACATTTATATTACACCACTACTGTTATTATCCTACTTACTTTAGCACCGCAGTGTACATGTTTCATTTTTGTCCCAAGAAAAAAATGAAAAATATTTGTATTAGTACAAAAATAGGCTCTTTCTCCAGGACGCGCTGCAATATACAATGTGTGTATTGTTATACGCTTGAAGAAAAACTAAGTGTACCCTAATTCATTTCAACACTCAGTGTTTTCTCCGTACAAGTGCACAGGACGTCGAAACGTAGGCGTAGATCGCCGGATGAATCGATGGAAAGTACCGCAACAGGCAACAGTGCATAAAGAGTAATGAGCAGAAGAAGAAAAAGTTAGCCTGCAAATTCGGTGGAAACATTAAATTAATCAATTTTCAGTAATCTAAAAATTTCTGGAAACATTTTTTTTACTCTTTTTTGCAATCACGGACAGAATGTCCCTCTATATTCAGATGCGCAAAGTCATTCCAGATAATGGTTCTATTTTTTCAAAACTATATCTTCGAGTTCTCCGTTCGACATTTCAGTAACATCTTTTGAGAAGCTAGATCCCCTACTATACGGTACAATTTATGTTTATTACTAGACCGCGTAATTATTCTATGCAGATCGTTGAAGTCCTTCTCTCATTTGTGGGCGAGTTAGAAGCAGCTGCTTTATCTCGAGCAATGTGTCTTTCAAAATCTTGGAACTTAACTAGTGTAGGCTCATTTCTGACCACATTAATTGCATTTAATGCATTTGCTAGGAGAGATTCATTGCGCTCTGTCAAAGCCTTTAAGTTACGGAAATATGCAGAATTTAATTTCTTTGGAATGTCCCACGTTCTACATAGAAACTAGCTTTAAGTGGGCCTTAGTTGAGGTCTTCTAATGCCCCTGTGTCCTCCTTGGTGAAATTCGTTTCGCGGAACTGGAATGAATTTAAATACAAATTAAAGTTTCGTTAAGAAATAGAGTATAAATTGTTGGGCGCACGAAATTAAGCCAAAAATATATAAACAAATAGTCCGGTCGACAGTGAGAGTAAATTTATGTCAGCTTTGCATTGTGGTATGCCTAAAATTGTTCTTTTGATTATTGTTCCTTTAGGAGCAGTTTTCTTAATTTTGATTGGTGCCACGTTGGCACCCTTGGGGAAAATATTTCAATAACATGTAATAATAATTATAATAATAATAGGGTATGAATTTGATTGTGTGTGAGGGCTAATCAACCAAAGACATAGATAAACTTTAAGAACTTTATTAAAAATTTAGTATACACCGAATTTCCGCCGGCACCTGGACCCTGTTAAATAAAATACCTAGATATAATAAAAGTTTCAATCAGTTTAAGGTATTTTTTCCACTTCCATCTTTAAAATGGCGTTTATCGTATACGTTTCCATGACGCTAAATAATCCTTTAAACACGCTTTCGACAAACCGTGACTTCGTGCATTTTAGTCACAGGCTGAACTTAGCAACGAGATATTAGTCACGGCTGAGGTTAATTCTAGATATTTTAATGGCAAAAATCAAGTTAGTTTTCCGTAATTCTTGTCATCAATCTGTCAAAATAAATCGACGCGTTGTGACAAGAGACAAGTAATTTTGTATTTTTTGGAAAAAAATGAGCCTAAACGACAGTGAAAGTGAAGAAGATGTTTTCATTGGTACTCCGCCCGAAATTACTCAAGCAGCGGCATCGGCAACTGCTAGTTTGCTGCCAGAAAAATCTAAAAGTAAATACGAACGTGCATATAAACTTTTTACTGTTACCATGCTATTGATACGTTAATAAATGAAATATTAAAATAACTTCCAAATTTTTTATTTAGATATTTGCTGTCGTAGAAAAAGTATAGTATGCAACACGTTTTATAAACTTGTTAGTCACTCATTTTATTAAACACTCGCTCCGCTACGCGTCGCTCGCGATTAATAAAACTCGTGACTAAAATGACGTTTATAAAACTTGTTACATAATATACTATTATAAAATAGCATTTACGACAAATAAACAGAAATGATATTTCTTTCATTTCTTGTATTCTATTCTACATAGCTAGCTTATAATATGTAAATTTTCCTTCTTCGCTACTATCTCTATTTAAAATACTACTTTTATTATGAAAACAACACAATTTCGCAATATTTTCGTCAGACTTCGAATCGAATCGATATTGAACTTACGTACGTCCTTATAGTTGATCAAAATTCAACCATTTCTTGGCTAATTCTTTAGTGAAAACCTTACGACACTATTTTTAGGGTATATTTTTACTTATTTACTCAAAACCGACCAAGAAAAGAAAAAAGTAGTCGTACTTGAACAATGTGTGTAATTATTTTGATTTTTCTGCTTATTCGATCAATTTTCATCAACCATAACGACATTTGTAAGTTCAATATTGATTTTTTTCAAAAATCTGCTTCGACAGAAATATTAAAATAACACTAGCCGACAAATTTTAACTTTTATTTTGTATCGTTAACCAAAACCACTTATTTGTATTGTTTTGGTCCCAGCTGCGTCTAACATAGTCCTAAAAATTTGTTGGTCCAAAAAAATGTAATAACTGACCTAACTCACATATGGTATAGTTTTAATAAAAAAAAGCAATTTTGATGTATATTTCAAATACATGTTATATTATATATATTTAATTAGAATATGAGCTCTTTAATCAGAAAATTAATTATTCTTCTTGCGCTTCTTAGCCTCTCTTATAAGTTACTTCTGGAGCATCTCTTATACATGTCCAACAGTAGTTCTGCTAACATCACAAAAGTCAACTTGCCCTGATATCTTTTTCCATGTTTTGAATATCCTGGTGGAATCTTTCTCCATGCTCATCACTTACTGTACCACAGTTTTCTGGGAAATAATCTAGATGTGAATGTAGAAAGTGAACTTTTAATGACATTGCATCCTAATTTCTGGTAACAAGAAAGAAGATTCCCATCAAGGTCTCTATATTTTTCTGCTCTCTTGTTACCGAGAAAGTGTGTTTCTACCATTTTCAAGTCCAAGCAGCTTTTTCATTACCTTCTAGAATGTTGTCAAATTCAGCATATTTGAAAAGGTTGAGAAATCACAAAAATCAATTTTCGCATCACTAACTCTGGGAAATTTTTGTTTTAAATAACTGAAAGCAAGTCCTTCTTTCAGCTTTTACCAAGTTTTTCATAAGCCCCAGTTTATGTGTAGCACAACCTAAGTTTCTAGGCGTCAATAAAAAGTCTCCAGTCACTAAGATCACTAGGGGAATGTGTAATGCAGTCATTAAACCGCCAATGTCCTTGCAGGCAACCAAGTCATTTCCCATTTTGAAAAAAGGTATAAAATCTTTTTGACGACTTCGATACATGGAAACTTTAACATTTTCTTATAGTAAATTCCATTGTAATGGAGATGCCAATAGCTCCGCTTTCGCCTTGGAGAGATCAAATTCACTTAATTCGCGTTGTTAAATTTTGTGTGGTTCATCACCGGACACTTCGGCCGAGAAATCGGGATCTTGTGATGTTGATGGCTGGACTAAGTCGTCATCTACATTATCATCCGATTGTTCGTCAGAATCAAGACTGTATTCTTGAGGTAAAATAGGAATAGGTTGTTCATCACTATGAGGAACCGGGTGAATGACAGATGGTAAATTGGGGTATCGTATTACCATTCTTATTTTCTTGTTAATACCCGCATACCACGCAAAAATAACAATCTCGCCAGATCATGGGCACAGCAAAAGCCATTGAACGTCCTCTTCCACTTAGCCAACTGCAAAGATTGTTCGCACAATTGCTGAAACATATATGAGGTGCCCATTTTTTGTCAACATCTCCAAGTGTACAACCAAAGTACAACTAGTACGCCTTCTTAATTTTGGGAGTAAAATTATGTTTTTGACTCGCAAATATCACTTCACCACAAATATAACAAAAGTTGTTAGGTATATTTAGACAATCTCGTGGCACATTTCCAAAATAGTGTTATTTACTTTCGAGAATTAACGCTTGATGCACAAGGTAGAAATGCGACTACCTCAGAATGAATATTAATTTTAGTGACAAATAAAGAGATATTATAGTATGTCCATTGTTCGTAGAATTCTAATTCTACCTGTTATTTGTGATAGGACCGCCCACAAACTAGGGTTTATACCTGCGTTAGATTTTATTATCTGTATTGGGAAAACCAGAGCCAACTTAAACTTTTGCCTTTTATGTTATTATTTAGCATGACGAAGTTAATAAGAATTTGCTATTTTTACTCCCGATACAAGTAGGCTGTCGGCTAGTGTAATTCATAAATTGACCAAATTACGACAACTTTTTTCTTTTCTTAGTCGGTTGTGTTTGTGTTTGTAGCCAGAAGTCTGACGATTATTTACAAAGGGAATATTGCGATTGGACAAAATTATAACAAACCCCCTGTATATTACCCTATATTCTTTTAGTTTATGAATTGCAATTAACCTCGTGATTGAATATATTTAGCGTAGGTGTTACCACCAGGAAATGATCGTCAATCTAGCCAATCGAGCTCACACTGAGGTTTCCTCACAGTCTATACGAATGGTCGATTTGAATACTGGTATATTTAGCAATTAGATTAATTACATTCCGCGGAACTTCTGCGAGACCTTTCATATACACTCTGGGTTCTTACAGGTATAAATAGCTCTTACCTTTATTCGGCCTCAGGTCCTCCACAGTGATTGGGTCGCCTACTTTGATTTCTTCCACCAACACTACACTTGCGGTGAACAGTCACTCACTTCTCGCGAGTGAGAGTTTGATAGCCCTTCTAAGGCTTCTCTTAGTATTTATGACTGTCGGGTATTCTCTATTTACTTTGTATTAAATGAAACTCAGTTTTTCCACAACACTTAATCTATATTAACAACAAATGAAAAACAAACCGAAATCAATCGGTTGGAAAATGTGAACAATATACAAATGAGTAATAATTACAATATTGAGATTAATGGATGAAATTTTATGAAACCAGAAGCAAATTTGGTACCAGAAGGGTAGAAAAATTAATAAAATTAAAGCTTGCAATCGGAGTACAAATATTCTGAGGAATTCTACTAAACAATAAACAAAATAGGCTACCGGAAGGGTAGCAAAATTAATAAGAATGATATCTTGTAAACAAAATACTCAAACTCCAAACACCGAACGTCAGTTGTCCGCGGTTAATTTGGAATATGGAAAGTTAAACGAAAATATCACAAAAAAACAATTTACTACTAGTGAACTGTACTCTAATCTCTAAGACAAACCCTGAAGTCACAAACACTAACACAACAAAATTATTAATCGAATCGTAAGAACAACGTTTCACTAGGATCGTTAAACGAAAAGTGAAGTTTCTTCCCGAAGGGCTGAATTAGGCTAGTCAATTTTGAGTTAGTGGGCGTTATCCACCCAAGAAATGTCTACCAATGAATTGGGACCCGGCCCCCTTTTTGTGTTCCTAACTTGAGTACTGTTTTGCCCTACAACTGACGTGATGCAGGAATTATCGTAAATAGGGCATGGGCCGTGCATTTTCATCCTACGAACACATGTTTAAACCATAACTTAACCTAATCTATATATAAAGCTAGCTAATTGCTTCAGTCCGGTGAAAAAAACCCTTGCTTGTGTCATTTTACAAAGGACAAAAAAACCAGACTGGTCCCTGTCTATTGTACAAAGAGATAGGGGAATGTTTTCGTACCAATGACCGTATTTATGGGCCTACCCGTAAACTGCTACTCTCGATATCACATGTGTTTTCTAGAAACTTCTCCGAATCTATTGCAATACTCTTAAAATCCGCCTAGACCCCCCAAAGCGATAATTCGTCGACTTTAACCATACATTTGTCTATCCTCGGTTCCTGGACTTTAAGTAAATGATTTGTTGAACATCATAAAATTTAGGAAATTATTTATTACCGTCATGTGGCTCTTCAACCCGTCGATCCCTAATAAACTATTCTAGTTAAATGGGCATGTATCCGGCCCTAACAATCTGAACGAAACTAAGAAAAAAAATGATTTAGATAGCTATTTAACGACTTGTCTTTATTTCAATAGGCTGAAGTGTCGCCATGAATATTCTCGAAACTTGAAATGTGAAAACACCGGCTGTCTCCTACTCGCCAGGGCCGTACTTAACGTGACTTTTGTTACATTGCCCTCCCCTTAGATCGAAGCAATTTTTTCCACATAAATAAAATAATTGATACGATTTCCCCTGAGTCAATTACAAATTCTTAAAACTAAATGTCTAGTGTTGTACATGATGTTTTTATCACTACCACGTAGTACTTTGTTTCTAACACTTACACAGAGTTCCGCCACTGCACATCACTGCTAATGTCTGGATAGTCACATGGTGTCTTTGCCGTTGGTGCGGAACCGTTCATTGTCAATTACTCGCGATCATCGGTACCGCCCGTTCATGCCTGTCTATGTGGTTTACCTTTCCTCGGGTTCCACGCTCCAAAGTTGGGATGGTATCGTCCGGACCCTCGACTATCCCCGATGCTTTGATAGTGGTCAGGACTCGCCGCTGGGGTGTTTGGTTGGGCACCCTCCCGACCTCAGTGCCTGGTGTCCATTCGAAGTGTTGTGAAGGGCCCTGTTCCTCGGTGGCTCCGCCTTCTTTGTGGTCCTCGGTGATTGGCCCTGGGATGGCTCTGTCTGGGGTACTCTAGTTCTCCGTCTCCTCCGTTCGTCCGCCTCGACCGGATGGTGGTGGTTGTGGAACCTGAAACTCATCCGAACGTGTTAGTTATGCGTGATTTTGTAAAAAATCATATACGCCTGTCTCTTATCCATGGGGTGTCCGGTGCGGGTCCCATGCTCCTGGTTAGCATCGTGGATTTCGGGAATGTCCTGGCTGAGTGTTCCTCTGGGGCGTTCGTCCTGACGTGTTTCCTGGGATTGGGTGGTGTGTTCCACTTCCTGGTTGACGTCCTTCTTCCGTGTGGGATCTTGTCTGGGCTCTGCTTGGTGTCTGGTTGGTGGTTGCTTCTGGCGTTCTCAGCGGCGGCGTCTTCCTGTTCTGACCTAGAATTTGAGGAAGGTGCGTTTTGAGAGGAAGTAGGAGAGGACACAGGATCTGCCCCGAGGTGGATGTGTTCTGAGGCGAGGTTACGAGAATCTGGTTGTTCTACTTGGGGTGGTTTCGCGATTTCCGTCGAACCTAATCCGATGCGAGTCTCTGGTTTTCTCCGATTCTTCATAGGTACGTTACCTAATTGATTTGGTACTCCGTCAGAGGCTAAACACCTCTTCAAACGGTTAATATGCACCTTGTCCTCCTTGGTCCCATGGACTTCTTTTATCGTCGCCGTCACTCCTCGTAACTCGGTTATCCGATAGGGTCCCTTCCATTTTGGTGCCAGTTTCTTACTTATCCCACCTTGACTGGCGGGGTCGTTTAGATAGACGCGGTCTCCTACCGAGAGTTTTGGCGGTGCCGAGCCTCGGTTAAACACATCATGCACTCGTGTCGTATTTTTTTCTATCTCCTGGATAGCGTTTTTATGTGCAATTTTCATTCGCTGTAAAAATTCAGCTACGTAATTCGAATCCGTGTCGTATTTTACCCTTAAAGGCCTGAATATCTCGTCGTACGGGTAATCCATATCCCGACCGTACATTAAGAAGAACGGACTTTCCCCCGTAGTCCCATGTGTGCTGGCGCTGTACGAGGCTAACGCGAATGGTATCCATTCGTCCCAATCCTTTTGGTTCGGCTGAATGTAGTGCGATAGCAGGTCCTTTAGGGTTCTATGGAATCGTTCTAATGCCCCATTCGTTTGTGGGCGATACGCCGTGGTCCTCAGATGTTGTATTTGTAGTACCTCGCATACATTTTCCAGCAGCTTTGACGTAAAGTTCTTCCCTAGGTCTGTTAGTAGTTGTTCCGGAGTGCCATGTCTAAGGATAATACCGGTCACGAAGGCTTTAGCTACCGTGCTGGCGGTCTGATCGGGCAACGGGAACGCTTCAACATACTTCGTTAACGCATCTTGTACCGTTAGTATGTACTTGTGCCCTCTGTCGGTGACTGGGAGTGGTCCAACAATATCCATGGCGATCCGGTGGAAGGGTCGTGGTGGAATGCTGATCTTCTGGAGTGGTGCCGGTTTAGTATGCGGAGATGTTTTCCGTTTGGCGCAAGGTACACAGGCGTCCACGTAGATCTTGATGTCCTCTTTCATTTTGGGCCAGTAGAAAGTGTTCTTGATCTTCTCATAGGTCTTATCTAAACCCATGTGCCCTGCGATCGGGAGATCGTGATACAACCGCAGCACGGAGGGTATCAGGACGTTGGGCGCTACTAGTTGGTCTTGGTACCGGGCGTCCTGCGACGTCTTGTACAATAATCCATCGAGGTCGAGGTAATATCTTTCTTCTCTTCCTCGTTCCAGATCTCGGAAAATTTTCCTCAGCTTCTCGTCTGCCCTCTGATATCTCCTGATTCGGTCCCTATTCCATATTGGTTCCAGATCCTCTTCGACTTTGAGGCTCCGGATGGGTTTAATCCTCGACAGGGCATCGGCGTTGGTATGTTTCTTTCCTGGCTTATAGACGATGGTAAACGAGTATTCGGCTAACGCCAGAGACCAACGCATGAGGCGGTTGCTCGGGTCTTTTACACTCATCAACCATTTTAGAGGTTGATGGTCTGTGTAGACAATAAACTCCTGCCCATACAGGTAGTTTCTGAACTGTCGAATTCCCCACAGTAAGGCCAAGCATTCCCGCTCCGTCGTGAAGTAGTTTTTCTCCGCCTTCACAAGTTGTCTGCTCGCGTATGCTACAGGTAATTCTTTTCCGTCGTAAACTTGGCTCAAGATTGCCCCTAGCGCAAATGCAGAAGCATCGGTGGAAAGGAGGAATTGTCTCTTTGGATCGGGGTACTTGAGTATGGGTTCGTTCACCAAACAGTTGCGTAGCGTTTCAAAAGAATCTTGACATGTCTCGTCCCAGTGAAACTTTGCGTTCTTTTTAGTCAGCCCTGTCAGAGGGGACGCTAATTCTGCAAACTTAGGCACAAAACGTCGATAGTAGCCTATTAGTCCGAGGAAAGATCGGATCTCCGTAACGCTGTTTGGAACGGGGTAGTTTCTTATTACTTCTATCTTCGATGGATCTGGTTTTACCCCATCTTTCGAGATTATGTGCCCCAAGTAGGAGGTTTCGTTCTTCAAGAATTCGCACTTTTCCGGATTTAACGTCAATCCTGCTTCCCTAATCCGGTTAAATATGTCCCGTAGTTTCTGTAGATGTTCCTCTAGATCGTTCCTCGAGAACACAATAATGTCATCCAAATATACATAGCAATGCGATCCCGTTAATCCAGCAAGAACAGCAAACATGAGTCTCTGCCATGTACTGGGTGAGTTCACTAGTCCAAATGGCATCCTTTTACATTCGTAATGTCCGCCAGGAATACTGAAAGCTGTCTTCTCCATGTCTCGTGGATCCATTTCCACCTGCCAGTATCCCCTCGTCATATCCAGAGTAGTGAATAGTTCTGCGCCGCCTAGCGAGTCTAGGGTGTCGTGTATATTTGGAATCGGAAAGTAATCCCTCTTGGTCACTGCGTTGAGAGATCGAAAGTCTATACAAAAACGGAATTTCTTTTCGCCATCGCTGGACTTCTTTTCCACAAGGACCACAGGTGCACTCCACGGAGATACCGATGGTCTGATGACGTCGTTTTCCAGCATTTCCTTTATGTGTTCGTCTAATATTTCTCTTTGAGCGAAAGGTACTCGGTAGGGCGCTTTTGTAATTGGTGGGTGGTCGCCGGTATCGATTCGATGTCTCACTAGTGGGGTTGCCTTCAACGGTTTGTCGGCATCCGCAAAAATATCACTATATTCCCTCAACAACTCCCATGTCCGTTCTCGCGCATAACCGTCCAAGTGATCCCTGTCCCCTCTTCTCTCATCCTTAGCCGTATAAGGAGTCTTGCCGGGGCACTTTTTCGAAATCGAGCCATCCTCGGACACGGACACCAAGTTTATAAGTGGGGTGTGACGATAAATGGTCTGCGGTATTGGAGTAATATTAAGAACTCTCACGACTATGTTCCTTTGGTTGTTGGGTGCTTTATGGGGAACGTCTACGATACTGTAGGCGGTACAAATTCCGATTTCTTTGCTTGGGTGTGGTTCGCAAACCATAATGCCTGCAGGAACCCGGGTGTCTACGGGAACATTCACATCGCAACCATGGAATGCTGGGATGTGTATATCCTCACTTACTCGTACTACATTTGGGTGTTTTTTAAAACTACGTCCCATTTGTAGTCCTCTGGACTCGGCCAAGTTCTCAGAGGTCGAACCTGCAAGTCCGCTATCGTCACCGGAATAGTCGTGAGATTCTTTTGGGCTATTGTAAGATCTCTTCGGTTTGACAGCCGCGATCTCCTGTGCAACTTCCATCTCTCTATCATCATCGTACGTGTTGCATAGTGTCACTGTACTGTCAAACCTGTCGTGGTCTCCGGGTGGTGTCCCAGGAATTGTAGACTTGTTCATCACGGCAGAGTCTGAGTGGTACCATACATCTGATGGGCGTATTTCTGTGGCCACGCGGCTTGGGGCCCTAATCACCTCATCTACTCGGGGTATCCGGCTATTCCCGCAACGATCGCTCCGATCCGCTCGCGGTAAACAGTCACTGTCGGAGACAGCGAACGCTACTCTTCCTGCTGGATTATTGTTGTCTATAATCTGATGTCCTTGGGAGAGCCCGTCACTGGTTAAGGTTAAACTACAACCGCATAAGTTCATTTCTCCCCGTTGGAAATCTAATATCGGTTTAAACTCCTCCAGGAAGTCCATGCCAATTAATCCATCCGAATGGAAGTTCAGCTCATCTCCGCAGATCACATAGCTATGTCGTATCTGTTTACCCTCCACTTCGAACACTACCTCGGCTCTTCCAAATCTATTTAAAACCTTCCCCGAAATGTCGGTGATGACCATTTTTAAGTTGTTCGTTCGCGGCAGTTTTAGCTTATTGACAACGGTATCCTTGATTAGAGATACCGCCGCGCCACTGTCGATTAGCCAGGTTGTGGGGCGCCCGTTGGTCCGAAAAGTGACATACTTCGAGGTAGCCGCGGAGAGGTGTAGAATTAGTTTCCGCGGGGCTCCATCCTCGTCTGTTGGTTCGGGGTGGAGGCTCCTTCGCCAAAAAACGTACAGTCCTCGGTTCTATGTGCTGTTGCCTTCCCACAGTGATAGCATACTTGTTTCTGGGGGTTTAAACATCCACGTACCATGTGCCCCGTTTCTCCGCACTTTCGGCAAATCCTTCTCATTTTTGGATACTTGGAATAAAACGTCTCGTTATCATTGTATGGGTAATTAGCTCTTCCGGGGGTACGCAAATTTTCCATTCTCGAGCGTTGACGTCGATCCGTCCTTTCGTGTTTCCGTTCGCTCACCGAGTGTCCTTGCCGTGGTGGATTGTTGTTCACCATATTTACCGTCGTCCATCGTTCCTCATACAAATTTTCGGGCAGCTGTCGCGACACTATTTCCTCGTATGATTCAGCTAGGGCTAGGGCTTCGTCGACGTGGAAGAATTCGCCGTTCTCCAACACCCGGTTCGCTAAACGTAGGTCAATGCCTTGGAGGAACTGGTCAACAATCATTTTATCTCGGTGGCAGCTTTCTAGCGGTGTTAGGTGGTCACTCGGAAACGCCTTGTTAGACGTTACTTTGAGTCTCTGTACGTAGCCTCCCAAGGTCTCGTCGACCTGTTTCACACAGCGCTTCAAGTCTCGTTTTCCCTCTTCCTTATTCGATTTTCTTCCATATATGCGGCGTAACCAGATCTTCATTTCTGAGAGGTTCTTCGGTCTCTCCCCTTGCCGTAACGCGTAATACGCTGTCTTGGCACCATCGCGCAGCTTCTTAACCATTTGATTAAATACTTCTTCTTCACTCCATCGGTGTTGTTCTCCTGCGTTCTGGATGGCTTCCACAAATACCTCATAATCGGGTCCTCCAGAAAAATTTTCGATCGCGTCATGTCCATTTAGAACGGGTCTTATCAGCCGTCGTAGGAAGCCCAACTCTTGTTCGGTGCTGTCTGATTCTTCTGATCTACTGGGTCTTGGTGATTCGCGTTGGTCCAATAAGATTTGTTGTTGTTGGAGGAGTCGCTGTAGCTCCTCGAGCTGCTGCTGTAGTTGTGCGTTTGTGGGCGTCGGTGCGGTGTCCCCTTGCGTACTGGGCTCGTTGTCGGCGGTTGATGGTGGTGGTGCTGACCTGGTGGTTATCGGCATCTTCTCAAGTTGTTCTGATCGGGTTAACTACTGACTTTCCTTGCGTCTCCTCAAACGTAAGAGAAATGAACTTAGTGTATCGATGGTTATAGTTGGCGAGAAAGGGACAGTTTTCCTTAATATCTCCAAAGCTAGTGATGAACTCTTCCCCAACTAGTGATCTTTCTGTTTACCGAGTACTGCTTAATTACTAATGCAAGGTTGTTTTTATATCTCCGTCGGTTGGTACTGCTAGGTCGTAGTCCGGGCTGTAGCGTCAAACCTGACTAGCAGAACGTCCGCATATATTTTTAGAGGATAACGGCGTAGGGTAGTTCACTGTTTATTCCTAATAGTAAGAGGTAGGAGAGGAGAGGAAAACAAAAAAAAAAGAAAATAGAAAAAAAAAACTGCCTTCCTTGGGACCTGTAAGAAATGAAAAATTCTCCGCGTCAATCTGTAACACTACTCCTCAATTTCTTTTTTCCCTTCACTATTTCCAATCTTTCTTATCTACTCCCTTCACCCGTTCCCTCGATCTAGACACAAGTATGCGTACCTCACGACGGGTGTTCCCTCTACGAGTTATTCTCTACTACAACAACATAATGAACCGAAAGTCAATGAAATTGAACACCTGCCTCTGAAGCAGCACACTTCTGTCCACGCGTTCCTCGTTTCTAAATCAACCTTACTCCAAACAACAAGGATTGTTCGGAATCCTTGTTGGACTTTTCGAATAACTCCCCTCTTGTCAACGTGTGTTCCTTATTCACCGACAATATTCAATTCACATAGTTGTTTCCAAAGTGTAACAGAATAGGACAAAAAAAAAAAAAGAAAAAAAAAATCGTGTGCTTTTAACCGTTTTCCAGACCGACATTTTTTTTTTCCCCCTCCACATATATACGTATCCCTAATCGTGGAGACAGTGAGTTCGGAAGCCACTTTCTTGCCTAATATTGTCACGTTAATATGCAACTTACGGAATACAATATTTTTCAATGAAGTATGGCGGTGCCTTGGTGATTAAGTTTACTTCTCGTATGCCTAAGGACCTCCTATCTACAACGTACTGTATGTTCCCTCAACCCACGATGACAGTGTAAACTTTGACGGGCACTTTCCCTTATACACTTTCCCTTTTCCACGAAGGTTTACACTTATCGTAGACTAATTGGTGATTATTTAACAACAATGGCAATAGAACTACATATGTATAAAAAATATATGCATATATTCACATACATGCTTGCATACGCAAATACAGCCTTACTCTTTTCATACCCCCATATATACTCACATGCGCACTTGCAGACACACGTACATGCATACGCACATCCGTACCTGCATACTTACTTACATACATACCGACATACACACGTGTATACACACCCATATATACACATATAGTCACACACATAGTCCCATCTACACATCCGCTCAGCTACGCATACCTCGAACCCCAGAACTGCGCAGTTTCTGTCATTTCAGGCATATCGTCTCCGGCAACTTTTCTTTAAGTTGGGCATACTTGACATTTAGATAGAACATCCTTTACCGAGATATGTCGCGCGATCCATTGTTGATTTAAAACCCTATCAAATTCTCGTACCTGAATTATTTGCAGCTCCTGCCTTTTGTATATCTATGAGTGCTTAGTATATGAAAAAAAAACCTAATTCCGTTTCTCGTGGTAACCTCGAACGCTATACGTGTTGCACAACCTTTGGCAATTTAGAATGACCCCGATTGAATTTTGGGTTGATTTCTCCTTGATTCCTCGAAGTTTAATCGGCCCTTATTTTAAATTAATTTCTAAAAATATCTACAGCTTGGGAGCAAAAGGGAAAAACAAAACTACTGGTTGAACAATTCGTTAATATCATTCGTCAAAATTTGGTCTTTGCCCTCGTAAAACCGTGCAAAAAACAAATAGTTTTTCTAGTTTGAATTTACGATTATATGTCCAATCTAATTGCTGTTCCCTTTTCGTTTGGCACAATTATTTTGATTATTAATCTGAACACCGCTCGTTATCAATAAGATTAATTTTCGTTATAAGAGCAAAGTATAACGTAATTCACTCGACTTGTGCAACCCTTTGACCAGTTTCTAACGTTTGTACTCACAGTATCCCTCTACCTTGGGCCACGTAAATCTAGATGTATTTATATCGTT
Organism: Stenurella melanura; assembly: GCA_963583905.1. NCBI lineage: Eukaryota > Metazoa > Arthropoda > Insecta > Coleoptera > Cerambycidae > Stenurella > Stenurella melanura. Next base: position 243,800,024 of record OY757309.1, read on the forward strand.
TATACGCGGACCATTGTCAGAGACATGTGTGGATACTTCGATATGTTATGGCCCCAAGTTGCTTTAAAAAAATAAAAAGAATAAAAGAAAACTTTACTCATGTTTGCCAAAATCAATTAAGGAAAATCTATGCTTTTCTTTTCAATATTTTTCTTGTTCTTGCAAAAAAGAAACGAAGTGCTTACGCCTATAGTTGACCGAAAATTTAAAATCACTACTCTGTCCCTCCATTAGCTTCAGGGAAACTCTAATTCAGTGGCTAATCTGATTGTCCGCCCGGTCTTCTCAGTGCAAAGTGTATATCAAATGATTAGTTATAACTAAAATATTCATCTTGATAAATGCAAATCGTAAAATTATTATCGTTACTGGCTTTTAATTTGGCACTTTATTATGATTATTTTTTTTTTTCACTAAAGTTATTCATAGGTAGGTAATTCAAATTGTGGAAAAAAATCAATTCTCTAGCCCAGCCAAATAATATTAAAAATTTACAATGTCAATACACTTCGTTAAATTCACACAAGACAACATTCAAAAATTCAAAAATCTGGAGACGCAAAGCTGCCAAGGAGAAGCCACACTGTAGAAAACCTATTCTTCACAAAACAAATATCTCTTAACAGAACCCAATGGTCCTTACTTATTCCTCAGTTACTCCATCAATTAAATCAGTGCAAATAAATCGAATAAAATACCTTTGAATGAAAAATTAACTTCTATTTCTCTTGGGTACCAACCCATGATCCACATAAATCGTTTTTGTAAGTTATTAACTATTTTCGGCATTTAAGTCATAATTACCGGGAGCTACTACAACTCATTTAATACCTTCTTATACAGGGCGCACCAACAAGCTATTTAAGAGGTTTGATCGACATTCACTTTACAACACAAACAAAACCGAATTCAATCAATTTTTACTTTCCTGTCCATGCTCCCCGGTTTTCTCTAATCATATGAGCTAGGTGCAGGCACCGGTTTTGAATTATGAGTAAATTCATTTTTTTTTTTGTCATCAAATCGAGAGGTTCTTAACATTGCTCTCTAATTTTCTAATTCATCTCGTAGAATAACCTAACGTTAACTTTAAGTTTCTCTTTAATTTAACTCGCTACTACGCTACTAGTTTATTATGTCCACTTCTTATGTCTGATGTGTCTGATGCTAAACCGTTCAAAAAATTGAAAAATTTTACTTTTCCCCTCTGTTGGTGATCGGGAAAATAAACAAACAAACAACCAAAAATTGTGTCTAAATAACCGTGCGATACAGCCTAGAACTTGGATTACCTTTACCCAAAATTTACATACCTAATCATTTTGAGAAGGAAAAAAAACCAAATTATCTAGCTTTTAAAATGGCTTATCCGTATGGCTTATCAACATACTTCATCTCGCTTCGCGGTACGTAATTTTCTCATTGAACAAGTTCCTTTGCCTTTGAATTCCTGTTAACGTACTTTGTACGAAGTGTACCCTCGTCCGAGATTATAATTTTTCCTAGGCAAGCTCCCTCACAAATAAATACTTTAATTTGATCCCTAGTTAATCATTTTACTCTTTAATTGTTCCTAAATTACGCAAATTCTGAATTATAACTAGTCAACAATGAATGGGAACAATCACAAAAACACAATCGGAATAAATACCCTCTACTTGATCACTTTATAAGGTCCATAAATATTTACAACCAGATTTATTACCTACTTTCTAGCTTTCAATCTTAATTTATCTGTTAAACTAGGAATAATATTCCCTGGCAAACTGAAACATGCTTGAACAGTAACAATTCAAAAAAAAAGGAAAAAATGATCCTGCACTACTAAAAAAATTACAGGCCAATAGCTTTGGCCAAATTATTTTAGAAAATTGTCCAGTTATAATTATGATTTTTGTCAAAGCTACTAATAACAAAACTAAATTTAAAAGAAATTATACGCTTTCCTATGTTCTCAATGTTTTTGTTCTCTGAAAGACTATTATGAATTTAATAACACTGAAATTTTACAGAACCAAGGAATTAGCTTTTGTTGTTATATAAACATTTTGTCGCCCATTTTGATGTAAATGTTCCCATTATGTGTTTTTGCTTTTTATTACTTAATTCAAAACAAAAATTTACCACTAGTTAGTCTTATAACCTCGGTGAACAGGGTTTTTTTCTTTGGAAAATTAATATATACTGTAATGGAGATGAGATGGTAGAAATTAAATTTATATGAATTCGGCTTTTGAATTTACCACTAATTAGACTTATAACCTCGGTGAACGGGGTTTTTCTTTGGCAACATTAATATAAACTGTAATGTAGATGAGATAGTAGGAAAGAAATTTACATTAAGTTATTCGGCTTTTGTTTTATGCTATTACTCTATTATTGATATCTTGGTAAAATTTCCAACTGCAGACTTCCGCCCGAGTTCAAATAATCCTGTCGTTCTTTTTAAATCTGCCATAGTAATTTAATAACAATTGTCCATAAACTTTGGCCTATTTACAAGATAATTTCATTCCAAGCTCTAGATTGCAACGGTCACACTTATGGTGAAGATTTGACTAAATTTACGCACTTTAATATTAAATAAATCTTACTTTCTGTTACGTTAGGTACTTCTGCCGATTATCTATCGATTGTTAGTTCATTACACTTTACTTTCTATTATCTCTTGCACGTGACTAACAATACAAGCATTTCTTTGACAGGTAGAGCAATAAACACTTAGCCTGACCGACCCTTAAACGCGTGGCACTCTAATATTGTATTGTTAATAATTTTAGGCAAATACTCTACTCAATTATCCCTTTATTTATGGCTTAGAACACACTGGTCCCTATTGGTAACTCTGTGAATTGCCTATTGTAGCAAACTTATCCGGCTAATAATAATTACTGTCAATAACCCTGGTTTGATGTCTGATATTTCCTGGTAGATTTCTTACAATGGGATTACAAATCTAATAAACTCTAACACTTTTAACAAATTTACGCTAAATATTCTACACTACGGATCTCTATATACTTGTTTGACTAATAAAACATTATTTGGAAATGAGGCAAGTTTAAATTACATTCGAAAAATGTGCTATTATTTAATTGCTATCACATTCTTACTTTTGACAGAAAAATTAAAAGAAAAATTAAATTTCTAGGAGGTTCAATACAAAAAAAACAAATTGTACTCTCTATTTAACTTTGGTAGGTTCCTATTTGAAAAGACGAAATTTAAAAATTCTAAAATATGCCCTAATTCAATTATTTAATTGAACGTGCAAATGATATTCTTCTCAAAATCCTATTTCTGACTGCGCCACTTTTATAACAAACCCCCTGTATATTACCCTATATTCTTTTAGTTTATGAATTGCAATTAACCTCGTGATTGAATATATTTAGCGTAGGTGTTACCACCAGGAAATGATCGTCAATCTAGCCAATCGAGCTCACACTGAGGTTTCCTCACAGTCTATACGAATGGTCGATTTGAATACTGGTATATTTAGCAATTAGATTAATTACATTCCGCGGAACTTCTGCGAGACCTTTCATATACACTCTGGGTTCTTACAGGTATAAATAGCTCTTACCTTTATTCGGCCTCAGGTCCTCCACAGTGATTGGGTCGCCTACTTTGATTTCTTCCACCAACACTACACTTGCGGTGAACAGTCACTCACTTCTCGCGAGTGAGAGTTTGATAGCCCTTCTAAGGCTTCTCTTAGTATTTATGACTGTCGGGTATTCTCTATTTACTTTGTATTAAATGAAACTCAGTTTTTCCACAACACTTAATCTATATTAACAACAAATGAAAAACAAACCGAAATCAATCGGTTGGAAAATGTGAACAATATACAAATGAGTAATAATTACAATATTGAGATTAATGGATGAAATTTTATGAAACCAGAAGCAAATTTGGTACCAGAAGGGTAGAAAAATTAATAAAATTAAAGCTTGCAATCGGAGTACAAATATTCTGAGGAATTCTACTAAACAATAAACAAAATAGGCTACCGGAAGGGTAGCAAAATTAATAAGAATGATATCTTGTAAACAAAATACTCAAACTCCAAACACCGAACGTCAGTTGTCCGCGGTTAATTTGGAATATGGAAAGTTAAACGAAAATATCACAAAAAAACAATTTACTACTAGTGAACTGTACTCTAATCTCTAAGACAAACCCTGAAGTCACAAACACTAACACAACAAAATTATTAATCGAATCGTAAGAACAACGTTTCACTAGGATCGTTAAACGAAAAGTGAAGTTTCTTCCCGAAGGGCTGAATTAGGCTAGTCAATTTTGAGTTAGTGGGCGTTATCCACCCAAGAAATGTCTACCAATGAATTGGGACCCGGCCCCCTTTTTGTGTTCCTAACTTGAGTACTGTTTTGCCCTACAACTGACGTGATGCAGGAATTATCGTAAATAGGGCATGGGCCGTGCATTTTCATCCTACGAACACATGTTTAAACCATAACTTAACCTAATCTATATATAAAGCTAGCTAATTGCTTCAGTCCGGTGAAAAAAACCCTTGCTTGTGTCATTTTACAAAGGACAAAAAAACCAGACTGGTCCCTGTCTATTGTACAAAGAGATAGGGGAATGTTTTCGTACCAATGACCGTATTTATGGGCCTACCCGTAAACTGCTACTCTCGATATCACATGTGTTTTCTAGAAACTTCTCCGAATCTATTGCAATACTCTTAAAATCCGCCTAGACCCCCCAAAGCGATAATTCGTCGACTTTAACCATACATTTGTCTATCCTCGGTTCCTGGACTTTAAGTAAATGATTTGTTGAACATCATAAAATTTAGGAAATTATTTATTACCGTCATGTGGCTCTTCAACCCGTCGATCCCTAATAAACTATTCTAGTTAAATGGGCATGTATCCGGCCCTAACAATCTGAACGAAACTAAGAAAAAAAATGATTTAGATAGCTATTTAACGACTTGTCTTTATTTCAATAGGCTGAAGTGTCGCCATGAATATTCTCGAAACTTGAAATGTGAAAACACCGGCTGTCTCCTACTCGCCAGGGCCGTACTTAACGTGACTTTTGTTACAAAATTAAAGGCTGTAAAGAATTTTTAATGGTAGATTTCTTCCAGCCCCCCTGACACTCGTAATGGCAGATCTGTCAGTGCTGTCTTTCAAATAAAATTGTATTATTATAATTTCAGAATGTTGTCATTGATTGACTTTATTAGGATACTAACGTGATCAGAATTAGATCATCAATATACATGATGAATAAGTAACTTGTTGTCTCTCATATTGTCGATCTATCTGTATTAAATATTAGATGGCGTGTTTGAAAGTATCTGCAAAATACCCAAAAATAATGCTTTCCTTAGTGAAATGTGTGTATGGATAATAGTTATTATTTGTATAAGTGTTTTAGATAGCGTTTTATCCTTGCAAGAAAGTTTAAATTCGAGAACGAAGTTCGAGAGTTTAATTTTCTTGAGTGGATAAAACGCGACTAAAATACGAATGCTATACAACGTTTTATTTACAATCACGGTCATTTAGAATCAGATTTCATCAAAAAAATGATATGACATTTCGCTCTGTCAGCGGCTGTAACGTCAAAAATTATTGAAGTTAATTTAAAAAAACTTGGAAGGTGTTGAATGGTTGCTATTTAGTTTTGATTGTTTATCGATTCCATTTATAAAAATTTGTGAAGTTGGTGAAAAATGCAAGAAAGCTATTTTGTTCCTGAGAGAATCCTTCGAGAAACTGAAGAAGCAACTCTTCAATTGTTGCCTGCGAAGTCCAGGGAACATTATGAAAAATTATTTTCCGAATTTAATGAATGGAAGGAAGAGCGGGAGTAATGACAATGAATAAGGAAGTTCTGATAGCGTATTTCTTAAATTTGAAGAAGCATGCAATTTCATCCATGTGGTCGAAGTATTCGATGCTGAAGGCCGCTATAAAGGTCCATAAAAACATAGACATTGGAAAATATAGTAAGCTCACTGCTTATCTGCAGAGTGAGTCGAGAGGGTACAAAGCGAAGAAAGCTGCGGTATTGTAAAGAGCACACGTGGAAGAATTTTTGACAAGGGCTTGCTATAAAGAATATTTGATGATTAAGGTAATATCTCTTAACCTTTTAGACATTGTAGATAATAAACTTTGAAATATTTTAGGTTGCACTAATAATGGGGGTGTCTGGTATCTGTCGTTGCTGTGAATTGACGAATTTGAAAATCAATGATGTAGAAGACAGAGGCGCATATCTGCTTGTTTCTATACCAGATACCAAGACCGGCGTCTCACGAAAATTCACAATTATGGAAGGATTCTCTATCAATACTGTGGAGACGTGTAGAAAATACATCCTTACGTTCGAAGAAATTATCCAACGACAGATTCTTTTTACAATACACTAATCAAAAATGTATTTTTGTCGATAAACTTATAGCGGCCATTGCAACTTCAACAACTTTACTGGCTAACAACAATTAAACGACATGGTGGTTGAAGAAGTTCCGCTATAGCAGCAAGTTATATCGAGGATTCTATATCTAATAAGCTTGATATCGCAAAGAAAATAAAAGGTACTCCTGGTACTAGTCGTTTCTTACAAGAGGACACATCCATTGTTTCTATAGATTTATCAAAAACTTCGACAAACACTATGCGTTCTGAAATCGATGACAACCAAAGTTTGTTATTAATGGAAACGAAGTGAAATATGAAAAAACAAATAAAAAATGTCTATTAATATAAATGTTAATATTAATATTAATAAAAATTAAATAAAGTGTAATTGATTTAAGATTGTATTTTTCATTATTCCACTAGTGGAATAAAGTAATTTCATTATTCCACTAGTGGATAAAGTGGTACTTTATATGCTTCATAAGTGTGGATAAAACTCCAATTATAATGTGATTGTGGATAAAAGATATTACAGTTATAAACAATTATTGTTAAATAATTCTCTGTTGTATGGAAAATTACAAAGAGCCACTTCTCGTTGAGATTCAATAGACTTTCCCCACTTTCCGACTTTCATGTTTACTCGTATGTACTAAATAGCAATCGAACGAGAAAACCTTAAAGCCTATACATCAAATGGAACGACTCATAATTCAATGCCTCCACGGAAAATGCCATCCACTGGCAAATGATACAGACGGCAAATGACAAATATCATCTAAATGGACCTAAATGGACATAAATTTGTATGAAAAGGATTTTTTTCTAGGACAGTGTTTGAAAGGTTTAGTTCAGCTATACTTTTCCGCTCTCAACCTCCTCGTTCAAATGGCTACAATATATGTAGCAACAGCCTGAAAATAGCATCTGAAATACGTAGGAAATTCCGAAAACATTATATCTGAAATAACCATTATATATCTTCCCACATATCTACGTATTCCCCAGTGTTTTTTATTTAAGAATTACATGATATCTAGTGTGATATACTTAAAAGCAATCAGATAAATTCGGTGCGTGTATTCACGGTGAAGGGCAATTCTAATTAACCCTTTAAACCCTTTATCAAAACAGTTTTCCCCTAAAATTCCGACATCGATAACACAATTTCCGCTACTGTGACCTATATGAGTTATCTTAACGCATTTTAAACGGATATCTGCTCTCTGCTCTATAGTTTCTCTTTTGTTTTTGTTAATGTAAAAGGTAACGCTCGTATTACATATTAAACGTAACAATACACTTTGTTATTAGTATTATCAAAATAAACCCTGATTGCTTTAGCACAATGTTTACCTCCTTCCTTTATGTAAAAAGTGGCGTGGTTAAAGGTTATATACGTTCAGCAGTGTTCGTTTCAAAATTATTAAATACTTCCGTGAACTTACGTAGCGTTATATAAAATCAATTTTAAAATGTGTGAGTTAAACAGTGGGGATGGAGTTAGCTGTCTTTGCTTTTATTTGCATCAATTAGAATATTATACCCTTTAATTATGAATTAGAATAGTTCGCTGAACATTACATTTGCCGTGCCTTTCGCCAACCAAATTGGCATCGCATGAGGATAATTAATACTCAGTATCCAGTTATTCAGTGTTTTGCTGCAGACACTTATACGAGAGACACATGCACATTCCGTGAGAGTGTTACACTATACGTAGGCCGTGAATTAGAAGTGTTTCAACTTGCAGTTGGATTATAAACTTGAAATTTGATACGCAGCCATAATCAGTGATCGGAATTTGGGTTTAATTTTTAGGTGCGTCGTTACAAGTATTAAGCACAGATGTTTAGTTCCCTGAAAACTAAATAAATTTTTATTTACTTTTCGTGTAATATAAATTATATAATCGATTTATACAGCAAATGCTATTTAAGTAAAAGAACAGAGCGCGTAAACAATGCACACCTGCAACACGTGGCCGACACGCCAAACAATCTACCTTACTCGCCTTTAAATTCAATGGACGTGGCACAGGACCCAGTTTATAATAATTGTGTTTACTGAAAGAATGGCTTATTGTTAATATGCCGCATTTTAGTCCGAGGAAAAGTACTGTCGAAGAATGGGTTAAGCCTTATAAAAAATTACATTTTGATGGCGAAAGAATTATTTGTAATGTCACAATAAGGTGTACACAGAATAATATTGTTTTAAAACATGTAAATAGCTACACACACGAGTGTAATACAAAAAAAGGAAAAGAGAGTTTCAAAAGACGACTTTCATTTTGATTTGGCTCTTTTGTCAATATGTTTAAATCTTCCATGGAGTTTATTAAATAACGCTCATTTTACACATTTCCTAAGCAAATATTGCGTGGGGCAACATGTTCCAAGTGAAGGCGTGCTTCATAAAAAAATTCTCAACGAACTATATGAAGAAAAAGTGGAAGGTATTCGGAGTGATCTTCAAAATGACTGGTTTTGGGTTACAATAGACGAAACGGCAGACTTTTTAGGAAATAATATTGCCAATTTATTAATTACAAAATCACATGTTGATGGTCCTGGCAAGTGCTATTTAGTAACTTCCAAGGTTTTAGAAACAGTTAATGGCGAGTCAGTGTTTAATTTTTTTGAAAACACTTTAAAATAGCTTTGACAAGACTTGGCCGGACAAAATTCAAAGAAATTTGTTGTTTTTACAAACCCGAGGAACTTAAAAACGTCCAACAAGCACTAGAAAAGAATGGTTACAAGCAAAAAGATATGCAACGAATTATTAACAGACACTGAAGAAAAGGAACAACCTACAGCATATGCGTGCTTACCATTCGTCGCCAGAGTCACGGATAGGCTAAGAAGAATTCTATCAAAAAAGAAAATAGGTGTACGTTTTTGAACAGTGAAGAAAATACAACAGTTGGTTCCCTCAAACAAGGAACCCACCCCTAAACTGTTGACGAAAGGTGTTTAGCAGTTGGACTGTATATGCGGAAAAAGTTACATCGGACAAACAGGGCGAAGTATTCAGTGCAGAATCAAGGAACATCAGAGATATACTAGACTCGGATACACAGATAAGTCGGCTGTTGCAGAACATGTTCATCACAATGAGAACCATAAGATCAAATACGAGAACGTTAGGATATTGGACAGAAGTGCGCATTATTACCCAAGAATTATTAGGGAATCACTGGAAATTATGAAAAATAAGAACAATTTCAACAGAGAAGATGGGTATCGACTAAGCAATACATGGAGACTGGCTTTGCCAAGTACCAGTAATGTAATCGGTCACAATCAACGGAGCACGACGAATGTGCAACCAAGCGTAGCAGCGCCCAGGTATATAACGGGGAGCCGAACTCAACAACTTCAGTCTTTGGAACCCTTCTGAAGAAGCTGACAGCATGATCAGCGAAACGTCAAGTCAAGTTCGACGACCTCGCCAAAACACGGAAGAAACTACTTCATTGGACAACGGCCGTGAAAACCTGCATTGCACTACATGTTACTTGTTTAGCGCATACGTTACGTCGTGGATTCGAAAAAGTACGAGATTGAGATTCACAAATGTAGACAAACTTATTGCTAATATAAAGAAAATTCTTCTAAAAACGCCTAAGTACGCTAAAACATTTCCAAGAAAAATATCCCAATTTGCCGTTTCCTCCAAAACCTGTGTTCACACATTGGAGAACATGAAATGAAGATGCTACTGCGACTAAGCATGCAAAGAATTTAATGAATATTCCAAATATTAAAAATTATTTAAAATTTATATTCGAACATTTTAAAATAATGACCAGAATTATAGAAAACCTTCACTGTCTAAATTTGTTCTTGGAAGAAACATTTAACAAAGTAGATACTGTTCAAAAGACAATTAATGAATTCCGGGTGCAACTGATGAGGTTATATAAAAAAGTGGGTTGCTGTTATACAAAGGAATCCAGGCTTGGCGGTCGTACTTGCCATTAACAAAAATATTGTAACAGAACCAGATGCCTTCCTTGATCTGGTGCTTATGAATATCTTTAGATACGCTTTCCTCACTTCTGTGGAATGAGAAAGATCATTTTCGACCTTACAGTGGATATTTACTGTCAAAATAAATCGTCAGTCACATGAAAATTTAGAAGAAAGACTCACTGTATACTTTGAAACTATGAATACTCAGTAAAAGTTCAAAATTTGAAACTTGAAAGTGCTGTACGGATTTATAACAATTTATGTGTGGAATATGTGTACATTTTATTATGCCAAAATACATCATAAACTCATAAGGTAGGTTCAAAATTACATTTAATATTTTCATGTAAAATTTTATATATGTGCGCCACTGGAATTAAGCCCAAATTCCGATCATTGGCCATAATCGATGATTCCTGTTCTACCCAAAATATTTTCAGTCCTCCAGCTATACAGGGTGTGTCAAAAGTCGGTGTCAATTTTCTTATTTTAAATAGAAACCTACATTCTTTCTCGCATGGTTCGATTGGCCATCTAATTCTGAGTATGTGTTATGTTAACATATCTAATACGGTTTTTGACATGTCGATTTTTTTTTTTAAACGAATCCCCATAGTAGTTTACGAACAAATTTGTACCTCGCAAATCGTTCAAAATTAGAAAGCCAAATTTATGGAGCAGTTAACTGCAAGGCACAGGCGATTTTCAAATGTCGCAATCAAAAATTGCCAAAAAGTCAATGTTTTCAAATGGCACCTACTATTTTGTTTGACTTTTATATTTGGGGTAGGGCATATTTCTTGGTCTATTCTTCACTAGTTCGCAACATAGATGATTTGAGACAGAATAATACAGACTTTTGACTGTCTCGATCCCAACGAAATCAGAAGTGCTCGCAATTTGTTGAAAGTAGAATAACACAATGTTTTGAACAGAAATGGTGGACATATTGAAGATTTAAGTACGTTAGAATTCGGTCAACGTTGTTCTTGTTGGTTAATAATAATTTGTCACGTGTAATTAAACAGGAATCCATATTAAAATTGTGTTTTGTGTCCAAGAC